>OX451736.1:1701281742-1701838444 GCA_948472305.1 Vicia faba | reverse complement strand
AGCCATCCTCGCTCGAGCAGCAAGAATATTGGCCAAACTCTCCTGAGCAGGATTCATGCTCTCTGGAAAAAAAGAAGAACATACTCAGTAAAACGAGGAGTCAAACGAACGACAATCACTTACTGCTATTATGAATATATATACTCAAATATATAACATGGTCCTCGCTTCTAAGGAGCTCCTTGATGTTTATGAGGCCTGATTCGTATACGAGATCCCCGTTCTTGTCTAACACAGGTGTGCCTCCTCGACCAACTCACTGGACTCGAGGGATCTGAGCCACGAACACGGTCAGAGTAGAAAAACTCTTCAAATCCTTATCGCCGAGCTCCCCCTTTCTCCAAACATAGGAGCTCAAATTCCTATCAAAATGTTTCCTCTTCCATTGGAACAGGAACTTATAAATCAACTTCACAGTAGGCTCCCCCAGCTCGCTTAGATGGGGAATCCCATCCCCGTTGAGCGAAGACACAATCCTAAAAATCTTCAACAACGCCTTTGTCGAAGAGGGCTGCACTAAGATGTATTTGTCCTTAAAGTGGCTGACAGACTCCAAATAGGCTTCGAATAATTTTCCATTTCCTTGCTTAAGGGAGAACCATCCCCACTTTCTGCCGACCTTACTCCTCTGAATATGGAAGCAGTAAAAAAACAGTGGGATAGTGGCCCCTATCTTCAGATGGTCGCAGACTATCTCGAACGCTCGCACGAATGAAATACCATTTGGGTGAAGTTTAGAAGGAGCCACACGCAAATGGCTGAAAACTGACACGTCAAAGTCAGAGAATAGGAGGCGAAGACCCATCTCTCGAAAGATGATTTCATACATTGGGATCTGCCTCCTGTCATACTTCGAGCAGATCCTGCTATCCTTCCCAGGAATGTATAACGACCATTCCTCCGAGACCCCCTCCTCATGAGTGTATACGTCCGTGAAGACATCTTCCCCGTGCTCGTAAAAATATGACCGCCACTCCCAGGGGTCGTTCGCGACCCAATCCCGGGGGTCCTCCTAGTCTCCAGGAAGAAATAAGCTGCCCTGGTCTGCGGAAGTCGCCCCCATGTCTGGCTCCCCCATTTGCTTTCCCATCTGGTTCTGCACTTCCTTGGAGATTTCTAGGATTCTTGACGAGCTACTTGTCTCGTCTGAGGAACTCCCAAAAGACTGTGTAAATTCCCTTGAAATAATGACCTGAGCAGTATCAGACATGGAACCTGAAAAATAGAGGAAAAAGATGAGCTTGACATTAATGCCCAAACCACCCTTCCACCTCTAAAAAAGAGAAAGGGCACTGGGAAACGAGGATCACATCCCTGACCAGAACCCTTATTGAGGCACACTAATGGGCATGAATTGCAAAAAAATCCCTAAACCCTAATGAGCCACCTACGGCACGCCATGAAATCCCCGAGGAGACCCTACGACGGCTCTGACAATTCTAAATCACGGAAACACCGTTCACTGCCAACAATGTCCTCTCTAATAGAACCCTAAATTCTAACCACATGCATCTCTAGAAGGGAAATTGCGAAATTGTGAAAGAAAACGATAATGGAAGATCAGAAACTCACCAGTAATAGAAGAAAAGAAAAAAGTTAGCAGCTGCGAGCAGAGAAAATCAATGAACACCAGTGGCCAACTATCGAGCTGATATAAGCAGTTGAAAGAGAAGGCGAAAAATACAAAATGCCTTGTTCCTCTTGTATTTAAAGCTTAAATATTCCACGTGTACGAGACATGTGCCTGGGGAACCCTAGGGTCGTCATCATTACACCCTAGCCCTATGTCATCATTGTACCTCTCCGCTAGCACGCTTCCCAAAACACGATACCTCTCCAAATTCAAAAGTTTTTACGATCAACTCCTAATCTCCCCGCAAGCAAGGTGTAACGGGTGACACTCACTTCCACGTCAGACACGCCCTGTTCCACGAGCAGATGTTAAATTCATCACTCTTGTACCCAAAAGCAACGACTTAGGGGCTATTGTTCTAGAATGGCCCGACAACTAGAGTGGGCCCAGTCTAGACTTTCCCTTTGGTACGGCCCATACGGCCATGGCCCGGATTGACCATTGTATGTTGGGTAATGACAGTTGTTTGCCCTCCTGAACTAGCACTGACCCAGGGTGATCGACGAGCATCCCCTCAGCCTTGCCGACATCAACGTCATGCAAGACCACCGGGAACCGACCAGAGGGATGCCCGTAACTAGCCCCTCCTTGGAACCAACGACTAGTTACGAGCACATCTTCCCAGTTTGATCAAGTCCAGGCAGTTACCTAATTTCACGGACCCACATATCTAGGCGTGAAATCAGGAACCAATGGCTACGCGCCAGGGGCATTATATATACCCTTACACCTATAAGGGCCAGGAATTGAATATCCATTATTCACCGCCTTATACTCTGCTTGTACTTCCTTGTTTCCACTCTTACTTGATCATCAGAGTGCCTTGCAGGTACAACCCCCTTTTTCTCTTCGACTTCACAACCCAACTGCAAATCATCTTCTGACCACTTCTCAGGTTTTGATCAACCGGTAAGATTAGTTTATTATTTTTCATTATTAAATTCAAAATTCCTTTTATTTTTAAATACTAAATCCTGTTAAATTGCATTAAAATTCTTTTTATCATGCATAAAAATATTTTTTCTTATATTATATAATATATTTGAAATTAGCTAACCAACATCAAATCATTTTTTTTACTAACTTAGTTAAATCCAAGAAAATTTTCAAAAAGGATTATGGAGATATCTGTAAATAGACTGCGAACTTCATCTACAAACTCCTCTATTCACACACCTAGACATGGTTTAAGGGAAATTCAAAATATCTTTGTAATCCATAAAAAATTACCAACCAAACAACTGCGAACTACAAATTGGGACTTTGATTCCTCATAAGAGGATACATAGGCATACGACTTAAAAACCTTGATGAGTTCCCCTAATTAAAAAATTAAAGCCCTATTTCCTAAGCCGTAATTCTAAACCCTAGTATCCTTGTGAACAAGGTAGATGAGGGGTGCATAAAACCTTCCCTTCATCTAAAAACGAGTCAACAATTTAGAATTTATGACCATATTAGGGTTATCCTTTATGTTCCCTTCTCAAAGATAAAAATTAAGAGTGGCGACTCTCAATTTAAAACCAGTTACAACAATGAGAAACATGCTAGGGTAAAGTGTGTGATTTTCCATGTCCTTGACTCTTGATTTCTTCAACAATTTCATAACCTTCAATTACCATCCCTTTAGATTATTTCCCCCTAAGTCCTTAGTGAGAAAACCTTTGAACCTTCATCCTAAATCCTAAGTCCTTAGAGATTTCTGATGGAGTCAAGCCTTTGTTTTATCAAGATTTATCTGGTAAATATAGGGTATCCCTTGTCCTAGGTGATATCTACTATATCCTAATCATACAAAAACCTTAACAATGATGGTCCATCCCTAATTGTTAAATGTGAATCAATCCCTATTTGTCCGATAGGAAAAGCATAAGAACATTGAATGATTAAATTAAAAAGAAACTATTGTATTAAAATCAAGCATTCAACATATTAAAAAATTGCAAATCAGGGGCACCCCTAGCATTGGGGGGTTTAGCTACTCATGAAATTGTTCAAAAGAATTTCAGGTTCAATAGAAACAAACATTACAATTTGTGGTGACCTTTGATTTTCAATGGCTTCCGCTCATGAAAAGTCTTCCATCCTCCAATAATTGCATAAGCTCCAATCTCCAATCTTTTGAATTCCTCGTGTGCAAAAAAAACTCTCTTCTTTTGTCGTAGAAACTGTCTCAAATAGTGCAAAACCCTTGATTCCAGTTAAAAAAGTCAAAAATGCCCTTCTGAGTCAGAACTAATGCAAAATCACGGAAATACTTAAAATTAGTGCATCTGCCAACACGGCCCGTGTCAGCTGATACATGTTGCCATGTTGGACATCCTGAAGCTTCATAAACATTAAATCATGACATCTACTGACATGGCCCATGGCAGGTGACACAGGTGGCCGTGTCATCCCCCTTAGTTTCTCCATGCTCCATAGCTTCCCTCCTAACATGGCCCATGTCACGTGACATGGGTGGCCCTATTAGGCTTGCTGAAACTTCAACTTTTCCTTTTTGAAACTTACAATTTCTTGGTGTTTATTGTAACAAGTACATTGGGTCTTTCATCTAAATCTGAAACAGTCAGAACAACCAATCGAAGAATAAAATAGGAAATAGCTTGAAATAAACTTACGAAAACATAAAATGCGGAAAAACTTAAGAAATACGAAATCATTCAAAGAGAAACAAAATTCGACACAAAACGATGCAAAATACTTGGATTATCATCATACAAGTAACAAAAACATGATGAAAATGGTGATCGATCATAACCCCAAACTTATCTTATTGCTTGTCCTCAAGCAATGTTCAAGATAACCAAAATTGGACACCCTAAACTATCAACTTACCATAATACCACCTAGATCTTTCGCGACTCTATTTTAACTTTCCATTCAATGTTTCCTTCTTCCCCGACTTTTGATGTTCTGCTACACCTCCAGACCAGGGTGTCTCTTTACCTGTCAGCTTTTCACACTCTCACCAAATCTCTCGGGTTAAAGTGTTTACACTCAATAATAAAAGCATGAAAAGTCAAATCATAAGCTTGAATAAAATTTGTCTTCATCTCATACACACACTTTTTGATGGATTTTACGGTGGTAAAGGGGCTTAGGGACAAGGTGGGATAAACAAACAAAAGGGAAAATAAGTGGTTTTTGGCTCAGAGTCAGTGTTACTACTTTCATCACTGTGTTATTTACACTGTTCACAATCACGAGTATCAGACACTGTTCTCTTAGGATTCTTTATTTCCTACTCAAGTGTTTCTTTGAGCATTGATTTCTTTTCAAACAAATTCTCCTCTAGGTAAGTGCTTTATTGTATTTCTCATTTCTTTTCTTTTCTTTTTTCAATTTTTTTCTTTCTTTTTACTGCACTTACCTATTTTCTTATAACTACTTATGGTGTCCCAACCCCAAACTTAATATGTTTCACAAATCAGAAATCAACAACACTTATCTAAGTAGGGTGATGAAGTGTTTAGGCTCATGGTTAAATTATGTGGTTAACAAACAAACAAAAGGGAACAAGGATCGAGTGGGGTTAACGAAGGATAAAAAGAAATGGTTGGCTGGAAAGGCTCGGGGTAAAAACAAACAAGTGCCTCAGTATGTATACATGTGCATAAAAATTCCAAAAAATACTTACGCAAACTAAAAGCGACAATTACATACCTGAAGAACTCTCATGATGATATTGTGTTTGGATTTTTATGATCCTCACCATGTTTGGTATAGCTCACAGGTTCCAAAATACCTCTAGTAAAATGTAACTTTGCCTCAGTCTCGGGTGCACAGTACTCCCGTATCAGTTCAGTGTGTCGAAAAGTCGCATCCAATTATTCATAGAGGCACTTCAGTTCTCATCACATGTCTAGATACAATACCATTATCCTACACTAAATGACTCAACAACAGGTCCATGATAACAAAAACCAATAATGTAAAAAGAAATAAAATACTCAACCAAACATAACAAAAGAAATAAATAAATGCAATAACTAAACCCCTCACACCTGAACAAAACATTAGCCTCAATGTTTGAGAACTAGATATCAGGGGGAAACTCACGGTGCTCACTGAGGAGGAGGAGGAGTGTGTGGAAAGTGCAACCTCACGCGTTGCATTATAAGTGAATAAGGGGAAATTCGTGGGGTCTTCTTTGGCGATGGTATAGTTTGTGCTTAAGTGACTAGTGGGTCCCACGTGGAACAAGAGAAAGCAAACAAAAAATTTTCAAAGTCCGCTAGCCTAACACAGGCTGTGTACGGTGACACGGCCGACCGTGTTGCACATCTGAGATGCCAAAATAGTTAATTTCACGTAGTGCCTTCAGGTAGATTGACACGGTCTGTGTTTCCTAACACGGTTGACCGTGTCAAGAAGTTGATTTTGACAATTTTTCACCAAAATATTTCTGCTTCAATTAGCTAGACACAATCCGTGTTACCTAACACGGGTGGCCGTGTCAGGGACCTGATTTTCTAAAAAAATTCTTTGTACACTCCCTTGTAGTGAACTTGACTCCATTGCAAGACATTGTGATTACCTAAACAAAAACAACAAACATACAACAAAAATAAAGAAAATAGTTAGAATTAAAATGCATGGGTTTCTCCCACGAAGCGCTTCGTTTAACTTCACATGACTCGATGGTTTATCCCCTTATGGGGGGGTACTTCCTCTTCTACACCTTGTTACTTGTCCTTTCTGTAACCCAAAACTCATTCTCATCAAAAGTAGCAACCCCTTCATGCTTCAAACCACTTCCAACTTCCATCTTCTCAGGTCGGTGTTCCTTTTCTTTCTCTTCTTGCCTTCTTGATTGAGCTTAGAAACTTTTATTGATGCCACCTAAGAGATTGTTCCCGAGACTTCTTCTGGGAGTGATTTTTAAATTTTGCTTTCTATTCCTACTTTAATCATTCCAACTAAAGATTGTTTCTTTCCACCTGTGCCTTGCTTCTTGATCTCCAACACTTTCAAGGTTATCTCTTCATCAAATGATTTTAATGTAAGATTACCTGTATCGATATCAAAATTGCACCGACTAGTAAACAAAAATGGTCGACCAAGAATGATAGGAGTCTCATCATCTTTAGGAATATCCATGATCTGGAAATCAACTGGAAAAATAAAATTGTTAATTTCCACCAATACATCTTTAGCTATCCTATATGAATGCTTGATGGTATGATCAACAAATTTCAATTGTGTCCCACTCTCGCTTATCATCTCAATCTCCAACTTTTTTAAGATAGATAGTTGCATTAAGCTCATACAAGAGCCATAATCAATCATAACCCTCTTGAAAGTTCTATCTTTTAAGGTGTAGGGTATTGCCATTGATCCTGGGTCCTTATGCTTGACAAGTATTTTCCGCTTGGGTATAATTTCACACAATTTTTCATCAACGAGTACCTGATCATCTTCTTTTGATCTCTTTTTTGATAGTACCTCCTTCATGAATTTTTTGTACAATGGCATTTTCCGAGTGCTTCAAAGAAAGGTATGTTCATCTCCATATTTTTAAACAATTTGAAAAATTTATCAAACTCTTTCTCTTTTATGTCCTTCTTTGCCACTCGAGAGTAATATGGCAACTTGATCACTGGTTTAGCACTCTTTGTACTCTTCTCTTCCGTTGGCTCCATAGGTGATACCACTTCTTCCTGCTTTTCTTACTTTCTCTCACTTCCAGATTAACTTCTATGAAACTATCATTAAATTTTACCTCATCTTCGCTTTTTGACCCTTTTTGACTTCTTTTTATAACAACATTAATATTCTCATTAGTTTTCTGATGGCCTTGTGCTTGCTGAGATAATTGTTGTGCAATCTGTCGCATTTGAACTTCCAATTTTTTTATTGCAGTTGTGGTATTCTGTGGTTGCTCCTTGTTTCTTCTTGTAATTAAGAAGTGTGGGCAACCATCCTTTCAATATCTACCTCCCACTTTGTCTACTAAGGAGCTTGTTGTTGTTGGTATTTCCAGGAGAAGTTAGGATGATTCTTTCACCCAGGATTATAGGTGTTAGAATATGGGTTATTCTGCTTCAACAATTTTATCTCCTCAATTTTTTGTGGAGTTTCAAGACATTATATAGTAATTTTTGGTCCATTAAAAATTTCTCAAACAACCTTTTGAACCTGTTGAAACCGAGCTACCTGTTGAGTACCCATGTTCATTGCTTTCATCCTTTTCTCTACTTCTACAACAATTGCTTCTTTAATTTTCAGTTTCTTATTAATTTCTAACTTCAGATCAATCACCCCCTCTAGTTTACTTCTAATCCAGTCATATAACTCTAGATGCTCATTTGCAACAATGACTTCAATAATCTTCTTCACACAAGTGGTTGTTGTAAAGTTGGAAGAGCCGCCAGTTATTGTATCAATAAGCTGCTTTGTCTTCATTTGAAGGCTATTTACAAACATTTGCGTTTGCTCAGTTTGACCCATGTTGTTAGTGGGACAAGCTAGTAATAAACTCTTGAACCTCTTATAAGTATCACCTAGTGACTTTCTTTCCTTCTGCTTAAAATTCACAATATCATATTTTTTGCGAATATGAACAGAAGCAGGAAAGTACTCATCAAGAAAAGTCTTCTCCATCTGTTTCCAAGTAGTAATACTCCCAGCAGGTAATGAGTAAAACCACTCTTCAACATCTTCAGAAAGCGTGAACAGGAACATCCTTAATTTCTTGGCTTATTTAGAGTTCCCCTCAATATTCAAAGTAGTACTCATGGTGAGGAATCTCTGCAAATTCTTATTGGCATCTTCATTGATCTTTTCGGTGAAAGGTGCAGCTGAAAATTTGCAACAGTTACCGGTTGATTCACGATAGTCAATCGACCTGTTAGACCATTTTCTACTCCATAGTCCCCAAGAAGTCTCTCAGGAGGTAGTGGGTCTTTAGCCATTGGTGTTTCCTTTTTAGAATCTGAACCTGAATGATTTGATGAACCTTCTTATTCATGTCTAACTAACTGAGCTTGTCTGCGCCGTGCGTGAAAAGTTCTTTCGATTTCTGCATCAAAAGGAAATTCAGCTAAGGGCTTTCCTCACATGCAAAGGTTAGAAAAATCAGTAATAAAAAAATATAAAAATTATAGAAAATAAATTTTAGTTGCAAAGTAACAAAATTCTAATTGAACTCAAATTACACTCAGTAACTAGGTAGTCCCCAACAACAACGCCAAAAACTTGATCAGTAAAATAACAAGTTTATTATTTTGCAAATGTATTAATAGTATGGAAATTCCCTGAATTTCAATCTCGATGATTGTGTAGAAGTACCGATTTTAATGTAGTGTTCTATTGTACCCCAAAATTTTCCCTCCCATTTCTCATTGATATCTCATCACAAAGCCCTTGGAAATCAAGATCCAGTTAAGGTTTCATCTGCTCAAGACTTCTCCTTGCACTGTTGACCCAAATTAGGGTTTGTGTTTGCACAAAGATGTTTTGACCTAAAATTCCTAAGATGAACTTCATGCTTCATATTGGACTCCCAAGTTTATCCACATCAAGTTTCAAATCTTGATTCCAAGTTTTGCCCAGTCAATTGGATAGTTGACCTAGAAATCAGCTATATTGGGGAAAAAGTCAACTGTGGCCAATTGACAGTCAAACCTCATGAAAATTGACCCACATCAACATCATGAACTCACATGGATCATTTGATCAAGTTTGGATCACAATTCCACAAGAAATTTGATCAGATCACCAAAAGGGCAAAATGGTCATTTTTAGGGTTTTGACTGCACAAAGGCAATTTTTGACTGTTTGACCTAGCCAATGGCAAACCAAGCTCACATATGGACTCAAGGACCCCATGGAATTATCTTGACATGCTCAACAAGTTCAAAAGATCCCAAGTACACAAGATTGACAGTTGAATTTCCCAGTCAATTGATCAATTTTGACTGTATACTAAAAAGTCAAACTTTGACTTTTTGGTCAAAATCAAGAGTCAAGATTCATTTTTCACCAAAACATGCCAAATCATGAAACTTGTTCACCAAGAAATCAAAAAATGCAAATTAGGGTTTGAAATGAGAATTTTTCATAACTTAGAATTTTTCTAAGTTATGAAAAACCCTAATTTTTTCCCAACTTTGCCCCACTTTCTCAACAAGATTCATTTGGATTCAAGCAAAAGTCAAAACATTAAAGTTGTAGCTTATTGCATAATCTACAACTTTGAGTCACAAAGTTTTCCCAAACGAAGCTTGTATCTCAAGTTACAATTTTTGGAATAAGGGTACTAAACCATTCTTAACTTAGTGAAATTTTGACCTTTTTAGGCAAGGTTTTTACCTAACTTCAAGACCATTTTTCACATACTTCCACTTGTAATTTCAATTTTCATTTCAAAGATGGATTGTATTACAAATTCCAAGCTTTCCAAAATGTCCAAGAACTCATCAAACAACCTCATGACTTGAGAGAATCGAATTTTGCAATATGGCAAAAACTCACTTTTGAATTGGCCAATTTCCATGTTCATAACTTGTGCAAATTTCTCAAATCAGCATGCAACTTGATTACAGGCCTCTAAACCATTCAACACTCATAAATTTAATGCAAACTCTTTGTGCCAAGACCATGTTCTATGTGTTCAAGCATTGCATGATGGATTAATCCCAAAATAGATAAAGCACTTTAACCATTTTTGCAAAAGTAAGCTTTATGTCAAAATGAAAATCCAAGAAGTACATATCAAATCCCCTTGGCACAAGTTTAGGGACTAATCACACTGATTAATGCCAAGGTTTGCAGCATGTTATGGGGGCCTCTACCTGTCTAAACACCAACTTGACCTTTTCTGTCTTAAGTGTTAAGAAACATAGCATATCACAACACAACTTTCATCTCAGCAATAGAACCCTTAAGCAAATATTTTGTACACATTCAAGACATCCTAACTGAGCTAGCACACGACCCCAACACCTCCATTGCCCTCTAGAACACAGAACCACCTTCAAACTGCCCAAACAGAGCTCCTACTGCAGTTTGAGTGCCAACTCTCATCCCTTTCATGCATTCTTGCTAAAAGCTCATCAAACACATTCCCTAGCATCACTTGAAGCTAACCAAAACATAAAACACGACCTGTAACTCCTCTAATCATTTCCACCATTTTCACTTTCTTGTTTTGCAGTTGAAGGTCCATAGCTCGATTCAAAGTGTTTCAAAGCAAAGTAAGCATTGGAATAGCATCACTACACTTCAGGCAAGCTGTACTGATCATCATCTTGCCCTGAAAGCTCCCCCATTGCCAGATACAACTTCAACTGAACAGGTATCTTCTTGAACTTCTAACTCTTAGTATAGGCATCATTAGCTCTAAGTTTATGAATAAGAAGTGTTCTACTCATGCCCCTGAATCTACACATACTTTTACTTTTCATTTATTTTGCCTGAGCTATGAGAATTTAAGGTCTGAATATGGAAGAAAAGTTAGGTCAAGATTTGGGAATGTTAAAATTCTCTCTCATTTCTGAGAGTTAGGATGAGTTCTTTACATATTTAGAATCGTGATTCAATGCTTAACGTTTCTTATGTTGTAAGTTTGTGCAAAAGATCAAGGAATCCAGATGTTTGAATTGATGTTCAGGCGCGCGTTTTTGAACATTTTTCTATCCAGAGGTTGAAGAAGAAGCCACATGGGCTGGGCCTGCTTTGATATTTCTTTTCACACCATGTTTTTGGTTTTACACCCCCTGAGCCCATTTTGTTTGTTTTATTGATTTTTTGACTTTTCTTTTTTCATTCTGGTTTATTTATTTTTCCTCATGATATTAAAAATATAAAAATAATTTTTTACACCATTTTTGAATTTATAGGCATTTATTTGTTTAGATTAGTTATTTGTACATAAATAGTTATATAAACTCACTTTTTACTTAAAATACTAGAAAATAATGTAAGCATATGTTATTTTCATTTTTATTTTGTTTTATCTTCTTAAAATATTTTGTATAAAATATACTTTTTTTAAATATTAAATATTATTTTTTTTATATATATATAACACATATTTAGAAATTAATACATATATATAGATATTTATTAGAATTTTTAGTAAAAAAATACAAAAATATATACACTTTATTTTTTATTAACATTTAATAGTAAAATATCATTTTGACAAATATACTTCATTTTTATTTTTATTTCATATATAATTGATAAATATTAGTATATATTAAATAATTAATACTTTTTATCTAAGAAAGTTAGGGTTTTGCCCTAAACATTAAAAAGCTCCAAAAATAATACTTTTTTTTAATTTTGTTTATTGGACATAAAAAATACTTTTTTCCATACATGTAAAAACCCTTTTTGCATTTTACATCTTTATTTTATTTTCCATTTAATTTATGCAATTAATTATCTTGTAAATATTTCAAAATTGATGTAATAGCTAGGTTTAAATTCCTTGTCTAAATATCCCCCCATTATGAACATTTGTACCCCCCTTCCCATATTGTGTTGTAATAGTGTAGGAATTTTACTTTTCGCACTTTAACGCTTTCTAAATATACCATGCTAGAATTAGGGTTTGTATGCAAATAAAACGAACAAAAATAGTTTGACCTAATTTCAAGATAATCAAGCATGAAAATGGACAACACATATCACACTTGCACCCCTAGGGTATTCCACTTGTTGCCTTCAATAATGGGCCATATTGCATGTTAGGTCTCTTTGGGCAAAAACAAAGCAAATAATTCAAATGATCATAGTCCCTCGATGACGCTTTCGAAAAGTTGCCTAAAATGATCAAGTCCCTTTCAAGGAAAAATTGCCCAAAGATACTTAGCACTATTGCAATTATGGTCTAAACGATGACCCGCGCCCGTCCCTTTCACATCCTAACACAAGATTGTCCACCAAATGCAATGGTGGAACAAAATTGTTAAAAGGGTTAAAACATAGTAATAATCTTTGAGAACTTTAGGGTAGATAGCTCTTAAGTACTTGTCAAACTTGCAAAAGAAAACACTTTCCTATTTTCAAACCACACTTCACAAACACTTTCAAAACAAACTTTCAAAAAACCTTGAAACACCTTTTCAAAAAGACAAACACCTTTTGTAAAATATTCGAGTAAAGAATTGTTACAAGGGTAGCCTAGACAAGGCATCTTTTTCAAAACCTTTTCAAAACCACACACAAAGCACCATTTCAAACAATTGAAAACCAAGGCAAGTTGATCTAAGCAAGTACCTAAGAGCCCATGGATAACCATGGATAGAAAGGGTGCTAATACCTTCCCTTTCTATAATCTACTCCCCGAACCCAAGAAAAAATCTCAAAGGTTTTTGCTGTGCTTTTTAAACCTTTCCTTAGGATAAAATAAAAAGTCGGTGGCGACTCTTGCTCAACCGAAACATTTGCGAAAACAAACGCAAAACCATAGTGAGTTCTCCCACCGTAACACAGAACTGGCGACTCTGCTGGGGAAAATTTAAAAGTGGAGTAACCTTAGGGCTTAGATAACCCTCTTGCATGACTAATTGTTTGATTTGATTGCTTTATATTTTGGCTCTCTTGTTTGGGTTTGCAAATCCTACACCCGGATTTTGGGAAACATTTCATAGATAGCAATACGTTATGGAAACTGTGCGGGGTATACCGACACGGTCGAAGCAATAGCTATATTAGTGCGACATATTTGTGAGTACTGGTAACCCTTGAGTTCAATCAAGGAGAGTACGGGGCCGCTGAGTGATGTCACTAAGCACTAATGACCTAGAACCTTACTTGACCATCTTGGCCTTTTATTAGGGGTAGTGAGATGAACGGCTTTGGTGCAGTCCGAAGTTGGTAGATACTCGATACTACACTCATTGAGGTTTGTTTTCTTGGAATATTTTGGTTGCTAGTTAAGTGGCTAAACCAAAACGATGAACAATGAAAACAATCCAGTGATATTGAGCTCCTTAGAACCCGATTACTATTTATAGGACAGGTTTTTAAGCCAACTACACTCAAGAGGGTACTTACCTATGAAACCCCATGCAAGCCTGAAACTAGGGTTTGGTGTGATTTGCTTGTACATGTGTTTTGTGCATACATCATAAACATCATAAAACATCATATGCATTCACTAACCATTTCAAGGGTTTGGATCTTCATCTTTGTTCTTGTTTTGTAGGTCATGGAAATTCCTCGCAGAAACACCATCCAAGTCAACCTTGTGAGAATTTCTCCTCAACTCAAGGAGCTCACCTCGAGAATTCTGGAAAGCTCATCCTTCAGTGAAAGACATGGCAGACTGCTCAGCCTAGTCAACACCAACATTGAAGAAGACATGATGAAAGTGTTATTCCAGTTCTTTGACCCTCTTCACCACTGTTTTAATTTCCCTGATTACCAGTTGGTGCCCACTTTGGAGGAGTTTTCTCAACTCCTGAGAATTCCTATCCTTAATCAACTACCCTTCAACGGTACGGAAAAGGAACCAAAGCCTGAAGATGTTGCTCGAGCATTACATCTACAGCCTTCTGACATCAAGGGGCATTGGGAAACCAGAAGCGGCGTCAAAGGATTCTTAGCAAAATTCTTGTTTGAGAAGGCGCAAGAGTGTTGGAATTCATTGGACCTACAAGCCTTCGAAGAGATTGTGGCACTCCTTATCTATGGGTTGGTCCTATTTCCAAATTCTGACCAATTGGTAGATGTCAACGCCGTCAAAATCTTCTTGTCCAGAAATCCAATACCAACATTGCTTGGGGACATTCTTCACTCATTTTACACACGAACAATGAGAAAGAGGGGTGTTCTCATGTGTTGTACTCCTCTCCTTGCAAGGTGGTTTATTTCGCACCTTCCACAATCTGTCTTGAAGAATGACCAAGGCTCAAGGTGGTCCCAACGGTTGATGACTCTTACTCACTCTGATGTACATTGGTGTTCTCGGTCCAGAGAAAATGTCATCATTGTCGATCGCTACGGAGAATTTCCTAATGTTCCTTTACTTGGAATCAGAGGAGGTATCACCTACAACCCTTGCCTAGCTTTGAGGCAATTTGGATACGCACGGAGGGATGGCCCTCATGATATGTTGATTCCTGACCTAGTTTTTGACTTCGACAACGATGCGCAAGGACTTCGCCAAAGATTCATCAGAGCTTGGGGGAGGCCCAACAAGGTTGATAGCAAGACTCTGGGACACAAGAACTCCATCCCTCTTGAGCCTTATCTCAAGTGGGTATGAGCCCGAGCCCAAAGTCTAATGATGCCTTATCCTCATGTACTCCCTGTGATTAAAGAGCCCGTCAAGGAAGGAGAGATTCCCTACACCATCCTACATCCTGACATGCCTACATCGTGGGAGGAAATGCAGAAAAGTTGGATTCAGCTCAAGGAGGAAAGGGACACTTTTGAAGCCAGCTTCTACGCCAGCGAGAAGAAGGTTTTAGAGCTTACCCGCCGACTCCATGAGCAAGAGGCCCTCAACACCTACATCGCACCAAAGAGGATGTGCAATGTCTTTTTACCTTGAGAAGAAGTTTTTGTAATATTTGGCCCATGGGGCATTTATATACTAACAAATTTCTTCTTATTAATATGACGTGTGTTCTTCTTTCTCTGAAACGATTTTGAATGTCCTAAATCCTTGAATGCATTGCATACATAAGCATACCATTCATCATGTGCATAAGCAGGTCTCACTCCAGGTTTCCTTATCTGTCTGCTGTTTATTTCAGTAGGATGGATCTCGAGCAGACAGTCAAAGACCTACAAGCTCAAAATGCACAGCTTCAGCAACTCCTGACGACCTTGGCTAAAGGTCAGGAGGATCTCAAGACCTTGCTGGGGAATAAGGACCCAGTGAAAAAGAAGAAAAAGAGACTCGGGGTGGCTACTTTAGGGAGAAGATTTGACGGAGAAGCTCGGAGAGTGCTTGAATTTCCTCCTACTTCTGATGAAGGAACCAGCAAATGAGGTGGGGCTGCGGTACCTTCCGAGTCCGATGTGGAAGAAGAAGAGGTCGAAGAGGATGAAGATTATTCTGACCAACATACCCTCCAACTGATGATAAATACAAAGGGCTAGAAGACAGGTTGGCCTCCATGGAACTACAGAGAGTACCGGGTTTGGATTTTGAAGACTTGGGTTTGGTTGTCGGGATTGTGATTCCCCCAAAATTCAAAGTGCCAGTGTTTGTGAGGTATGATGGGCTGTCCTGTCCAAAAATGCATCTCAGGTCCTACGTGAGAAAGATTCAACCCTATACGGCAGATAAAAACCTTTGGATTCATTTCTTTCAAGACAGCCTTTCTGGGGCTCAACTGGAGTGGTTTTATCAGCTAGAAGGAACCAGCGTCCGAAATTGGGAAGACTTGGCCACCACTTTTTACAAACAATACCAATACAATTCTGACCTTGCCCCTACTCGTACCCAACTTCAGGGTATGTCATTGGGAACAGGCGAAGGATTCAAAGAATATGCACAAAAATGGAGGGATTTGGATGGCAGGGTACAACCTCCTTTAACCGATCGTGAGCTTGTTGATATGTTTCTAGGGACCCTATCTGGGCCGTTTTTCAATCATCTGATTGGTAACTCTTCTGTGGGGTTTACCGATTTGATCTTAACAGGCGAAAGAATAGAAGCTGGCATCAAGTCAGGAAAGATTCAGAAGGGTGTTGCTGCAAGTGTTGAGAAGAAGCCTTTTAAGAAGGAAACGGATGTGGTATATTCTCAGAGAAGAGCAGGGAAGACGGAGCGCCGGCCAACCGTGGGGGCCGTAATGATTCAAAACTCTTCAAGTGAGCAGCCTCGCTATAACCAGTCCAGGCCAAATCAACAACGAGTGGAACAGCCACAACGACAGTTCACTCATATTAATATGACTCCAGCGCAAGTGCTTCCCCATCTGTTGGAGTTGAATCTCTCCACTATCAAAGAGGCACCAAAGAATGTGAATACGTCCTCTCCGCATTATCATCCTAATGCTAAATGTGCCTACCATTCTGACAGTGTTGGGCACGACACCAATGATTGTTGGGCACTCAAGCATAAAATCCAAGACCTGATAGAGGCGAAGGAAGTGGAGTTTGACGCTCCGGAGAAGCCTAATGTGATATCTGCTCCCATGCCGAAGCACGGCCGAAATGTCAATGCCATTGAAGAAGATTTGTATGTTGCTGATGTCAATGATCTGATTACTCCATTGTTAACCATCAAGTTGAATTTGTTAAGGGTCGGGATCTTCCCGGGATGTAAAGAAGACTGCTATTGTTGTTACTCTCTGCCGTTTGATTGTCCGTTATTGAAGAAAGGCATCCAAGGCCTTATGGATAGTCGACAAATTTTGTTTGAAAAAGTTTCTGCTGTTCCAACCCATACTGAAGATGTCTCAATCATAACCATTCACGCCAATCTTTCCAAGGCCGTCAGAAAGCCTGTTAAGATTACACCAGCTACGAAATCTGTTCCTTTGAAGATAACAATGCCAGGACATGTCCCCTATGTTTCTGAGAAGTTGATACCGTGGAACTATGGCGGTGACGTCTACTACCATGGTATTAAACAAATCGAAATAACTGAAGAAAGTTCGGATGATGAAGATGCCAGCATTGGTAACATTGCAGGCACGAGCAAAATCACCCGGAGCGGGAGAATATTTTCTCCAGAGATTTCCCCTCCAAGAGCAATCTTTGGACCCTCATCTGCCGACAAGGTCATCCCTGCACCAATAAAACTCTCTGCTAGAACCCCTTTGATTGAGGATGTTGTTGTTCCTAGTACTGTCTCTCCTACCGCTGCTGATAAAGGTAAGGGAATCCAAGATGAGCTCGTCAGGACGAGGGCTCAACCCTTGGTCATCCCAGAGACCTCCAAGAAGGAAATGGATGAGATCTTGAGGATAATCAAAAGGAGTGATTACGATGTGGTAGAATAACTGGGGCAAACCCCCTCAAAGATCTCCATGCTGGCACTGCTACTTTGCTCGGAAGCGCACGCTAAAGCTCTGATAAAATTCCTGAAGGCAGCCCATGTGCCCCAGGAAACCTCTGCAGATCAATTTCAAAATTGCATGGCTAGCCTGACTGCGGACAATGGATTAGGTTTCTCTGATGCCGACCTAACTCCTAAAGGTAGAAACCACAATGATGCTTTGCACATTTCAGTCGAGTGCCGAGGAACTACCCTCGCACATGTCTTGGTCGACACTGGTTCGTCGCTGAATGTACTGCCTAAGAAGGCCTTGGACCGACTAGATTGTGAAGGGTTGGAGTTGAAGCCGAGTGATATTGTTGTCAGAGCTTTTGATGGTTCGAAGAGAATGGTCCATGGGGAGGTTGAAATTCCCATCAAGATAGGCACTAAGGTGTTTAAGTCTACTTTCTATGTGATGGACATCCGTCCGTCATACTCTTGCTTGCTGGGTAGGCCTTGGATACACCATGCTGGGGCAGTCACCTCCTCCTTACAACAGATGTTGAAGTATCCTGTCAAGGGAAAGATCATTACTGTCCATGGTGAAGAGGAGTACATGATTAGCCACTTGAATTCTTTCCGGTACGTGGAGGTAGAAGGGGAGTTCATTGAAACGCCTTTTCAGCATTTCTAAGAAGTCCTTCCTGAAATAACAGTAGCAAAGTTGGCAGCTGAGACACCGAGGCAGATGGCCAGGATGGCATCTCTAGAGGACGCAAGGGCCGCAATAAAGGAAGGGAAGAATTCAGCATGGGGGCAGTTACCTGACATTCCACATAAAACCGACAAATTTGGATAAGGGTTCACTACCGTAGGCCAGAAAGCTATGCGTCGTTCGAGGATTGAAAGAGCGCCAGTCAAAATTTCTCCCTACGGAATCAATGCTTTAGAGGACGAAGACAAAGAGAGCAACATCGAAGAGTGGATTTACCCAACTGTCAAAGGAGGATTGAGCAACTGGGAGGCAAAAGACTTTGTCCCCATCACTTTTATTCATCAGTAATTTATCTGTCAAACATTTCTTATTTGGTCTGTAATATTTATTTTCAAACAATCCGTACACTATCTTTTCACCTCATGCCTTGCCCGGGGCATGTAGGTCCATTTGTAAGGGTTTTGATTATTTTTCATATCCATATGCCATGTTTAATGATTCATTGGACGTTTTTCATTTGATAAACTGCTTGTGTTCATTTTCTTTCCTTTTGCATTTTTGTTTAAGGATGGCTATCCCTTACACACACCCACACTCACAAATGCAGGTACCCATCCACTCCGGATTCCATGGGTGACAATTCTTCTATATCCTTCAATAACTCTGAAGATCTGGTCAATCAAGCCGAGTATGAAGATGACGAAGGTTGTGAAGTACCAGGGGAACTGGCCAGACTTCTACAACAAGAGGAAAGGGCCATCTTACTGCACGAAGAGTCATTGGAAACTGTCACCTTAGGGACCGAGGAAGACCGGAAGGAGGTACAAGTGGGTGCCAATCTGGAACCAAGTGTCAAGGAACGTCTGATACAGTTGTTGAATGAGTATGTTGAGATCTTTGCTTGGTCTTATGAAGATATGCCGGGTTTAGACACAGACATCGTAGTTCACCGTCTCCCCACAAGAGAGGATTGTCCACCGATCAATCAAAAAGTCCGCCGAATGAGGCCTGACATGTCTGAAAAGATCAAAGCAGAAGTGATGAAGCAATTCGACGCTGGCTTTCTGGCTGTTACGTCCTATCCTCAATGGGTCGCTAACATCGTGCCAGTACCTAAGAAAGATGGCAAAGTCAGGATGTATGTGGACTATCGGGATTTGAATAGGGCCAGCCCCAAAGATGATTTTCCACTTCCACACATTGACATTTTGATCGACAATACAGCTCAGCATAAAGTGTTTTCCTTCATGGATGGATTCTCGGGCTACAATCAAATCAAAATGGCCCCCGAGGATATGGAGAAAACAACTTTTGTCACACAATGGGGCACTTTCTGTTACAAGGTGATGCCGTTCGGACTGAAGAACGCTGGGGCAACTTATCAACGCGCCATGGTAGCTTTGTTTCATGATATGATACATCATGAGATTGAAGTTTACGTAGACGATATGATAGCTCGGTCACAAACAGAGGAAGAGCACCTTGAGCATCTGGAAAAGTTGTTTTCCAGGTTGAAAGAATACAAACTCCGGCTGAATCCAAGTAAGTGCACTTTTGGAGTAAGGTCTGGTAAACTTCTAGGATTTATTGTGAGCAACAAAGGCATTGAAGTCGATCCCGCAAAAGTGAAAGCAATACAAGAGATGCCTGCTCCCCGTACTGAAAAGGAGGTTAGAGGATTCTTGGGGCGCTTGAACTATATTGCCAGATTCATCTCACATCTGACTTCTACCTGTGAGCCAATTTTCAAACTCTTGAAGAAAGATCAGGTAGTCGAATGGAACGACGATTGCCAAGCTGCTTTTGATAAAATCAAGGAGTATTTGCTAGAACCTCCTATTCTGATGCCATCCATCGAAGGAAGACCATTGATCATGTATCTGACCGTCTTGGATAACTCAATGGGGTGTGTTTTGGGCCAGCATGACGAGTCTGGTCGAAAAGAGCATGCTATTTATTACCTTAG
This sequence comes from Vicia faba, assembly GCA_948472305.1. Lineage (NCBI taxonomy): Eukaryota > Viridiplantae > Streptophyta > Magnoliopsida > Fabales > Fabaceae > Vicia > Vicia faba. The sequence continues at coordinate 1,701,818,232 of OX451736.1, read as the reverse complement.
CAAAAAGTTTACCGACTGTGAGACTCGCTACTCACTCCTCGAGAAAACTTGCTGCGCTTTGGTATGGGCTGCTCGCCGACTAAGGCAGTATATGTTGACTCATACTACCTTGTTGATTTCCAAAATGGATCCTATCAAGTATATCTTCGAAAAGCCCGCTTTATCTGGAAGAATAGCCAGATGGCAGATGATCTTGACTGAGTATGACATCTAGTACACCACCCAAAAAGCTATAAAAGGGAGTGTACTAGCTGACCATCTGGCTCATCAAGCTATCGAAGATTATCAACCCATGAGATTTGACTTCCCAGACGAGGACATCATGAATTTGGACAACATTGAAAGTAATGGACCGTATGACGGACCCGAAAAGGGATCCCGATGGACCCTATACTTTGATGGTGCTTCAAATGCACTTGGAAATGGTATCGGCGCGGTACTCATTTCTCCGGAAGGTTATCACACACCTTTCACGGCTCGACTTTGCTTCAGCTGCACAAACAACATGGCTGAATACGAAGCTTGCATCTTCGGTCTCAAGGTTGCTATAGACTTGGGGATCAAATCTTTGATCGTATTTGGGGACTCGGCTTTGGTTATCAGTCAAATCAAAGGAGAGTGGGATACCAAGCATCCTAATCTTATCCCATACAAAGAACATGTCCTGACATTGTTGCCTCATTTCGAGCAAATTACCTTCGAGCATTTCCCGCGAGAAGAGAATCAGCTAGCAGATGCTCTAGCCACAATGTCCTCCATGTTTAAACTCAACTGGGATAACGAGGCTCCCCAAATTACCATCGAGCGAATGGATGAACCCGCACATTGTCATGAGATTAATACCGAAGAAGTAGTGGAACAACCCTGGTTCCATGAAATCAAAAGGTATCTCGAGACTAGAGATTATCCCGAAGGAGCTTCCGTAAATGACAAGAAGTTCTTAAGGAAATTTGCTGCTAAGTTCTTCCTGAGCAACGACATCCTTTACAAACGAAGCCATGATTGTGTATTACTCCGATGTGTAGACAAAGCTGAAGCAGAGTTGATCATGACTGATATACACAGCGGCACATTTGGCACTCACTTGAGCGGGCATACAATGGCTAAGAAGATCCTAAGGGCATGCTATTACTGGTCTACCATGGAAGCTGACTGCCATCAACATTCCCATACTTGCCACAAATGTCAAGTTTACGCTGACAAAGTTCATATCCCTCCGGTTCCTCTCAACGTTCTGACTGCTCCTTGGCCATTTGCAATGTGGGGCATTAACATGATTGGAGAGATCAAGCCCACGGCTTCCAATGGACATCGCTTCTTCCTGGTTGCCATTGACTATTTCACTAAATGGGTCGAAGCAGCTTCCTTCGCCTCTGTTACTAAAAATGTGGTTGCCCGCTTTATCAAGCAAAATCTCATATGCCGGTATGGTGTTCCAGACAGGATCATCACGGACAACGGTACAAATCTGAATAACACGATGATCACCGCTTTGTGCGAACAGTTCAAGATTTATCATCATAATTCATCTCCCTATCGGCCGAAGATGAACGGTGTTGTTGAAGCTGCGAACAAAAACATTAAGAAGATCATTCAGAAAATGACAGTCACTTACAAAGACTGGCATGAGATTTTACCGTTTTCTCTACATGGATACCGTACGACGGCACGTACTTCAACCGGGGCAACCCCATTTTCGTTGGTATATGGCATGGAAGCTGTCCTGCCGATGGAAGTTCAGATTCCTTCTCTAAGGATTATGAAGGACACAGGTTTGAATGAAGATGATTGGATTCAGACCCGACTTGATCAACTCAATTTGATCGACGAGAAGCGACTCGCTGCTATATGCCATGGTCAGACGTATCAAAAACGGATGATCAAGGCCTTCAATAAGAAAGTCAGACGTCAAGTGTATCAAGTCGTAGATCTCGTAATCAAGCGGATTATCTTGCTGCAAAGTGATCCCAGGGGCAAATGGACTCCTACATATGAAGGACCATTTGTGATCAAGAGCATATTTTCTGGTGGTGCAATGATTCTGACCACCATGGACGGCGACGATTTGCCGCACCCTGCGAACGCAGACATAGTCAAAAAATACTACGCATAAAATAACCCGACAAGTCGAAAACCCGAAAGGGCGGCTTGGGAAAAAATGGGCATCCCGGTGAACTGAAAACCCGAATAGGCAGTTCAGGCAAAAATTAGGGATAAAAACAAAAAAATCTGTACACCCGGCAAGTTGAAAACCCGAAAGGGCGGCTTGGGCAAAAAGGGGTTTCCCGGTGGATCGAAAACCCGAAAGGGCGATTCAGGCAAAAGTTAGGGAATTAAAGCGTATGACTATGTCTCGTCGGATCACTTCAAAGACAATCTCTTCATCTACCAGTTCCAGGTTTTTGATCAATCCAGTCATCGGCAAACGAAGCATTGAATGGACAGATATTCAGAGTTGTGAAGGCTATAGCGGAATGGAATCCCATGGAATTATTTCACATAGCCATCTTTATTTTGTATAAATCTTTCAATATTTACGACAAAATCCTCTTACTAGGATGATTGTCTCCTTTGTACAAATATACTCAGAGAAAGTTAATACAAATACTTTTCCCAGAAATTTGTGTCATTTCCTTTTCTTTTCTCTTGCACTATTTGTTTTATTTTGAGAAACGTCCAATGTTTTGTTAAATAGGCATATGCATTTGAACATAATCATTTCCTTACGAATCAAGAAAGAGGATTACTGATAGGTCAAAGATGCAGTTGGATATCTTGATACCCTTCAAAGGAAATCCCCAGGAGATTTGGAATCCATATTCCCAGCAAACCCTGAAGCCGATCCCCAGTAGATTTTGGAAGTTTATCCCCTGTAGAGTACGGACGTCTCTCCCGAGTTTTATTCAAAGTTATTCCTCACAAGGGCTTATAACTGGGTTATCCTCAGCTTATTACCACGGAAGATCGCACTCGCCAAAATTCTTCCTACCTCCAACGGAGTTCATCAGAGTTCCCCAGCATAACTTATCAATACAATCCCCAGAGGAGTTTATCTTTGTTACCCCCAGCCAGAGAATCCTCCAGAACTCATTTCCCCTCAGAATTTAAGTTTCAGTATCCCCAGCCGAGCTAAAACTTCAAATTATCAATCCCCAGCGAAGCCAGACTAATGAACCTTCTCCCCACAGAGTTTTGGGAGGGCAAATCTTGAGTTCCCCAGTGAAGTCGCCAGAGATACTTCCCACCAAACTGAAGATTCTCAGTCTTACATCCCCAACATGAGTCTATTAGATTGGAACTCCCCAGTAGAAGTCATCAGGAATTCCCCATAAGATTGGTATGCAACCCAAGCTCTTTATTCTCCAGCAACAACCAGGAATTATTCTTCCCAGCAGCAGTCAAGATACTTTTATCTTCAGCCATCCCAGATTCATCTATCCTTTGCAAGACAGCTCTCCAGCTTACATGCGCATTCATTTACATTCATATCACATAACATACATTGTATCATGCATCATGACATTGCATATAACTAACTCTTTACCTTTTCAGGTAAGACCTGTCGAAAGACTAAAATCATTATCTTCCGAGATTTCTTTCCAGGAATAGTTTGGATGTGACCCAGACATGGTAACATTCTAATGCTTATTCCAGATTTATCCAGATGCAGTTTACACAAGCTCATCATTAGGGAACCCTACACCAGTTCTCCCTTCAAATTCAAAGACCTCTGAAAACAGTTTACGGGTTCTCCAAGTAACGGATGTTAACCTATCGCTTGTTCAATTTCTTCTCAAGACTCCTGAAAACAGTTTATGGATTCTTCCCCACAACGGATGTTAATCTATCGCTTGTTCAGACTCTTCTCAACTTTTGAAAACAGTTTACGGACGCTTCCCAACAACGGATGATGCTCTATTGCTTATTCAAACTCCAAGATTTCTGAAAACAGTTCACAGGTTCTCCAGTAACGGATGTTAACCTATCGCTTGTTCAATTTCTTCTCAAGACTTCTGAAAACAGTTTATGGATTATTCCCCACAATGGATGTTAATCTATTGCTTGTTCAGACTCTTCTCAACTTTTGAAAACAGTTTACGGACGCTTCCCAATAACGAATGCTGCTCTATTGCTTATTCAAACTCCAAGATTTCTGAAAACAGTTCACAGGTTCTCCAGTAACAGATGTTAACCTATCGCTTGTTCAGTCTCTTCTCAAGACTTCTGAAAACAGTTTATGGATTCTTCCCAACAACGGATGTTAATCTATCGCTTGTTCAGATGCAATTTTTGAAAACAGTTTACAGATTCCTCCCAACAACGGATGTCAATCTATTGCTTATTCAGACCCCCAGTTCAGAGTTGGTCCTAAGCATGGACACCTTCCTGATACTCATTTCCAGATGGCATCTTTAAGCCCATCCCTGACAAGTGTCTGTCACTCTCCCAGATGGCATCGTTAAGCCCATCTCCAAATGGCATCTCTAAGCCCATTCCCGCATCCATTGCTTTGACGAGTGCAAATTTAAGGGCACTCTAGTGTCCAATCTCCTTTTACCATCGAGTCGCGAAAGGCAAAATTGCCAATCTAACTCTTCAGGTTCAAGAAGATTGAACAGGGGAAACTGTTGTACCCCAAAATTTGCCCTCCCATTTCTCATTGATATCTCATCACAAAGCCCTTGGAAATCAAGATCCAGTTAGGGTTTCATCTGCTCAAGACTTCTCCTTGCACTGTTGACCCAAATTAGGGTTTGTGTTTGCACAAAGATGTTTTGACCTAAAATTCCTAAGATGACCTTCATGCTTCATATTGGACTCCCAAGTTTATCCACATCAAGTTTCAAATCTTGATTCCAAGTTTTGCCCAGTCAATTGGACAGTTGACCTAGAAATCAGCTATATTGGGGAAAAAGTCAACTGTGGCCAATTGACAGTCAAACCTCATGAAAATTGATCCACATCAACATCATGAACTCACATGGATCATTTGATCAAGTTTGGATCACAATTCCACAAGAAATTTGATCAGATCACCAAAAGGGCAAAATGGTCATTTTTAGGGTTTTGACTGCACAAAGGCAATTTTTGACTGTTTGACCTAGCCAATGGCAAACCAAGCTCACATATGGACTCAAGGACCCCATGGAATTACCTTGACATGCTCAACAAGTTCAAAAGATCCCAAGTACACAAGATTGACAGTTGAATTTCCCAGTCAATTGATCAATTTTGACTCTATACTGAAAAGTCAAACTTTGACTTTTTGGTCAAAATCAAGAGTCAAGATTCATTTTTCACCAAAACATGCCAAATCATGAAACTTGTTCACCAAGAAATCAAAAAATGCAAATTAGGGTTTGAAATGAGAATTTTTCATAACTTAGAATTTTTCTAAGTTATGAAAAACCCTAATTTTTTCCCAACTTTGCCCCACTTTCTCACCAAGATTCATTTGGATTCAAGCAAAAGTCAAAACATGAAAGTTGTAGCTTATTGCATAATCTACAACTTTGATTCACAAAGGTTTCCCAAAAGAAGCTTGTATCTCAAGTTACAAATTTTGGAATAAGGGTACTAAACCATTCTTAACTTAGTGAAATTTTGACCTTTTTAGGCAACGTTTTTACCTAACTTCAAGACCATTTTTCACATACTTCCACTTGGAATTTCAATTTTCATTTCAAATATGGATTGTAGTACACATTCCAAGCTTTCCAAAATGTCCAAGAACTCATCAAACAACCTCATGACTTGAGAGAATCGAATTTTGCAATATGGCAAAAACTCACTTTTGAATTGGCCAATTTCCATGTTCATAACTTGTGCAAATTTCTCAAATCAGTATGCAACTTGATTACAGGCCTCTAAACCATTCAACACTCATAAATTTAATCCAAACTCTTTATGCCAATACCATGTTCTATGTGTTCAAGCATTGCATGATGGATTAATCCCAAAATAGATAAAGCACTTTAACCATTTTTGCAAAAGTAAGCTTTATGTCAAAATGAAAATCCAAGAAGTACAGATCAAATCCCCTTGGCACAAGTTTAGGGACTAATCACACTGATCAATGCCAAGGTTTGCATCATGTTATGGGGGCCTCTACCTGTCTAAACACCAACTTGACATTTTCTTGCTTAAGTGTTAAGAAACATAGCATATCACAACACAACTTTCATCTCAGCAATAGAACCCTTAAGCAAATATTTTGTACACATTCAAGACATCCTAACTGAGCTATCACACGACCCCAACACCTCCATTTCCCTCTAGAACACAGAACCACCTTCAAACTGCCCAAACAGAGCTCCTACTGCAGTTTGAGTGCCAACTCTCATCCCTTTCATGCATTCTTGCTAAAAGCTCATCAAACACATTCCCTAGCATCACTTGAAGCTAACCAAAACATAAAACACGACCTGTAACTCCTCTAATCATTTCCACCATTTTCACTTTCTTGTTTTGCAGTTGAAGGTCCATAGCTCGATTCAAAGTGTTTCAAAGCAAAGTAAGCATTGGAATAGCATCACTACACTTCAGGCAAGCTGTACAGATCATCATCTTGCCCTGAAAGCTCCCCCATTTCCAGATACAACTTCAACTGAACAGGTATCTTCTTGAACTTATAACTCTTAGTATAGGCATCATTAGCTCTAAGTTTGTGAATAAGAAGTGTTCTACTCATGCCCCTGAATCTACACATACTTTTACTTTTCATTTATTTTGCCTGAGCTATGAGAATTTAAGGTCTGAATATGGAAGAAAAGTTAGGTCAAGATTTGGGAATGTTAAAATTCTCTCTCATTTCTGAGAGTTAGGATGAGTTCTTTACATATTTAGAATCGTGATTCAATGCTTAACGTTTCTTATGTTGTAAGTTTGTGCAAAAGATCAAGGAATCCAGATGTTTGAATTGATGTTCAGGTGCGCGTTTTTGAACATTTTTTTGTCCAGAGGTTGAAGAAGAAGCCACATGGGCTAGGCCTGCTTTGATATTTCTTTTCACACCATGGTTTTGGTTTTACACCCCCTGAGCCCATTTTGTTTGTTTTATTGATTTTTTGACTTTTCTTTTTTCATTCTGGTTTATTTATTTTTCCTCATGATATTAAAAATATAAAAATAATTTTTTACACCATTTTTGAATTTATAGGCATTTATTTGTTTAGATTAGTTATTTGTACATAAATAATTATATAAACTCACTTTTTACTTAAAATACTAGAAAATAATGTAAGCATATTTTATTTTCATTTTTATTTTGTTTTATCTTCTTAAAATATTTTGTATAAAATATACTTTTTTTAAATATTAAATATTATTATTTTTATATATATAACACATATTTAGAAATTAATACATATATATAGAGATATTTATTAGAATATTTAGTAAAAAAATACAAAAATATATACACTTTATTTTTTATTAACATTTAATAGTAAAATATCATTTTGACAAATATACTTCATTTTTATTTTTATTTCATATATAATTGATAAATATTAGTATATATTAAATAATTAATACTTTTTATCTAAGAAAGTTAGGGTTTTTCCCTAAACATTAAAAAGCTCCAAAAATAATACTTTTTTTTATTTTGTTTATTGGACATAAAAAATACTTTTTTCCATACATGTAAAAATTCTTTTTGCATTTTGCATCTTTATTTTATTTTCTATTTAATTTATGCAATTAATTATCTTGTAAATATTCCAAAATTGATGTAATAGCTAGGTTTAAATTCCTTGTCTAAATATCCCCCCATTTTGAACATTTGTACCCCCCTTCCCATATTGTGTTGTAATAGTGTAGGAATTTTACTTTTCGCACTTTAACGCTTTCTAAATATACCATGCTAGAATTAGGGTTTGTATGCAAATAAAACGAACAAAAATAGTTTGACCTAATTTCAAGATAATCAAGCATGAAAATGGACAACACATATCACACTTGCACCCCTAGGGTATTCCACTTGTTGCCTTCAATAATGGGCCATATTGCATGTTAGGTCTCTTTGGGCAAAAACAAAGCAAATAATTCAAATGATCATAGTCCCTCGATGACGCTTTCGAAAAGTTGCCTAAAATGATCCAGTCCCTTTCAAGGAAAAATTGCCCAAAGATACTTAGCACTATTGCAATTATGGTCTAAACGATGACCCGCGCCCGTCCCTTTCACATCCTAACACAAGATTGTCCACCAAATGCAATGGTGGAACAAAATTGTTAAAAGGGTTAAAACATAGTAATAATATTTGAGAACTTTAGGGTAGATAGCTCTTAAGTACTTGTCAAACTTGCAAAAGAAAACACTTGCCTATTTTCAAACCACACTTCACAAACACTTTCAAAACAAACTTTCAAAAAATCTTGAAACACCTTTTCAAAAAGACAAACACCTTTTGTAAAACATTCGAGTAAAGAATTGTTACAAGGGTAGCCTAGACAAGGCATCTTTTTCAAAACCTTTTCAAAACCCCACACAAAGCACCATTTCAAACAATTGAAAACCAAGGCAAGTTGATCTAAGCAAGTACCTAAGAGCCCATGGATAACCATGGATAGAAAGGGTGCTAATACCTTCCCTTTCTATAATCTACTCCCCGAACCCAAGAAAAAATCTCAAAGGTTTTTGCTGTGCTTTTTAAACCTTTCCTTAGGATAAAATAAAAAGTCGGTGGCGACTCTTGCTCAACCGAAACATTTGCGAAAACAAACGCAAAACCATAGTCAGTTCTCCCACCGTATCACATGTGCAATTAAACAAATCTTAACTGTGGTTTGGTTGGAAATTTTATCTTAACAATAACAAAACTAAGCAGAATGTAAAATATGATTTTTTCACAATTATGAGCAACATGCTAGGTTAAAGTGTGTGATTTTCCCGATAATAACCTTGACTCTTGATTTCTTCAACAAGTTCATAACCATCAATTACCAGCTCTTTAGATTATTTTCCCTTAACTCGTTAGTGAGAAAACCTTTGAACCTTCATCCTAAATCCTAAGTCCTTAGAGATTTCTAGTGGAGTCAAACATTTGTTTTATCAAGAGTTATCTGGAAACTATAGGGTATCCCTAGTCCTAGGTGATATCTACTATAGCCTAATCATACAAAAACCTTAACAATGGTGATCCAGTCCTAATTGTTGACTGTGAATCAATCTCTATTTGTCTGATAGGAAAAGCATAAGAACATTGAACGATTAAATTAAAAAGAAAATATTATATTAAAACCAAGAATTCAACATCATTACAATTGCAAATCAGGGAAAACCCCATATCATTGGGGTTTTAGCTACTCTTGATATTGTTCAAAAGAATTTCAGATTCAATAGAAGTAGACATTACAATTTTTTGTGAACTTTGATTTTCAATGGCTTCCACTCATGAAAAGTCTTTTGTCCTCTACCCATTGCATAAGCTCCAATCTTCAATCTTCCAAATTCCTCGTGTGACAAAAAAATCTCTTATTTTTTCGTAGAAACTGTCTCAAATAGTGAAAACCCTTGATTCCGGTTCGAAAAGTCAAATATGCCCTTCTGGGTCAGAACTAATGCAAAATCATGAAAATACTAAAAATCAACACATCTGCCAACATGGCCCGTGTCAGCTGACACGGGTGCCCGTGTTGGCCATCCAGAAGCTTCATAAAAATTAAATAATCACATCTTCTGACACGGCCCTTGTCAGGTGACATAGGTGGTTGTATCATCCCCCTGAGTTTCTCTATGCTCCATAGCTTCCCTCTTGACACGGATCGTGTCAGGAGACACGGGTGGCCGTGTCAGGCTTGCTGAAACTTCAAATTTTCCTTTCAAATCTTCCAATTTCTTGATTTCTATCGCGGCGAGTACCTTGGTTCTTTCATCTGAATCTGAAACAGTCACAGCAACCAATAGAAGCATAAAATAGGAAATAACTTGAAGTAAACTTACGAAAACATAAAATGGGGGAAAACTTAAGAAATATGAAATCAATCAAAGAGAAGCAAAATACGACACAACGATGCAGAATACCTGGATTATCATTAGACAAGTAAAAAAACATGATGAAAATGGTGACCAGTTATATATATTCGCTACCAATTTCGTACATATATGTTTGATATCTTTGTTAGAGTCCTCCTCTAGTCTCTTTCTTGTATGTGTCTGCTACCAACTCCGAATATGTATTCTTGATATCTTTTGTTGGTATGGTGCATCCTTCCTTGTTAGAGCCTACTCCGGCAGTCTCTTTCTTGTATATGTTCGCTACCAACTCCGAACATGTATGTTTGATATCGTTGTTAGAGTCCTCATCTGGTGTTTTTTTTGTATTTGTCTGCTACCAACTCCGGACATGTATTAGTGATATCTTAGGTTAGGCAGGTGCGTCCTTCCTTGTTAGATTCCTCTTCCAGTCTCTTTCTTGTATGTGTTTGCTACCAACTCTAGACATGAATTCTTAACATCTTTGTTAAGAGTTCTCCTTCGATCTCTTTCTTGTATATGTTTACTACTGACTCCAAACATATATTCTTGATATCTTTGTTAGAGTCCTCTTCCAGTCTCTTTCTTATATGTGTTTGCTACTGGCTCTGAACATGTATGGTTGATATCCTTATTAGAGTCCTCTTCCGATCTCTTTCTTATATATGTTAGCTACCAACTCCGGACATGTATTCTTGATATCTTTGGTTGGACATGTGTGTCCTTCCTTGTTAGAGTCCTCTTCCAGTCTCTTTCTTGTATGTGCTTGCTACTAACACCAGACATGTATTCTTAATATCTCTATTAGGGTCTTCTTTTATCTGCCTCTTTCTTGTATGTGTTCGCTGAAGAAGTGAAAAACACAAGAATGGGGGTTGAATTGTAAAACTTGAAATCAAATGCAGACAACACGTTACTTTTATCCTGGTTCGTTTGATCTCAAACTACTCCAGTCCACCCGTCAAGGTGATTTCGCCTCTCTCTAGCGAGGTCTTAATCCACTATATTCAACTGAATACACAACTGCTTTAACAACTGTTAAAGCTTTCTTGAGTCTAACCACAAACCGGTTTATCTCAAGGAAGTTTTCTTACAGATAAATGAACAAATGTGTGTTTGATGTTTTCTTACAAAACTATATATCACAACTGTGATAATACACAATATTAAGCTTAAGATGAAACTAGATCGCTAGAGCTATAGAGTAAGCGGTTGAAAGCTTTAGCAAAAATGAGAGCGTGTGTGAAGATGATTAGCTTAGGCGTGTATATGCGTGTAGAGTATTAGCCATTTCTTTTCTCACTGACTTGTTTAAGTAGCCTAGGAATAAATACGTTGCTGTCCATAAATCCATTTCAATGCTCATAACGTTCTTTCCTTTTTGAGAAGATCTTTGTCTTGGAATAAAGTCGTTGGTAATTAATCTGTCTTGAATGCATAGTAACATTGACACTTCAGAGTGTTATGCTAATGATAATCAGAGTGTTCTTGGCTTTAGCTTATTCTGACGCTTCTGAGTGCTGATCACATGGTTAGGATCTTGATCAGAGTCAGAGTATGTTATGCGCAGATTCTGTTCATCAGGCTTCAGCGTATAGCACATGTTATTTGATCTTCTGATGCTGACATATCTTCTGATGCTGATGTTGATACTGATATTCTGATGCTGATTCCATCAGAGTTTCTGTAAATACACAACATAATTTTAAGTAGCATATATGTCTTATAAATCTTACAATTTATTTAATCTTGTATTTTGTTATCATCAAAACTCTAACTATGGATTGTAGAATCAAACTATGTTCTAACAATCTCCCCCTTTTTGATGATGACAAAAATCGGATTTTTTCAATTAAAATAAAATGATGAAAGGTATCAGAGTTTAAGGATAGAGAGGAAATGGTATCAGAGATAATCAAATAACGAATAAAAGGTATCAGAGATAAGAAGATAAGGAATAAAAAGTATTAGAGTAATGAAGAGAAAAACTCCCCCTGAGTTGAATACTTCCCTTTAATTCCATGAGACCTTGAGCATCAGAACTTTACTTTATCAGAATTCATCAGATTCTTGTACCTGTAAGATTTTCAGAAGAAAAAGATTCAAATAGATCAGAATGTTAGAATGTTTGAGACTTATGTCTCAGTAATCCGTTATTGAAAAATATCATTCTTTCTCCCCCTTTTTGTCAGTTATCAAAAATCATAAATAATCAGAGTTAAAATGATCAGAGCAAAAAGAGCATTTATATAAGAAACATAAGCAATGATTAAGTTCAGAACACGTAAAACATTACAGACAAACATGTAAAGAAAACACAAGAAAACACAAGAAAATTCTAAGAAGAAGTTGGAAGACGTGTGAACAGAGCTTCCAACATGCTCTTGATTTGATTGTTGGTGTCCTGTTGCTTAGATACCATGTTTGCTATAGAATCAATCTTGATATCCTGCTTATCCATCCTTTCATTCATCAGCATATCAGATCTTTTCAAATCCTCCAGAGTCTGCCTGTCAAGAGAGGAAGCTTGAGGATCTTAAGATACAGGCTGCTTCTCAGAGCTTTCTGCAATAACTTCTTCTTGACCCAAGTCTTCAGCTGGAATCATCTATTCTTCTGCAAGTTGAACTTTAGATGTTGGACGCTTTTCAGACCAAGGCGCAATGTCCAGATGGAGAACTTCTTCCTTAAGCAGCTTGCTCATAACTGGACCTTCCATTTCCTTCAGCAGATTGCTGAAGTTATGTTGAGCCTGTCCATAGCTCTGGTCTTGCAACTTAAAGGTTTCAGCGTATACCCATCTTCTGAATTGTGTCCAGAGGAGGTCTGATACAACAGGATCCACCAGTTCCAGACTTGCTTGTTTCAAAGAAGTGATCCACTTCTATATATCTGTTTCAAAGTTCAATATGCTGGAACCAACATCTGGTTGTTTTGGTTTAGGGATAACAGTTTTGTTGTTTATTGCAACAAGGCGTTCAAAGACTGTTAGATCAATGACAGTCTTGCTGTGATCATCTGAATTTTTCTTAGGTGAGGGAGTGGGAGAGTCAGAAATTACGATTGGACTTGATGGGGTATTTGGTTGAGTTATTTCTGGTGAAGAGGAGAGTTGAGGAATATTCACAGTGGTACCACAGGGCAATTGAATGGCCAAAGGTTGTGGTTCAGGAGATTCAGAGGTTTGATCCTCAAAGGTTTGAGTCTCAGGTTGTGGAGATTGTTCATGTTGAGGAGAGGGTGGATTAATATCTGGTTGGGGAGATGAAGGTTGTGGGATTTCTGGTTCTGGAGAGAGTGGAATTTCTGGTATTGGTGAGAGGGGAGTTTCTGGTTGTTCTTCTGTGTTTGGATTTGGATTTTCTATTTCGGGAGTGGAAGTGTGTTGGTCTATATCAGAGAGAACTTGTGCAAGTTCTGGTTCTGGTATGGTTGCAGTATTTGGATTTTGTGGTTGAGAGCGGGATCTTCTGAGGGTTAATGACTCAGAAGGGTCAAAGCCTATGTCAAAATCATCGAAAGTTTGAGGAGTTGGGTTTTCAGATGGAGTTAGAATTGGAGTTGGAATAGGGATAGATGTGGAAACAACATTTGAATCTAAAACAGTTACAGAAACATGATTACCTCTTTTCTTTGGAGTCTGTTGAGATGATCCTTCTGCAACAACTTTTCTTTTCTTCGTCTTCTTCAGAACAACCTCTGGTGCCTTCTGCTGAAGATCTTGAATATTCAGATTTGGTGCTGTACCGTCAGCTTTACAAGCATCCAAATATCTCAGAATGATTTGAGGCTTAGAGTCAATTTCTGTGAACATAGGGAAGTCGTCCAGAGGGAATCTTCTGCTGGAGATTTCAGCAAAGGGAGTGACGCTGGGCTCCTTCTTAATGTTCTCTATCAGCTTCATTTTCTTCAGATTTTTGGCATTCAGCTGCTTGCCAACAAATGGTTCCAGAGTGCTGATTTCTTGTGCCTCTGTCAAATGTTCAATCAGCCTATTCTCTGTAAGAATATCTTATATCAGTCTTCCAAAGGGTATCCAATCCCTTTTTGTACGTTCCTCTTCCCTTGTTTCTTTGACACTTGTTCTGATATGGTTGAATAGAAGATGAGCTAGATTTATCTTGACCTTCTGAGAGATGAAATATAGCAGAAACTGCTGATCAATGTTTATGTAATCAGGAGAGCTGGTAGGCTTCCTGTGGTTGAAACAGCCCAGAATGATCTTGGCCTAAATTTTGTGCTTGTCCTTCAAATCCCTTATCTTGCTGGAGGGAAGCCCCAGCATGAAAATTTCCCTTGCAATTAGGGCAACATCTTGTCACCTTTCTGCCATATCAATGCAGCGAATACCACCTCCATTGTACCCTATCAGTCTTGCAATCAGGTCTTCAGTAATCACAATCTTCTTCCCCATGATGTAGGATGTAACTTGGTGATTTGAAGAAGAAGCGTGAATCCAAAATTCCTTTACCAGAATAGGAAACGTTGGACCCACCATCCTGTCAAAGTACTTTTCCCAACCTTGAGCTTTAATCTCTTCAGATAAATCAAAACCATTCTCCTTGAGACTGTTGAAATCCACTATTATTTTAGACAGAACTTCAAGGTTCTTGATTGGAGTGAGAAGCGTTCTGAGAGGTACTTCATATTGTTCAGAAGAAGCAGTTTTCTGTGAACCTGAAGAAGGATTGCTGGAAGAAGCCATGTTCACATGAGGTTTTTGAAAAAGATTGAAAGGTTTTCTTGAGAAAGTAAGAACACAGAAAACAGAAATATTGAGAAAACGAAAGTAAGGGTAAAAAGTGTGAATGGTGTGAGGTGTTTAAATAGATTTCTAAAAAGTTTTTGAAAACATAAACGTTTAAGAGAGAGAAATAAATAATGATTATTAGCATTTAATGATAGCTGATTTTAGGGGATTCAGAAAGATACTTGAACGATTACCCATGACATGTGTCTCAATGCATCCAATCAGCGCTTTGCCTTTTCAGAAACGTGAACGCGTGTTCAGCCTCAGAAAACAGCTGATGACTGGATGACACTTGTTTACTTGAGTGAACAACACTTCTATCCTTGAACTGAAGCGCTCAGATCTTCATGGATAGATTCTGATACAATCTGCATTTCTAAAATTCTGAAAGAGGATTGATTAGAAGTTCACAGAGAAATAAACACAATTCTGAAGGTTAATATATAAAATTAAAACAGTTTTATTCTGGACATAGCTTCATGCTGAGATGTTTCATAATGAAGTTAAACCTATCTTCAGAAAGTGGTTTTGTGAAAATATCTGCCCATTGATGGTCTGTGTCAATAAATTTTAAATTTAAGATCCCTTTCTGAATATAGTCCCTAATAAAATGATGTTTTATTTCTATATGCTTAGCCCTAGAATGCAAAATTGGATTTTTTACTTAAGCAAATAGCAGAAGTGTTGTCACAGAGGATAGGAATGTTACTCTCAAATATCTGGAAGTCCTCAAGTTGACTTTTCATCCAGAGCATTTGTGTGCTGGATCCAGCTGCTGCTATGTATTCAGCTTCTGCTGTTGATGGAGCAATTGTGGATTGTCTTTTGCTGGACCATGAGATCATATTTTCTCCCAGAAACTGGCAGCTTCCAGAAGTGCTTTTACGCTCTACTCTGTCTCCAGCAAAGTCAGCATCACAGTATCCTACTAAGCTGTAATAACTTGATTTTCTATAAAACAGACCCAGATTAGTAGTACCTTTCAGATACTTGAAAATTCGCTTAACAACTGTTAAGTGAGATTCTCTAGGATCTGATTGGAATCTTGCACAAATGCATACACTGAATAAAATATCAGGCCTTGAAGCTGTCAGATAAAGAAGAGAACCAATCATACTTCTGTAGACCTTCTGTTCTACCTTTTTGCTTACCTCTTCTTTTTCCAGAATGCATGTGGGATGCATTGGAATCTTTGATGGCTTACATTCTGCGAGATCAAATTTCTTCAGAAGTTCTCTGACATATTTTCTCTGATGAATGTAAGTTCCTTCTGGGGTTTGATTGATCTGAATACTCAGAAAGAATTTCAGTTCCCCCATTAGGCTCATCTCAAATTCTGCCTGCATACACTTAGCAAACTTTCTTCCCAAAGAGGGTTTAGTAGATCCAAAAATGATATCATCAACATAAATCTGACATACCAAGATGTCATTCTTAACTGTCTTACAGAATAAGGTTGTGTCCACTTTCCCTCTGGTGAATTCCTTTTCTAACAGGAAGTTACTCAGTCTTTCATACCAAGCTATGGGAGCTTGTTTCAGACCATACAGTGACTTCTTTAGTTTGAAAACATATTCTGGATTTTTTGAACTTTCAAATCCAGGGGGTTGGTGCACATATACCTCTTCTTCTATATAGCCATTTAAGAAAGCACTCTTAACATCCATCTGATACAAAGTGATGCCTTTATTTACAGCAAATGAAATTAAAAGTCTGATAGATTCTAACCCGGCGACTGGAGAAAAGGTTTCTGTATAGTCTATCCCCTCTTGCTGACTATAACCTTGTGCTACCAATCGTGCCTTGTTTCTGATGATTTCACCTTGTTCATTCAGTTTGTTTCTGAACACCCATTTTGTTCCAATGACGTTGAATCCTTTTGGTTTAGGAACTAGATCCCATACGTCATTCCTTGTGAATTGATTCAACTCTTCTTGCATTGCTAGAATCCAGTCATTGTCCAGAAGTGCTTCATCAACTGAAGATGGTTCAATCAGAGAGACAAGTCCCATGAGGGATTCTTCAGAGTTTCTGAAGCTAGATCTTGTTCTGATTGGATCTTCCTTTCTTCCTAATATTGTTTCTTCTGGGTGATCCATGCTGCTTCTGGATGGTCTTTTCTGAAGTTGATCAACAGAAGGTGTTGGATTGCTTGCAGTGCCTCTTTCTGATGTTGAGGGAGTGTCTTTGTTGAGAGCTTCTGATGACTTGTCTTCAGTACCTGTGAATTCAACTTCCATACCTGCAAGTAATTCATTCTGCTTTGACTTTTGAGAGTCAAGCTTATCATCAAAACGAACACTGATTGATTCTTCAACAATCTGTGTTTCTGTATTGTATACTTTGTACCCTCTTGAGCGTTCAGAGTATCCTAAAATAATACACTTTTGTGCTTTAGAGTCAAACTTGTTCAAATAATTTTTAGTATTCAAAATAAAACAAGTACATCCAAATGGATGAAAATATGAAATGTTGGGCTTTCTGTTCTTCCACAATTCATATGGAGTCTTTTCTAGAATAGGTCTTATAGAGATTCTATTCTGAATGTAGCACACTGTGTTTATTGCCTCTGCCCAGAAGATCTTAGCAATGTTAGTCTCGTTGATCATGGTTCTGGCCATTTCTTGCAATGTTCTGTTCTTTCGTTCTACAACTCCATTTTGATGGGGAGTTCTAGGACAAGAGAAATCATGCAAAATGCCTTTGTCATTAAAAAATGATTCAAAATTTTCGTTTTCAAACTCTCCACCATGATCACTTTTGACTTTGACGATTCAAAGATCCTTTTCATTCTGAACTTGGTTGCATAAGGTGACAAACACAGAGTGTGACTCGTCCTTGTGTCTTAAAAACTTTACCCATGTCCATCTGATATAGTCATCTACGATTACTAACCCATACTTCTTGCCACTGATTGAAGCAGTTTTAACTGGTCCAAATAAGTCGATGTGCAGAAGTTCTAATGGCTTAGAGGTGGAAACAACGTTTTTAGATTTGAAAGCTGGTTTTGCAAACTTGCCTTTCTGACATGCTTCACACAGAGCATCTGAATTGAACTTCAGGTTAGGAAGTCCTCTGACCAGATTAAGTTTGTTAATCTGAGATATTCTTCTCATACTAACATGCCCTAATATTCTGTGCCAGATCCATTGCTCGTTGTTAACAGACAGAAGACACTTTACATTCTTACTTTTCAGTTCAGAAAGTTTTATTTTATAAATGTTGTTTCTCCTCTTTCCATTAAATAGGATAGTCCCATCTTTCTGACTAACAGCTTTGCATGAATTTTGATTAAAGATTATATCATAACCATTATCACTTAATTGACTTATGGATAACAGATTATGCATTAATCTATCTACTAATAAAACATTACTTATAGAGGGAAGATTTCCATTACCTACTGTTCCAGAGCCAATGATCTTTCCCCTCTGATTGCCTCCAAAGCCTACGTGGCCTCCAGGCTTAAGTTCCAGGCTTTGGAACATATGCTTTCTTCCCGTCATGTGTCGTGAGCAGCCAGAGTCCAGGTACCATGACTGGTGTTTCTGCTTTGCTGCTAAAGATATCTGCAACATGTATTATTTTATCCTTAGGTACCCATATTTTCTTGGGTCCTGATTTGTTAGTTTTACCAAAACTCTGGTTGAATTTTGGTTTGACAGAATAATTACTACTAGTATATTTGATGTCGTGTGTGTGCCCATATACAAAGTGTGAGTTAAGTGGAGTTCGTTTTATAACTAAATCCATGGCATTCTTTGGTGTAGGTACCTTACCTTGGTATCCTATTCCTTTTCTGCCATTTCTGCTAACTCCATAGATCATTGAAGCCATTTTGCTTCTATCTATGTTTTTAGCTAGAAACTTCTGAAAGCTGTGATCATACTCCTTGATGATCTCATCAGCACTGCTGGGAGTTTCAGGAATTGTTTCATTCTGAGAGTTTTGCAATAGATTTTCTAATTTTGAAACTTTATCTTTCAGCTCAGAATTCTCCAATTTGAGACTCTTAGTTTTATCAGAGTCAGAAGCAAGATTCCTTTTCAGGTTTCTGAATTTGACTCTGATCTGCTGATATGTTTCCAGAATTTCATTAAGGCTTTCAGCTAGTTCAGCCTTAGTAAAGTTAATAGAAAAGTCAGGGAATACCTCTTCTGTGTCTGATTCAGAAGCTTCACTGTCTTCTGTTATGTTTGCCATGAGAGCTATGTTTTCTCTCTCATCATCTGATTCTGAGTCAACTTCAGATGTGTCAGAGTCATCCCATGTAGCCATGAGACTTTTCTTCTTTTCCTTGCCAAACTTCTTTTTGGGCTTTTCCCTCTGAAGCTTTGGGAAATCACTCTTGTAGTGTCCTTTCTCGTTACATTCATAGCAGATGATGTCTTTGTTGTTTGGCTTTCTGATTCCTGAAGAACCTTCAGATCTTCTGTGTCCAGAGGAGGATTCTGACCTTCTGTATCTGGAGGAAGATTCATTCTGATTTTCTGATCTTCTGGGATTCCTGAACTTTCTTTGCCTCTGCTTCCATAGTTGGTTCACCCTTCTGGAGAGGAGAGATAGTTCATCTTCTTCTGATGAGGACCCATCAGAGGTTTCTTCAACAGCCTGCAAAACATTGGATTCAGATTTTGTTAGATTTTAAAGCTAATGGCTTACCTTGCTTTTGGGGTTCATCTGCTTCTAGCTCTATCTCGTGACTTCTGAGGGAGCTGACAAGTTCCTCCAGAGAGATTTTGTTGAGATCCTTAGCTAGCTTCAGCGCTGTGACCATTGGCCTCCACTATTTTGGCAAGCTTCTGATGATCTTCTTAACATGATCAGTAGTAGAATACCCTTTGTCCAGAACTTTGAGACCAGCCACCAGAATTTGAAATCTTAAGAACATCGTTTCAATTGATTCACTTTCTTCCATCTTGAATGCCTCGTACTTCTGAATGAGCGCAAGAGCTTTGGTTTCTTTGACTTGAATGTTTCCTTCATGCGTCATTCTCAGAGAGTCAAACATATTCTTTGCAGTGTCTTTATTTGATATCTTTTCATATTCAGAGTAAGAGATGGCGCTGAGAAGAATTGTTCTGGCCTTGTGATGATTTCTAAAATCACGCTTTTGTTGATCAGACATTGCTTTCCTATCAATCTTCTGACCACTTCCATTCATTGGGTGCGTGTATCCATCAGTCACCATATCCCACAGATCAGCATCATGGGCCAGAAAGAAGCTTTCAATTCTGTCTTTCCAATAATCAAAGTTCTCTCCATCAAAGTCTGGAGGTTTGCCACTGAATCTGTCTCTTTCTTCACTGTTGTCATTGCTGATGTTTTGATGTGGTCCTGCCATTGTGTTTTTCTAACGCTGGATCTTGTACTGGCACGGTTAAGTGTTATAAGCTCAGAACCAGGTGCTCTGATGCCAATTGAAGAAGTGAAAAACACAAGAAGGGGGGTTGAATTGTAAAACTTGAAATCAAATGCAGACAACATGTTATTTTTATCCTGGTTCGTTTGATCTCAAACTACTCCAGTCCACCCGTCAAGGTGATTTCACCTCTCTCCAGCGAGGTCTTAATCCACTATATTCAACTGAATACACAACTGCTTTAACAACTTTTAAAGCCTTCTTGAGTCTAACCACAGATCGGTTTATCTCAAGGAAGTTTTCTTACAGATAAATGAACAAATGTGTGTTTGATGTTTTCTTACAAAACTATATATCACAATTGTGATAATACATAATATTAAGCTTAAGATGAAACTAGATTGCTAGAGCTATAGAGTAAGCGGTTGAAAGCTTTAGCAAAAATGAGAGCGTGCGTGAGGATGATTAGCTTAGGCGTGTATATGCGTGTAGAGTATTAGCCATTTCTTTTCTCACTGACTTGTTTAAGTAGCCTAGGAATAGATACGTTGTTGTCCATAAATCCATTTCAATGTTCATAACGTTCTTTCCTTTTTGAGAAGATCTTTGTCTTGGAATAAAGCCGTTGGTAATTAATCTGTCTTGAATGCATAGTAACGTTGACACTTCAGAGTGTTCTGCTAATGATAACCAGAGTGTTCTTGGCTTTAGCTTATTCTCACGCTTCTGAGTGCTGATGACATGGTTAGGATCTTGATCAGAGTCAGAGTATGTTATGCGCAGATTCTGTTCATCAGGCTTCATCGTATAGCACATGTTATTTGATCTTCTGATGCTGACATATCTTCTGATGCTGATGTTGATACTGATATTCTGATGCTGATTCCATCAGAGTTTCTGTAAATACACAACATAATTTTAAGTAGCATATATGTCTTATAAATCTTACAATTTATTTAATCTTGTATTTTGTTATCATCAAAACTCTAACTGAGGGTTGTAGAATCAAACTATGTTCTAACCTTCGCTACTAACTTTGTACATGTATGCTTGATATCTTTGTTACAAACCTTCTTAGGTCGGTCTCTTTGTTTCTTGTGTGTCTCTAATCTTGACTTGGCATATACTTGACACCCTATATGTGTTTAATCTTGACCTGGCATGTATTCTCCAAGTTTACTTGGTCCCACGTATGTCTATCCCCGGTCTGACAAAAGCAAAACCAAAAATTAGAAAATACAGAAAAACCAAATATCTGACTTTTTCTATTCTTCAGAGTGCAACTTTTATGGTTCTATTGAGTATTTAGTCCTATTCTACCTTGATTGTTTGAAAGGCTAGCGCCAATCTCACCCTCGGGTTAAAGAAGATTGAATAGGGGCAACAATTGCACCTCAAAATTCGCCCTCTTCATTTTAACCCCAATTGGCTTATTTTATCTAACATAATCATGCATACATATCATCGATTCCATGGTTACGAGATCAAGGCATTTATCCGTGTTAGGCTACAAAAAAACAATTGTTCTGACAGGCGTTACAACAAAGTAAAAACTCAAGGTTTTCAAGATTCAAGTGCACTCCACATAAATTTTCGAGCTACTCAATTAAAAATTAATTAAGTCATCATCATGCTAATCTCTCATGTGTTCCATCACAATTTGAATTGCAGAGAAAGTCAAGTGTTCCAGTTGATTTGAGACAGTTCAAGCCAAAAATCAGCATTCTGCGGTTCGAGGTTAAAATTTGTAACTTCTGACCAGAAAAGGTTTGGAAATGGTTCTTCAGGTATTAGAACCATTTTTTATCTTATCCAACTCATTTTTTCAGGTCAAACATTAATTTTGTAAGGAAGATCTTCAAAAGCACAAATACCTGAAATCATGTTATATTGTGGATTTGCTGGTTCGTTGGTTTTCAGACATTCAAAAATTCGTAACTTATGACCGGTAAATCACGTTAGAGTGGATTTTGGGGCATTTGGACTATCTTATTATTTTCTTTAATTCTTATGTTCAGGTTGGAAGCTGATTCAGTGAGGAAGACTTCCAAAAATTCAAATTACCTGAGATTGATACCCTGAAACAGTATGCTCATCTGCTGTTTATCAGATGTCCAAAAATTCATAATTTTCATCTGGTTTGACGTTTTTAAGTGGTTCTTTAGGAATAAAATTTATCTTGATATTGTCCTCAATTCGTATGTTTGGGTCAGAAGTTAATTCTTTGAAGAAGATCTCCGAAAGTGTGAATTACCTGAGAAAATTGCACCCCGAAATGGTTATTTGTTGACATTGTTGCCGATATTGCAAAAATCGTAATTTTCTCAATTTTCATTGTATCAGGACGATTCTTTCACCATGGTGTCACAAATTTTTTTAGCTACAAGTTTTCTTCAGGTACCGAGTTTAGATTAGGCCC
The DNA here is from genome assembly GCA_948472305.1 of Vicia faba. NCBI lineage: Eukaryota > Viridiplantae > Streptophyta > Magnoliopsida > Fabales > Fabaceae > Vicia > Vicia faba. The sequence continues at coordinate 1,701,795,723 of OX451736.1, read as the reverse complement.
AGAAGACTTCGGTTTATGGCTTGTTTCCAAAGGTTAACACCAAAATAAGTTGAAAAATCTGCATAACCCAAAACAGAAAGTTTTCTGCCTCAATTTTCTCGCTATTGAAAAATTCATAACTTACTCGATTTTTATCGTATTAGGGAAATTATTTTGGAGCTGCATCACAAATTTTGTCATCGATGTTTTTGTTTCAGGTTTCGCGTCATAATTATGCACCGAAAGTGATGAGCTTGTGGTTTGTTCTCGCACTGTACACCAAAATAATCTAAAAATTCTGCACTATTCACAAAAAACAAGGGAATTTTCATCTTCTAACATTTTCCAAACAAGACTTATGGGTTGGCCTATATATTTTTAAAATTCAAATTAGAATCACTTTTGCTCATTCTATTCAAAAAATCACTCAAATTCTCTCAAGTTCTCTCAACTCTCTCAAGCAAGCAAAAGCACTTTTCTCCCTCCCTTTCTCTCAAGCTCAACTGATTGGAACTCTCTCCTCTCATTTCCGACCATCGTGCGTAGCAGCTCTGGCCAGCCCCCGTTCCCTTTCTCACACCTCCCATCGTCATGCCACCAACCACGGTGCTCCCCCCTTCTTGCTCCGATTTGATTCCTCCGTTCTCAAGCTTCGCATCAATTCGGTAATTTCTTTGGATTCTTGTGCTTATGTGATTTAATTGTTGAGTTTAAGACTTGATTCTTGAGTTATGTGATCGCATAAATTGATTTTTGAATTGTGAAATTGATTAAATAATTATGTTGATGAAAATCAATGGAGTCGGTTAATTGATTTAGATTAATTGTGTTGCTTACACGTCAATGTCAAGATTTATTCAGAATTGTTAAATTGACGCCTCAAGGTTTAATTCTGAATTGATACTTTGTGAATAATTATTGATTTTGCATGTTGGAATCAAATCTTGAAGTGTTTAATTGATGTCGACGCGTGAGATATTTTTGATTTAATGCTTGGACCGAAGTATCGATATGGATTCATTTCTCTGTAATCTACTTGTAGGTCCTATGGAACGTACATGTATTAGTAATTGTTTGATGTGTCCGAAGGTAGATTTCTAAACTTTATTTTTGGTTGATACTGATTCATTAACAATGTTGTCCGGAATTGACATTTAGCTTGCAAAAAATTGAGTTTTAATTGTTGCCCGATGCATAATTGGTTTTCTCTTGGTATTTGTTTGACACCAAATTCAAGTTTGATCGGTTTTAAATTAACTTTTTATGCATTTCACTTGTTAATTCAATGTTGTCCCGAAAATTATTTTTGCATCTACATTGTGATTTAATTCCAACTTGTTGCGTATTTGATCTTTTTAGCATATTTGGTTGATACCGGTATCAAGATTGGTTGTATTTAAGCCGACTTTTTGATCATTTCGTAAGGTGCAATGTTGCTTCCCGGAGTCGGTAAGTATGCATAAAGGCATAATTTAATTGTTGGTTAATGCATAGGTAAGCTTGCTTTGATATTTGTTTCGCATTTGCACTGAGATTTGATGATTTTAGATCAACTTTTTGCTCAGTTCATGAGATGGTGATGTTGCTGCCCGATTTTTAATTTCCATATTTCGATGTTTATTGGGATTTGATTTCTTTGCAATTCAATATAATTTTTGAGTTGTCACTTGATGCGCGAGCTATTATTATGCTTCCTTGTTATTTCTAAATTGTTTGGTGAATTTTTGTAAGCTTCCGAAGGAGTATTCACGTGATATGTAATTTGCGGATTATGTTGTGCTTGTGAAAAGTTGTTTTGTGCAGGGCAATAATTTTGATGTGATGTGTTTCCTGCATGCGATTTATTCTCACACGAAGATGTCTTGATTCTTATATTGAATATCTTTTCTTCTTATTTCTCTTTTGCATGGTGAAGCTTGCACGAAGACCGTAGGGTTTCTTTTGCTTTTATATCGCTTTGTTACAGACTTATTGTTTGTTTGCTATTGTTTGTGATTATGTTTATATTCCTCATTTTCTTTTCGCTTTCCTTTCCATGAGAAGTAGGAATAGAGATACATGACTGGGAGTCCCTACTTTAGGTGGGCAATTCTGTTTAAAGTCCTCAAAGGAGGCAATGTTTGTGTTTTTTTATAGACCTCAAAAAGAGGCAATTTTACTAAAGTCCTCAAAGAAGGAAATTACCCTCCCCTTTTACTTTGAGCTTGATATCGAGTCAATAAGTGGAGAAAAGGGCTCGCAAATGACCCCCACACTTTCTAGTCCGTGTTGTTCTTAGCTCACATTATACGTTGATGCTTTGAACCATGCTTATTCTTGTCCATTAAGTCAAATAAAATGGAAAAGGGTTCATAATCAAACCCCACATTTTGTCATTCATTTCGATGATGTTAGCCCACGTTTCTTTAAACGTTGACGCTTCGAGTTGTTACTTGATATAGGTGATTGAGAAAATCAAGTGGAAAGAGTTCCTTACTCCCACTTTGAAATCCATTGGGTTTATTGTTTGTTTCTAGCTTGCACTTGATCTTTGTTTTGTTTTTGTTTCGTCTTTGTTCAATTGCGCTTGTGTTTGTGCTTTTCCCTTTATGCTTTTGCATGTTCCCTTAGGATCACTTGTTTCATTCTCGATTCATGTTAGACATTTGGATTGTAATCCATGCATTCTAACTTAGGTAGATGTTTCCCTTTGTTATCCAAACCTTAGGATCATCTTTGTATGACAACACTACAAGTGCCTTGATCCCCATTGCACAGACGATTGTACATAGACACAACGGTTCACAACTGAGGCAGGAACGACTAATAAAACCTTTTCTTTTTATACAAAATCCTTTGCATTCATGCATTCCCTTTACAGCTTAGCTTTTAGATTTTAGAGACACCCTTTAGATTAGACAACAAGATCGGATCCCGTGGAGTACCACATATGTGAGGGATACTAATACATTCCCCTTGCGTAATCGACTCCCTTACCCGTTCTCTTGGTCGCAAGACCTTGATTTCACCCTCTTGATGTTTTATTCAATGTTTTACTTTCCCTCTGCGGGATAAATAAGTGTTTGATGGAGACTTCATTGTTTATTTGAGAGATTTATTTTCCCGGGTTGCTTCACTAGGAGGCACTGAATAAGAAAGTTCTCAAGGAAGCATTTTAAGAGGGAGTTTATTATTTGAAGTTTTTTATTTGGACTGTGATCATTAGTTGTTTCATAAATTAAATATATAATGATGGTGAGTCTTGGAGTAAAAATCTATTTGCCAAGTTTGAAGAAGATTGTATTATTGGAGGATATTCTGGTCACTTGGATCAGAATTAATTGAATCCTTGTATATCTTTAAGATTAGGTACATTGCTGAAGAAGATGTATTTTCAATTGGGTGGATTACTAAAAGAGTTCAATGTCAAATGGAATGTCATGACATTATAGTGTGATATGCTACTCTAATCAAGGTATAAGGATTTTATTTTTCTTGTAGAGCAAAGTCATTGGTTATGTCATCAGTGAGTCAGAGATCTTACTACAGGCTTATATTGACACTCCTAACCTTGGTATGGTGAAGAAGCTTTAGGAAGTATTTTCATCTAACTTGAGGTGCAAGTTACATTGAGAATATGAGGGGTAATTTTTGAATTGCACTACTAAAGAATTATAGTAGTAATTGTTTGGAAGGTTATGACAACTATATTCTTTTACCTAGTGGAGTGTGCAATTTCATAAGAATCATTTTCAATGGCATGGAAAATGTCATTTCAAATGTTGTAACATTTTCAAGCAGTCAAATCTTAGAAAGAGAAAAATCTTATCAAGAACGTGTCTCTCTCCTATTATGAGTGGTTCACTATTACTAAAGAAGATTTTATCTCCTTCCAATAATGCTTTCATTGACTAGATTGTCGTTACAAGCAAGGTTTCATTACAATCTAAGTAACACGTATTTAAAGACCTTACAACCTCATCATCCTCACAAGTTGAGTTTCAACATGGGAAAATCTTCAAAAACTATTGATGCAAAGAAGGTTCTTCTGCTGGAAACCAAGAAGGAAGTGGGTTTTGGTTCAAAGAAAGTAGTGTTCAACACAGTAACAAATGTTTGGACATTTACTGGAATATCTAGGACAGGGAAAACACCTGTAATCATGATGAAGTCCCTTAAGAAGAACCATGTTCATATACATGATTCAGACCTAGATACTGATGAAGATTGGGTCAAGTTCAATGACTCAAGAGGTTGTGTCAGATGACTAGTGTCTGTTATCTGTTTATAAAAAAAGGTGTGTTTTTTTTCTGTTTTTTTTTTGTTTATTGAGTACTTTTGAGTCATTTGTAACCCTTAGTTTGTGTCTCTTTGGGTGAGTCCTAGTATGTTATTTTTGTGTTTATTTCTTTTAAGTCAGTTTGATGTAATGGGTCTTGTATCAAGCATAGATCTGTTTGTTTTCTGTTATTGGTCTAACAGTTTTGGAGTCATTTTTGAGTCTTCCTTTGTTTGTCTTGAATCAATTCTTCCTTCCCTATTAATTCTCTTTGTGTCAGTTTCTTTTCACTCTATTTTTATCATTTTTTTGGATAAAAAGGAGAGAAAGTGTCATTGAGTCTAGTCAAGTGTTGTTTGCTTTATGCAGCACTATAGGGGGAGCATTACTGTCTGTCACGTGTGTCTTTTTTCTGCTTTTTCTGTTGTAGTTGTTGTAAGATGTCTTATATAGGGGTGTTCAAAAATATGGTTAACTGAATTGTATACTTGAACTGAGATGCATTGCACCATAAAAAAATTGAACCATTTAAATGGTTAATAAACTGAACCATTTAGTTTAAACAATTCAAATTCAGTATAAAATTAGTTCAAAACCAATTTCCTTTTATAAACTGGTTTAATTATATAAATGGAATTTCTTAATGCACCTTATAACTTTCTAACGCACCATGTGAAACTCTAAAAATACCCCAAATTCTGGAAATACATTTCCAGACGCACCTCACACACATATAATTCGTTCATTTTTAAACTACATCTTATTTTACGAAAAAAATTATTTTGAAAATGCATTTCAGGAATGTCTTCGAAAATACATTTATGGAACCTACTGTATAAGTAGTTTTAGGTAGCTCCCACTTTGTATATGATATCACTGTATCAGTAGGTTCAATACTTTCATTGTTATTTCTTTCACTCATGATACGATTCCAACGTGATTTACAGTCACAATAGCTTTTTCTACAATCCAAGAATTACATCACAGTAAAGCATATTGAATTTGAGAATTTCTCATCACTCAATTTCTTCAAATTTTTCTTTGCTAGCATATTGAATCTTTGTATAAAGTTTGAACTTTTTCCATTTGATTAAATTGTTGTTATAATATAAACTAACTGTTATAAGTGCTTAAACATTAATGATAATAAGCATTAGTGATAACTGATTAACATTATTACATAATGATTGTTTCTGAGCAAGAAAATAAAAGAATTAAGAACATAATATTACTCTTAAAAAAGAAAAGAGTTTAAAAGATTTTGTCCATTTGTATCAACAATTTGAGCAGGTTCGAAAATGCAATTCTGAAGACATTTCAGAGATGTATTTTCGAAATAAATTTAGTCATTAAATTGAGGCGTATTTCAAAAACAAATAAATTATATGTATACAGGGTGCGTCCGGAAATATATTTCCAGAATCTAAAGGGTATTTTCAGGATTTTTTTAATTTTTTTATGATAAATAAAAAAAATTCCAAAAATTAAAAATAATTTAATAAAAATATTATGAAAACATTGTTTTTCAATATTAATTTTTTTATGAAATTAAAAAAATTGGTTTGGAAATAAATTAAAATATAAAATTAGTTTAAAATTGGAAACTGATTATAAACTAGTTTATAAATATAAATTAGTTCTAAATTAGTTTTAAATTGAATTGAAACAATTTTAACAGTTAATTGAACTTTTATTGAAGTGGTTATTGGAAACTGAACTGAACCATAAATGTGGTTTGGTTCAATGTAGTTCATGAACCATAAACACCCTTAGTCCTATAGGATATTCCAACATTTTGTTTGTCTGTTTAGTTTGTTATGTCTTATGTTCTGAGTTATAAGCATTATTGTGTCTTGTGCTCTATTATGTGTGTTGCTTCTGCTGCATGTGATTCTAATGTGGTACGTTCTTGAGGGAGAGATTTATCTCTCTGCGACAAGAGTTGGTTATGTGGTTTAGGGGGAGTATATCGATGGTTCTGCAGATGCAGTGCATCTTCTTCCTCATGTACAAAGTTTACATGTTTAACATTTAGCATATGTTTGTGTAACTTCTGTATCTTTGATACATGTTTTGTGTAATTTGATTTGTGGTGTTGTAATACGGTGGGAGAACTGACTTGGTTAATTTCTGTTTGATCGCAATTATTACGGATAGCAAGAGTCTCCACCGAACTTTCTTTTATCCAATAAGGAAAGGGTGAAAAGAACAGGAAAGACCTTTGAGATTATTTTCTTGAGTTCGGGGAGGGGGGGGGGATAGATTATAAAAAGGGAAGCTATTATCACCCTTTTTATCCATAGTTATTTATGGGCACTTAGTTGCTTTCTAGATCAACTGGCTTTTGTTTGAAAATGTGCTTGTGGTGTGGGTTTGAAAATATTTTGAAAACATCTTTGTAATGATTCTCGTCTCTATAAGAATGCGTACAAAGTGTTGGTTTTGAAAATAGTTCAAAGAGGTGTTTGTGGAAGATGTTTTTGAAAGTGATTTTGAAAAGTGCCTTTGTAATGATTCTCGTCCTTATAAAAATGCGTACAAAGAGCTTTGACTTTTGAAAATGTTTCAATTGAAAGTATTGGTGGAAAATGATTTTTTAGTTGTGAGCAAGCAAGCAACTACAAGCGTCCTACCTACTCAAAAGGTCTTTGTTCTTTTTCTCCTCCTTTAGATGTTGCTATCTTACCATTGATTTGGTAAGAAGCCCCATTGTTGGATGTGAAGGGACAGGTGTGGGTCGTTTGTATAGTCATAGAAGGAAACATATGAGACATTTTAGAAATTTCATTAGGGACTAGATCTTTTACCAAAGGCAACATCAAGGGACATCGAGGGACTACGATCTTTTATCGAGGGTCTTTGCTAAAACGCCCATACTCGAGGGACATGACTATTTTCCGAGGCAACAAGTGGGATTACCCTAGACGTGCATGTGTACAAAGTGTGTTTGATTGCATGCCTTTAGTCTTTGATTAGGGTTGTCTACTTGTTGGTTTTATCTTGTCATACACCCTAATTACTAACATTTGTATAAAGCAATAAAAATGCAGAAAATAAATATCCTACACTATTACAACCATATTGAATAGAAAGAAAATATAAAGACAAAACAAAATAAAAGAAAGAAACATAAGTTATTTGATCCAGGCAGAATGCACCCTTCGATCCTGCTCTTCCTGGCTTCTTTCGATCTGGGCCTAGCAGCCAACGTGAGATGGACCCTTCAATTCAATCTTCTTGTTGTTGCTTTCGATTGGGCCTGGAAGTCAGTGTGAGATGAAACCTTCAATCACGCCCTTTGTCCTTCTTTCGATTGGGGCCTGGAAGTCAGTGTGGACACCCTCTGTTTCTCTCTTCTTGCTCCTTCGTTTGGACTGTGAAGCAATATGGGCCTACAAAGCAGCATGAGAGCGCATCCTCCGTTCACACCCTTTTTGTCTTTCGTTTGGGACTGCGAAACAGTAAGGGGGCGAAGCCTGATGCTTCATTTCACACATAACTTCTTATTTTGTTTGGGGTCTATACAGGTTAGTTCTACCATACATTTGGACAAGAAAAACAAATGAAAAGTAAACAAATGTCATGTACATGCTTGAAACGAAAGGGTTAAGGTCATGGGACTTACCTTGCTTCTGAAGTTGGTGCTTCCGGACCTTGAGTGATTAGACTGGATGCTCCTAGATTCGAAGGAAAGAAACAAGTGTGGTGTTTCTTTGATTGGATTCGAAGGTAAAGAAGAGTGGGGTTGTGTTTGTTGTTTTTGGATTCGAAGGAAAAGAAACAGGTGTAGTGTTTCTTTTTGCTCGATTCGAAAGAAAGAACAAAGTATGGGGTTGCTCCTGGATTCAAAAGGGAAAAGAAATAGGTGTTATGTTTCTAGTGTTGGATTCGAAAGGAACAGAAACAAGAGTGTAGTCTTTTGATTCTGGGTTTGAGAATGTGTTAAGTGTTTGATGATTTTCACACAATCAAAGTTTCTCCAGCTCTCAAAAGCCCTCTGGATGTGTTGTCCAGCCCCCTAAATATGTTATGGAGCCTCTTATTAATAGATGAAGTTGGATGAGGTTTAGGAGGGGAAAAAATCAATTTGAACAAATTTAGTATGCTATTTTTGTAGCTTTCGAGATGCAAGGTTTGTGTGCCAATTTGGTGCAAGTATGGGAGCAGTGTAGAAGGACAGTTGCGCAGCGGTTTTGGAGCGGTATGGCCAGTGTAGTAGGCTTGGACTTCCAGCACGAGCATCTTTGAATATTTCCAACCTTTCGTTTTGACTTCATAAGTCCAATCTTCGACCAGATCCTCTCTTTATACAATAATACTTGTTTCCAAATAGTATGTGTCTTTCGAATGGGCCCTTTTTGTGCATCCTTCGAAGGGGCCAAATGTGTACCCTTTGAATGGGTCACAAAAATATATCCTTCGAGTGGGACATCCAGGTATGTCTTGCAGGTCCTTCGAATGGGATATCCAGGTATGTTTTACAGGTCCTTCGAATGGGCCACCAAATATGTCCTTCGAATGGGACATCCAGGTATATCTTGTAGGTCATTCGAATGGAACAACAATTGTGTGTCATAGTGTAGAAATTGTATGTTAAATATTTTCAAGGTTTGATTCGAAGTAAGCTATTTCAAAGGGAGATATTGTCCATTCGGAACTAGTATTAAAATAGCCAATGTATGAGGGAAGTTGTTGCCTTATGATTTGAAACAAGCAGGAAAGCTTCCTAGATTGAAACAAACACTATAAAGGGCCATTGCTTTGTGAATCAAAGCAAACATGTAAGGGGTTATTGATTGAATCGATGCTTGCATGGAGGAGGCCACTTGCTTTGTGGGCACTAGCATGAAGGGAAGCCATTGCCTTGTGCAGGCAGGCATGCCGGAGGCCCTTGCCTTGTGCATCATGTAGGAGGCCAATGCTGAAGGTGGATTCGAAGCAGACATGAAGGTGAATTCGAAGCAAGCATGGAGGGAGTTACTTGTCCAATTTTCCGATCGAAATAGTCATGCAGACATCAAATGTCCAATTGAAATAGGCATGCAGGAAACCATTTGTCTAATCAAAACTTGTCTAAATCAAACAAATATGCAGGCATCAAATGTCTAATCGAAACAGGCATGCGGGCATCCATTTGTCCAATCGAAGCAAGGGAAATCAAAGCAAACTTGTTGTTCCTTAAAAAGATTATTTTTATCTATTTTTCCCCTTTTTTAACAGTTTCCTCTTGAACTTGATGCTGGAAAATCCAATTTTATTTGGGCAAGCTTGAATTTTTTAGAATCCTTGTGAGAAATGCCTTGAGAAAAGAGAGGATACATTTTGGTGTACAACAGTTGCCCCTGTTCAATCTTCTTAAACCTGAAAAGCAAGTATGGCACGTTGTCGTTCATAGCTTGAAGGTAGAAGATGATTGAACACTAGAGTGCCCAGAAATTTGCACTCGATGATGTGGTGGTTGATTGTGTAGGGAATGGGCTTAAAGATGCCATTTGGACAGATGATGGAGAGTTGGTGTAGATGGGCTTATAGATGCCATCTAAAGGTGATTGTTGATAGAAATTAGACCAAGTCTAAACTTGACTATAACTGGGAGAAGTGTCAGAATAAATCTTTGGTTAATTTAAATCTGAATGATATGCTAGAATGGACCCATGTTAAGTTATGTCTGGAAATGTATTAGAAGGAATCTGTGTAAGATTACTTTATGATGAGCCTGTGTAGGGCTGCTTTAGGAGATATGTGAGAGGAAAGCCTGGGTAGGGCTGCTTCAGGATGAATCCATGTGAAACTTCATCTGGAAATGAGAAGGAACCTGGGTAGGGTTGTTTCAGGATGAGTCAGTGTGAAGCTGCATCTGAAAATAAGAAGGAACCTGGGTAAGGTTGCTTCATTATGAGTCCGGGTAAAACTGCATCTGGGAATGAGAAGGAACCTGGGTAGGGTTGCTTCGTGATGAGTCCGTGTAAAACTTCATCTGGAAATGTATGAGAGGGAACCTGGGTAGGGTTGCTTCAGGATGAGTCCGTGTAAAACGGTATCTGCGTATGAAAAGGAACCTAGGTAGGGTTTCTTCATGATGAGTCAATATAAAACTGCATATTGGAATGAGAAGGAACCCGGGAAGGGTTGCTTCATGATGAGTCTGTGTAAAACTTCATCTGGAAATGTATGAGAAGGAACCTAGGTAGGATTGCTTCAGGATGAGTCCCTATGAAACACATCTGAAAATGAGAAGGAACCTGGGTAGGGTTGCTTCATGATGAGTCTGTGTAAAAACTTCATCTGGAAATGTATGAGAAGGAACCTGGGTAGGGTTGCTTCAGGATGAGTCCGTGTAAAACTTGATTTGGAAAATGAGAAGGAACGTGGGTAGGGTTGCTTCTGTTAGAACATAGTTTGATTCTACAACCCTTAATTAGAGTTTTGATGATAACAAACACAAAGAACAAATATGCACTCTAAAATTGAGTTACTGTGTCTGCAGAAGTTCTGACCAAAGCAACATCAGAAGTTAAGTTATAGAAGCTTTCACGCTGAGGTAATCAGAATTTGCGCTGAAGAATAATGACCAGAACCTGCGCTGAAGTGAAGAAAACTCTGATTCTGAACAGAAGGATCATATACAATCAGATCCTCACTTCTCTAAGTCATCAATATTCTGAATCATTTGCAGCAGGCAAGATTGTAAGATTCTGAAGCGTTACTATTTAATCAAGACATCATCACATACAACAACTTCATTCATACAGGATCTTCTCAATATGGAAACTGCTTAAATGTCCATTACCATGCTTTATGTTGGACAAGATTCCTTTGCCTATATAAACAAGCTAAGAGATCAAATATTTCACGATTTTTCTACACTACTGCAATACAATTCAAAACGCTACAAGCTTACACACTTATTTCTACGCTCTAGATTGTGTAAAATATCATAGTGGTGATAACAGTTTTTGTAACGAAAAACAACCATACACAGAATTATTTTACTTTGATTAAGCCAGTTTTTCCTTAAGATTGACTGGATTGTGGTTATAAATCAAGAGGACTTTGATAGTTGTCAAAGTAGTGATTGTAATCAGTTTTTGATTAGTGGATTAAGTCCTCGTTGGAGAGAGGCGAAATCACCTTGTCGGGTGGACTGGACTAGTTTGAGATCAAACGAACCAGGATAAAAATATTGCGTCTTTGCGCATTTGATTTTAAGTTTTCAATTCAACGCCACCCCCCCTCTTCTTGTGTTTTTCACTTCTTCAATTGGTATCAGAGTGCCTGGTTCTGAGTTAATACACTTAACCGTGTCAGTACAAGATCCAAGCTTTAGAAAAACACTATGGTGGGAACAAGCTAAAACATCAGCAATGACTATCATGAAGACAAGGACAGAATCAGTGGCAAACCTCCAGTCTTTGATGGAGAAAATTTTGACTACTGGAAAGAAAGAATTGAGAGCTTCTTTCTGGCCCATGATGCTGATCTGTGGTACATGGTAACTGATGGATACACACATCCAGTTGATGAAAGTGGTCAGAAGATAGACAAAAAAATGATGTCTGATCAGCAAAAACGTGATTTCAGAAACCATCATAAAGCCAGAACAATACTCCTCAGTGCTATCTCATACTGAGAATATGAGAAAATCTCAAACAGAGAGACAGCCAAAAACATGTTTGACTCTCTGAGCATGATGCATGAAGATAACATTCAAGTTAAAGAAACCAAGGCACTTGCGCTCATTCATAAGTATGAGGCATTAAAGATGGAAGATAGTGAATCCATAGAAGCAATGTTCTCAAGATTCCAGATACTTGTTGTTGGGCTGAAGGTTCTTGACAAAGGATATTCTACTACTGATCACGTAAAGAAGATCATCAGAAGTCTACCCAAGCAATGGAGGCCAATGGTCACAGCACTTAAGCTAGCTAAAGATCTCAATAAGATATCTTTGGAGGAACTTGTCAGCTCCCTCAGAAGTCACGAGATAGAGCTAGAAAAAGATGAGCCTCAAAAGCTAGGTAAGCCACTGGCACTAAAATCTAACAAAAAATCTGATTCTAAGGTTTTGCAAGCTATGGAAGAAACCTCTGATGGATCCTCATCATAAGAAGATGAATTGTCTCTCCTCTCCAGAAGGGTGAATCAACTGTGGAAGCAGAGACAAAGGAAATTCAGAAATCCTAGAAGATCAGAGAATCAAAATAAATCCTCCTCCAGATACAAAAAGTCTGAGTCTTCCTCTGGACATAGAAGATCTGAAGGCTCTTCAAGACACAGAAAGTCAAATAACGAGGACATCATCTGTTATGAGTGCAATGAGCAAGGGAACTAAAAAAGTGACTGTCCAAGGCTTCAGAAGGAGAAGCCCAAAAAGAAGTTCTTCAAGGAGAAGAAGAAAAGCCTCATGGAAATATGGGGTGATTCAGACACTTTTGATGCTGACTCAGAGTCAGATGATGAAAGAGCAAACATAGCTCTCATGGAAAACGTGTCAGAAGACAATGAAGCTTTTGGTTCAGACTCAGAATCAGACACTGAAGAGGTATTCCCTGACTTTACTATTAATTTTACTAAGGCTGAACTTGCAGAAAGTCTAAATGAAATTCTGGAAAGGTATCAGCAAATCAGAGTCAAATTCAAGAACCTGAAAAGGGATCTTGTCTCTGACTCTGAAAATACTGAGAGTCTCAGATTAGAAAATTCTGAGTTAAAAGAAAAAGTTTCAAAATTAGAAAACGATTTGCAAAACTCTCAGAAGGAAACAATCTCAGAGACTCCCAGTAATGCGGATGAGATCATCAAAGAGTATGATCACAGCTTTCAGAAGTTTCTGGCTAAAAACATAGATAGAAGCAAGATGGCTTCAATGATCTATGGAGTTATCAGGAATGGCATAAAAGGGATAGGATATTAAGGTAAGGTATCTACACCTAAGAAAGTCATGGACCTAGTCATAAAACGCACACCACTTAAATCACACTTCATATACGGGCACATACACGACCTAAAATACACTAGTAATGATTACTTTGTCAAACCAAAATTCAACCAGAATTTTGGTAAAACTAACAAACCAGGACCCAAGAAGATATGGGTACCTAAGTACAAAATTATATATGTAGCAGATATCTTTAGCAGCAAAGCTAAAACACCAGTCATGGTACCTGGACTCTAGATGCTCTCAACACATGACGGGAAGAAAGCATATGTTCCAAAGCCTGGAACTTAAACCTGGAGGCTACGTGGGCTTTGGAGGAAACCAAAGAGGAAAGATCATTGGTTCTGGAATAGTAGGTAATGGAAATCTTCCCTCTATAAATAATGTGCTATTAGTTGATGGATTAATGCATAACCTATTATCCATAAGCCAATTAAGTGATAACGGTTATGATATAATTTTTAATCAAAATTCATGAAAAGCTATTAGTCAGAAAGATGGAACTATCTGTTGTACCCCAAAATTTTCCCTCTCATTTATCAAGATTATTCTCACAAGATCTCTTAAACTCAAGACTGGATTAGGGTTTGACCAGCTCAAGACCTCTCATCATGCACTGATCACCAAAAATTAGGGTTTAAGATTGCACAAGGATTTTTGGACTATCAATACTTCATATGACTTTCAAACATCATTATGAACCCTTAAGTTTACTCATGACAAGTTTCAGGCCTTGAACCACATTTTTGATCAGTCAATTGGACAGTTGACCTAAAAATCAGCTATATTGGGGAAAAAGTCAACCATGGCCAATTTACAGTCAAAATTTATATTTTTTATCCACATCAACATTCTATACTCATATGTATCATTTTATCAAATTTGGATCACAATTCCTCCAGAAATTTGATCAAATCATCAAAGGGCAAAATGGTCAAAATTAGGGTTTTGACTGAGAAAGGGCAATTTCTGATTTTTGACCTAGAAAATGACCAATTGAGTTGAAGCATGATTCCAAGGATTCAATTGCATCATCTTTACCTAATTATATGGTTCAAAACATTGCAAATCCATTGGATAGACAGATGAAATTTGCTGCCAACTGATCAAAAGTCAACTGTATACTAAAAAGTTAAACTTTGACTTTTTGGTCAAAATCAAGTGCCAAGGGTCATAATTCATCAAAACATGTCAAAATGTAAAACTTGTTCATAAAGAAATCAAGGATTGAAGATTAGGTTTTAAAATTGAAATTTTTCTTAACTTAGAAATTTTTCTAAGTATAGAAAATTTCTTATTTTTTCTCAACTTTAAGCCATTTTTTCACCATGATACAAGACGATTCAAGGAAAGTTCCCAACATGAAAGTTGTAGACCTCCATGAAATATACAACTTTTCTTCACACAATTTTCCCTAAATATTCTTGGATCTCAAGATATAATTTTGTGAATACATGCCCATGAACTAAAATAACTTAGTGAAATTTTGCCCTAATTTAGGCAGGTTTTTGCCCCAACTTCATGGCAACTTTTCACCTAGTTCCAAGGGTAATCTTGAAATTCATTTCAAATATGAGTTATAGAGCACATGGAAATATTTCCAAAATGTCCAAGAACTCCTTGAGATCATTTTTGAGTAGAGATAATCGAAGAGATGAAATTGGCAATTTCTCACTTTGAATTCAAGCCATTTCATGAAGAACAAAATTCAAATCAATACCTATGCTGCCTAATCCATGCTTTACAGGTCCCAAACTTTTTTCTCACTTTATAATTTAATGTTTACTCAGTTGACAAAGCATTAATTCAAGCCCAAGAGTCTTTGTCCAAGTTGTAATTCCATAAATGGCACAAAGTTGCCATTGCCATTTTTAAAAAGCGTCACTTTTGCAACTTTTTAAATCTTGAGCATTGGACCTGTCTTCTCTGCACACACAAGTCCTACAGACCTAAAGCAACTTGTGTAGAGTTTATACCAACTCCAAGCAGGCCAGTACAAGCATGTAAAGACTTGTCCCTTCACTTTGCTTCAAAAGCAAGAAAGTGTGCAAAAAGGCTACAAATCACAAATCTGTTGAAGTGCTGACTTGAAATATTTTCCATACTAATACACAAACACATTACAACAGGAGACACAATTGCTAAAGGCCTGAAACAAAAAAATACTCCATATCACCAGAAAACAGTCAAAACTTGCAGTTTGTGTCCAAGCATAGCAATCCATCATTTTGCTCGTGCTTTTCAAGTTTTCATGATCCAAACACCTTACCTACTTCATATATAACTGATCCAGACCATCATCTCGACATTGTAACCCCTCCTTCTTCATCTGCCATTTTTTTTCTCCAGGCACTTCCAGAGCAAGGCAAGGATTGGAACGCACTCAGGGAGGTTCAAGCAAGCTCAAGCAATCATCAGGCCTTCATAAATCTCACTCAAACTCCATTCACGATCTCAGCTGAAAGAGGTAAGAATCCCAACTTCTATCTCTTCATACAGGCATCCACTGGACATAATTTGTGAAGATAAAATGTAGATATTATAGTGTTGAAGCCAACCATGTGCACATATTTCATTTCTGATCATTATGTATAGAGAATTTTGAAGTTCAAATTCCTGTAAAAATTAGGTTTAAAATTAGGGCTTTCAAAATTCGTTTTAATCTTTGATTGTTAGTTTCCGTAAGTTACATGGTTGAGATCGTGGGAATGCGTACTATCATTTTCATGTTGGAAGTTTCCATTTTCATGGAGAGATGAGAAAGATACAGAGCTTCTGGCTGGCTAGAGGAAGAAGACGAAGTACAGGGCCATGGAAGCGTTTTATGTTATGTTTTTCTTATTTCACATAAGCTAACGGATGTACAGCCACCCCGGTGGCAAGACAGTGCGCTGAAATTGCCAAGGTCATGGGTTCGAGCCTTGGTGTCTTCCTTTTGCCTATTTTCTCACATTTTTTGTCATTTTTCTTACTATGCATCGCTGGGCTTTTTGTCCATTGGGCTTATGTTTTTTCCTAAAGCTTACTCCCTGTCTCCTTACAGCACCCCTAACCCATATATTTCATTTATTTGTTTTATTTCTTTTTTTTTGTTTATTAAATATTTTCTTAAATACATAAAATCATGAAATATATAAAATATGACAATTTTGCATTTTGTTTATTTTATTTTCACATGAAAAAAATATTTTTATTAAACTATATATTAATTCTTTCTTTCTTAAATAAATTTGTAAAAATAAATTAAACTTAGATATATTCTTATCTTTTCTTTTATATTTATATATATGCTTGTAAATATTTATTTTAACATATAAAAAACTAAATATATATTTTTTTATAAAATATCACTCATTATTTTAATACAAAAAATACATAAAAATAATACATAAGAACTTTATTTTCTTTTAAAATTAGAAATTAGGGTTAACTTTTGTTTTTCAAGAATTAATTTCTTTTTCTTAAGTTATTAGGTTTAGTTCAAAATTTCTCTTCACATAAAAAACAAAACAAAAATCCTTTTCTTGCATTTTTATGTATCCTTGCATATTTAAATTGTCTTGTACATTATTTACTCCATTGCTTGTACAAATTCGATTTGGTTGTAATAGCTTAATTAGATTTACATTATTGCAAATCCCCATTCATAATTTGTATTCCCACTTCCCATAAAAATGTTGTAATAGTGTAGTAATCTTTAAATTACGCAATTTACCGCTTTTACATACCATGCTAGTAATTAGGGTTTGTATGACAAGATCAAAACAAAGCAAATAGAAAACTCTAAATCCAAGACAAAATTAAAGCATGAAAATAACACACTTGAACACAAGCACCCTTAGGGTTTCTCCACTTGGTTGCCTTATACAAAAATGGCCATATTATGCATGCGAAGTATCTTGACAAAACAAACAAGTATAAGATCATAGTCCCACGATGACGCTATTCAAAGTTTCCTTACAAAATGATCTTGGTCCCTCAAAAATGCTAAGATACTTTGCAATATTGCTAATCATGGTTATACGATGACCCACGCCCGTCCCATTTACATCCAAAGATAGGGTTGCTTACCAAATCAATGGTAAGACAACAATGTCAAAGGAATAGAAAATGAACAAGAAAGACATTTGAGTAGGTAGATTACTTCTAGTTACTTGCTCTATTTTCAAACAACTATCCTTGCTATTTTCAAAAACAAACACACACATTTCCAAACATTGAAAACATTTTCAAAAAGACAAAAATCTTTGTATACATTCTTACGAACGAGAATCATTACAAAGGTTGCCTAAACAATGACCTCTTTTACAAAATACTTTCAAAACCACACAAAGCACAATTTTCAAACAAACAAAAGCAAGTGATCTAGCAAGTAACTAAGAGCCCATGGAAAACCATGGATGAAAAGGGTGCTAACACCTTCCCTTTTCATAATCTACCCCCCGAACTCAAGAAACAATCTCAACGGTCTTTCCTGTGCTTTTTCACCTTTCCTTTTGGATAAAAGAAAAGTCGGTGGCGACTCTTGCTAACCGTAACATTTGTGATAAAACGCAAAACCCTCAGGTCAGTTCTCCCATGGTATCACACTATCATTTTTAATGGAAAGAGGAAAAACAACATTTATAAGATAAAACTTTCTGAACTAAAAAGTCAGAATGTAAAATGTCTTCTCTCTGTTAACAACGAACAATGGGTCTGGCACAGAAGATTGGGGCATGTTAGTATGAGAAGAATATCTCAGATTAACAAACTCAATCTGGTCAGAGGAATTCCTAATTTGAAGTTTAGCTCAGATGCTCTGTGTGAAGCATGTCAGAAAGGCAAATTTGCAAAACCTGCTTTTAAATCTAAAAATGTTGTTTCCACCTCTAAGCCATTAGAACTTCTGCATATAGACTTATTTGGACCAGTAAAAAGTGAGTCTGTTAGTGGCAAAAAGTATGGGTTAGTGATCGTAGATGACTATAGCATATGGACATGGGTAAAGTTCTTAAGACACAAGGACGAGTCACATTCTGTGTTCGTTGCTTTCTGTCACCAAGTTCAGAATGAAAAGGATCTTAGAATTGTCAAAGTCAGAAGTGATCATGGTGGAGAATTTGAAAATAAAAATTTTGAATCATTTTTTAATGAAAAAGGCATCTTGCATGACTTCTCTTGTCCTAGAACTCCCCAACAAAATGGAGGTGTAGAACGAAAGAACAGAACACTGCAAGAAATTTCCAGAACCATGATCAATGAGACTAACATTGCTAAGATCTTCTGGGCAGAAGCAATTAACACAACATGTTACATTCAGAATAGAATCTCTAAGACCTAATCTGGAAAAGACTGCATATGAACTGTTGAAGAACAGAAAGCCCAACATTTCTTATTTCCATCCGTTTGAATGCACTTGTTTCATTCTGAATACTAAAAATTATCTGAACAAGTTTAACTCTAAAGCACAAAAGTGTATTATGTTAGGATACTCTGAATGCTCAAGAGGGTACAGAGTATACAATACAGAAACACAGATTATTGAAGAGTCAATCAGTGTTAGATTTGATGATAAGCTTGTCCCTCAAAAGTCAAAGCAGAATGAATTCCTTGCAGATATAGAAGTTGAATTCACAGGTATTGAAGACAACTCAGCAGAAGTTCTCAACAGAGACGCTCCAACATCTTCAGAAAGAAATGTTACAAGCAATCCATCACCTTCTGTTGATCAACTCTAGAAAAGGTTTTCCAGAAGCAGCATAGCTCACCCATAAGATAAGATCCTGGGAAAGAAGGATGATCCAAGCAGAACAAGATCAACATTCAGAAACTATGAAGAATCCCTCACGGGACTAGTCTCTCTGATTGAACCAACAAAAATTGATGAAGCTCTTCTGGACAATGACTGGATTCTTGCAATGCAGGAGGAATTAAATCAACTCACCAAAAATGACGTATGGGATCAGGTTCCCAAACCAAAAGGATTCAACGTCATTGGAACAAAGTGGGTGTTCAGAAACAAACTGAACGAGCAAGGAGAAGTCATCAGAAACAAAGCACGAATGGTGGCACAAGGTTATAGTTAGAAAGAGGGGATAGACTATACCGAATCCTTTGCTCCATTCGCCAGGTTAGAATCTAGCATACTCTTAATCTCATTTGCTGTAAACAATGGCATCACTCTGTATCAAATGGATGTCAAAAGTGCATTCCTAAATGGCTACATAGATGAAGAGGTATATGTGAACTAACCCCCTGGGTTTGAGAATTCCAAACACCCAGAATATGTTTTCAAGCTAAAGAAGTCACTCTATGGTCTGAAACAAGCTCCCAGAGCTTGGTATGAAAGACTAAGTAACTTCCTGTTAGAAAAGGAATTCACCAGAAGGAAAGTGGACACAACCTTGTTCTGTAAGACATTTAAGAATGACATTTTAGTGTGTCAGATTTATGTAGATGACATCATCTTTGGATCCACTAAACCTTCTCTGGGAAGAGAGTTTGCTAAGTGCATGCAGGCAGAGTTTGAGATGAGTTTAATGGGAGAACTCAAATTCTTTCTGGGTATTCAGATAAACCAAACCTCAGAAGGAAATTACATTCATCAGAGCAAATATGTCAGAGAACTTCTGAAGAAATTTGATCTCTCAGAATGTAAGCCCTCAAAGACTCCAATGCACCCCACGTGCATTCTGGAAAAGGAAGAGGTGAGTAAAAAGGTAGAACAGAAAATCTACAGAGGTATGATTGGCTCTCTCCTTTATCTGACAGCTTCAAGGCCTGATATTTTATTCAGTGTTTGCTTATGTTCTAGATTCCAATCAGATTCTAGAAGAATCTCACTTAAAAACAGTTAAGAAAATTTTCAAGTATCTGAAAGGTACTACTAATCTGGGTTTGTTTTATAGAAAATCCAATGAATACAACTTAGTAGGATACTGTGACGCTGATTTTGCTGGAGAAAGAGTATAGCGTAAAAGCACTTCTGGAAGCTGCCGGTTTCTGGGAGACAATCTGATCTCATGGACTAGCAAGTGACAGTCTATAATAGCATTGTCAACAGTAGAAGCTGAATACATAGCAGCTGCTGGATGTAGCACTCAAATGCTCTAGATGAAAAGTCAACTTGAAGACTTCAACATATTTGAGAGTAACATTACTATCTTCTGTGATAACACTTCAGCTATATGTCTTAGTAAGAATCCTATTTTTCATTCTAGGGCTAAGCATATAGAAATAAAACATCACTTTATTAGGGACTATATTCAGAAAGGAATTATTACCTTAAATTTTATTGACACAGACCATCAATGGGCTGATGTATTTACAAAACCCCTTTCTGAAGATAGATTCAATTTCATTCTGAAACATCTCAGCATGAAGTTATGCCCAAAATAAAAAAATTTATTTACATATCTTAACCCTCATAACTTTATTGTTTTCTATGAACATCTGATCAACTCGTCTTCAGAAGTTAGAAGTGCAGTTGCTCAAAATCTATCTATGAAGATCTGAACGTTTCATTTCAAGGATAGAGGCGTGCAGTTCACATCATCAAACGTTTGTCATCCTCTCACAAGCTACCTTCTGAGGCTGAACATGCGTTCAAATTCTGAAGGGTCCAAGGCTCTGATTGGATGCATTGAGACACTTGTCAGTGGCAACTGTCTAATATCTTTCTAAATCCCCTAATCTCAGGTCTCATTAATGCATATAATCATCACTTATTTTCTTGTTTACTGTTTACATTTTCAAAAACCTATATAAACTCAACTTACTATTTGATTCATTCACATTGTACTCTCTTCTATGTTCTCTCTTGTTTCAAGTTTCGTTTTCAAAAACCCTTTCCATTTTCTTCAAAGAACCCGTGTGAACAATGGCATTATCATCAAGTCTCAAGAATCTTAGTGCTCCTGAATCTTCACCAACGAAACAATATGAAGAACCCATTAGAACACTTCTCACTCCTGTTGATAACCGGAAGTTCTCTCTGAGTTAATCATTGATTTTGAAAGTTTACAAGAAAATGGCTTTAATCTCTATGAAGACGTAACTGCACAGGGATGGAACAGGTATTTTGACCGTTTGTTGGGTCCAACGTCTCTCATTCTCGTCAAAGAGTTCTGGATTCATGCTACCTCATCCAACCACCAAGTTACATCGTATGTTATGGGAAAGAAGGTAGTGATAACAGAAGATTTAATTTGGAAACTCATTGGATACAATGGTGGTGGAGTCAGATGCATTGATATGGCTGATAGATGTTCTGACCTAAAATCTATTGCCAAGGAAATCTTCACTTCTGGACAGCCATCCAGCAAGATCATAGACTTGAAGGATCATCACAAAATATGGGCTAGAATAATTCTGGGATGTATCAATCACAGGAAGCCTACAAGCTCTCCTGATTACATCAATATTGATCAGCAGTTTCTGATTTACTTCATTGCAAAAAAGACCAAGATAAACCTTCCACACTTACTCTTCAACCATCTCAGAACAAGTGTGAAAGAGACAAGAGAAGAAGAAAGAACTAAGAGAGATTGGATTCCTCTAGGAAGATTGATTTTAGATATTCTAACAGAAAACAAGCTGATAGAACATCTGACAGAGGCTCAAGAAATAAGCACTCTGGAAGCAACCGCTGGGAAACCTATGAACACCAAGAATCTGAAGAAAATGAAGATTATTGATAACATTAAGAGGGAACCAACTATTGCTTCTCATGAGGCCATCACTTCTAGGAGAATCCCTCTGAAGGATTTTCCACTATTTTCTGAGATAAATGCCTCCCTAGAAATCATAGTCAGATACCTTGAAGCTTGCAAGGCTGATGGGACTATTCCAGAAATCAACATTCAAGATCTGCACAGGCCAGCTCCGGTGGTTGTGCTAAAGAAATCCAAAAAGAGGAAAGCAGCAGGAGAAGGATCCTCTCAGAAGACACCTAAAGTTGAGAAAAAGAAAGTTAACCCATCTTTTGTTTCTGTTATAGAATCAATAGTTGTCTATGTTCCAACATCTGAAACAGTTCCCCCTCAACCAATAGAAAACCCTTCACCTTAAACATTTGAGGATTTTGACATAGAGTTTGACCCATCTGTAACTCTTGGAAACTTTTTGAATGAACCTCACTCCCCCAATCAAAATCAAAATCCAGGACATCATCAACCAGAACTTGCCAAAGTTCTATCTGGCATTGAACTGTTTGATTCAGACTTTTCCTTTGCAATATCAGAAAATCCAAACTCTCAATAACAACCAGAAAATCCACAACCATACTCTCCTCAACCAGAACATCTGAACCTCAACTCACCACAACCAGAAAATAGACACTCTCTCTCCACCTTCTGAAAACCCATCCTCTGAAATTCCTGAACCAGAACCTCAACATGCTACCACAAACCAATCTGAAGACTCTCCTTCAGATTCTGATACCACTATCCCAATACCTAGAATAACAAAACCTCTTACGGTTCGCTTACCTTTCACTATTCATGATATTCCAGAAATCCCTTCACCATATGAATCTACACCACCAAACACCCCTAACACACCAATTATAATTTCTGACTCTTCCACTCACTCACCCATTAACCATCCAACTAACAACCTCAGAATTGTCATTGATCCACTAGTTCTGGACCGACTAGCTTCCACCTCAAACAAAATTACCATTCCCAAACCTAAACCAACTGCAACCAAATCAGATGTTGGTAAGAGTCTGTTGATTTTTGAAACAGAAATGCAGAAATGAATAAATTCTTTGAAGCAAGCAAGCCTAGAGATTTCCAATCCTGCTACTTCTGATTCTCTATGGGAAAGATTCAAAAAATGGCTCAACTTTGAAACTCTGAAGCTGAAAGAATTGGGCTATGAAAGGGCTCAGCAGAACTTTAATGATCAGCTGAAAGCCTTCCAAGATCAAGTTCGGTGTCAATGGTGCAAGAAAGAAATTCTTCCGCTGGATAATGCTCCCTGGAAAGAGCACCATCCTTCAGAAGTTGCTGAACCAGATTCTGATAGTCTCTCTCTGACTACTGCTTCAGAAAACATGATTGCAGCAGAAGCAGTGGTTCAATCAGAAGAGGCTGCAGAATGTTCTGAACAACATGAAACCCATGAAGATACACCAGCTTCGTCTCTAGTCATGCAAAACTCTGGAAGAGTTGAAGAAAGATAATGCATTAATCCGAGCCAGATTGGATAAGCAAGAGGATAAAAACAAAGAAATCAAGGGTATTCTGGAAAAAACAAGAAGATACTGCAAAAGAATTCAAAGACATTCTGGGAAAGCATGAAGAGTCAAGCACTCAGATCAAGAGCTTGTTGGAAGCGTTGTTCACAAATCTTCCCCCTCCTTAGATTTTCTTTAAAACTGTTTATCTGTAATTTTTACCTTTACCTCCTTGTTTCTGAAACTTGTCATTGCATTCTATTTTCAATATAATTCATCTTTTTTTTACTCTGATTATATTTCTTTTTGATACCTGACAAAAAGGGGGGAGAAAGTAAGATATTTTCAATAACAGTATACCGGGACAAAGTCTCAAACATTCTGAATATTTTAACCTCTAATTTATGTAAAGTTTGAACAGGAACACATTTTGATAAGAACATAAGGAGATGCATCAAAAGCTCTAACGAGAAGGAACTTCATGGAAGTAATCAACTCAGGGGGAGTCTCTCTTAAGCTTTTTTGTTCTATATTTTTCATTCAAAATTCTAGTTTTTGTCATCATCAAAATGGGGGAGATTGTTAGAACATAGTTTGATTCTACAACCCTTAATTAGAGTTTTGATGATAGCAAACATAAAGAACAAATATGCACTCTAAAATTGTGGTACTGTGTATGCAAAAGTTCTGACTAAAGCAACATCAGAAGTTAAGCTATAAAAGCTTTCACGCCGAGGTAATCAGAATTTGCGCTGAAGAATGATGACTAGAACCTGCACTGAAGTGAAGAAAACTCTGATTCTAAGCAGAAGGATCATATACAATTAGATCCTCACTTCTCTAAGTCATCAATCTTCTGAAGCATTTGCAGCAGGCAAGATTGTAAGATTCTGAAGCGTTACTATTCAATCAAGACAAAATCACATACAACAGCTTCATTCAGACAGGGTCTTCTCAATATGGAAACTGCTTAAATGTCCATTATCATGATTTATGTTGGACATGATTCCTTTGCCTATATAAACAAGCTAAGATATCAAATCGTTCACGATTTTGCTACACTACTGCAATACAATTCAAAACGCTGCAAGCTTACACACTTATTTCTACACTCTAAAGTGGGTAAAATATCACAGTTGTGATAACTGTTTTTGTAACGAAAAACAACCATACACAGAATTATTTTACTTTGATTAAGCCATTTTTTCCTTGATATTGATCGGATTATGGTTATAACTCAAGAGGACTTTGACAGTTGTCAAAGTAGTGATTGTAATCAGTTTTTGATTAGTGGATTAAGTCCTCGTTGGAGAGAGGCGAAATCACCTTGACGGGTGGACTGGAGTAGTTTGAGATCAAACGAACCAGGATAAAAATATTGTGTCTTTTCGCATTTGATTTTAAGTTTTCAATTAACCCCCCCCCCCCCCCCCCCCTCTTGTGTTTTTCACTTCTTCGGCTTCATGATGAGTCTGTGTAAAACTTCATCTTGAAATGTATGACAAGGAACCCAGATAGGGTTGCTTCATGATGAGTCCATGTAAAACTTCATCTGTAAATGTATGACAAGGAACCCGGATAGGGTTGCTTCAGCTGGTCGAGTAGATAGTTATCCTGTCTTGTTTCAGGTATTAATCTACAATCAGTCGTTCATAGATATTTTTCCTATCTTGTTTCAGGTATTAATCAGGAACTTGCTTTTTGTTGGCCGTAGAGATAGTTATCATGTCTGGTTTCAGGTATTAATATATGATCTGCTCTTGTAGATAGTTGTCATGTCTCATTTCTGGTATTAATCTACAGTCAGTTGTTCACAGATTGTTTTCTTGTCTTATTTCAGGTATTAATCTCGAACTTGCTTTTGTTGGTCATTGAGATAGTCGTCCTGGCTTGTTTTAGAAATTAATCTCTGACCTTTTGAAAATGGTTGTGGTATTTTCCAAAAAGGACTTTTGTTGATTGACTTTTCCCTGCAAGGAAGAAGGTTAGTTGCATGCATATGTATGCATGGCTTGATGATGTTCTCAAAATAAATGAGATTATACCGTATGCATTTATCATGTATGTAATATGATGCATGAAATGTGAAATGTTGTTGGAATGTATATTTGTCTTGGAAAATAAATCCTTGATAAATGTTGGGGAGTTTTGGGAAGTTAAATCTCGGACCGCCGTTGGGGATGAAGAGTATGCCCCTCTCTAGACCTTGTTTTAGAATGTTTCCGTTGGGGATTCCCGTCTTGTTGTTTGAGGAGAACTTTGTTGGGGAAGATTGGCTTTGGCTTGAGAAATCTTTGTGGAGAGTGTTGACTCCTGATTAGGGAAAACAGTTCAGGAGTTTTAGTTGTCTGTTGCTCTACTGGGGAGTTATCTCTTGATTGGAGAGAATGGAAATTAATAACTTGTTAGGGATAAAGGAGTTAACTGTTATCTGGTTGTCTCCTAGGCTTTGCAGCAACTTACTAGGGATTGTAGAGAAGTCTACTGGGGAAGAGGGGTTATGGTCCCTTGACTTGTGATACTCTGAGAGGCAAATTCAAGCTGGGGAATCTTGTCATTTGTTGAGGAAATAAACCCTGTTGCCAATCTGTTGGAGAGGTGTTTTCTTTTGGCAGAACTCCTCAAGGCTTCTTGAGATTAACTCAGTTGGGAAGAGGTTTTCTGGAGATTTGAAACTCTGGTTAGGGATTTCCCGGATCCAACATTATAGGGACATCCATGAATTTGGCCTTGAGGGGTTTGTACCCTTATTCATGAAGATTATTATGTGGGGATAACCTTATAGAGATGACTCTGTGGAGACTTGACTGGGGATCACTTTATGAAAATGAATTTGTGGAGATTTGTCACTGCCCCTAGTAGTAAGTGATGTAGTACTACCAGAAAATGTTTGCTTGGCCGTATGTGCGCCTTTGCTGGGATTTATGTTTAATGCCCCGAGTGATTCAGGTACATACCTGCCCCTGGTTATTCAACATTTATAGAGAGATTTCTTGGAATCTCGACCTGACTTCCCCAAGACGAGTTGGACAGTGACATGTCATGTCCTCTTTCTTATGGGAGAGTTTGTCATTGGATGTGTTTTTCCATTTTAAGTGAATATATTCATTAATAATTTCCGTCCATTGGATATTCGCTGTGTGAATTTCTCCCCTACCAAACACTTAGCCATATGCAAACAACGATATTCAAATAATGCAAAGTTTATGCTTGTCTTGAAGTTTTGAGAATGCGGTTTTAGCAAGTAAAGAGCTTTATAGGAATATGAATTCAACTTAGAATTTGCAGTAAGCCTTACAGGAGTCAGGATACCTTTTGTAACAGTATGCTTTTGAACTAACCCATGCTTCAATTAGGACTTTTGAGAGGGTTGTAATGTGGCTTGGTTCACGATTTAAGAAACAAAGGATAAGGCTCAAATTGTATTTATACCCGCCCGTTCTTCATGATGTTCTTCAGTCTTAAACTTAGTTAATTGTGCGTTTGAACTCCAATTGAGTCTAGAACAACGTTTGGTGATGGTTCGGACAAGTTAGGATTGTTAGAAGGCAGTCAGCTTTGCAACATTTTTCGTGTTGTTGAGGATTTGTAGCGTCCTCTTTTTTTATTTATTATCCCTGATTTTTGCCTGACTGTTCTTGTTTTGAGATTACATCCAGGGGGATGCCCCTGTTTTTTCTTAAGTCTCCTTCGTAGGTTTTTACTTAGTGGGCTTTTCTCTTGAGAGATAATGACTGCCTATTTGATAGAGAACCATCGTCATCTTTTGATTCAGATGGAATATTTTTGATGTCACTCGTTGTGTACGATGTGAAAGCTTACGACTGAACGCGTATTTTAATTAACTGACAGACTACCCTGCCCCAGGTTTTGATTAAAGGTTTCAATTTGTGTAAAAAAGAAAACTCCTATTTCTTTGGCTCAAAGGGGTTGACTAGGGATTATCTTCTTTATAACTCCAATGTTTAGGAATTGAAAGAACGCTTGTACATCATCAGTAAGGTCTGTTCAAAAGCATACTGTATGAGATTATGGTATTGTTTTCATCATCCTCCCTCTAAAGGCTTGCAACTTTTTAAACAAGAGTTGAATATCGTAAAGTAAGTAAAAGCATAATTTCAGCATAGTGAAAACAAATGGATTAATTCAAAACAAACATATGCAATGCATTAATGAAAGTAACCAAAGTCTGACATATAGATAAGTGTTTAAGCAAACAAAGAGATTACAAATGAAAATTCAAATAAACAGAAAATTCCTCCGCCTAGACCGTCACTTCATATGTATTCCCTTGAGGGATGACAAAAGAGCTCTAGTTGGTCTTCTTGTGTAAATTCCAACACCCCTTCGTCGATTAGGTCTTGAATTTTGTTTTTCAACATCCAACAACTATCAGTATCGTGCCCCGGACTGTTGGAGTGATATGCACACCTTTCATTGGGATGGTTACTAGGAGCAGAAGTATTAGGATTCCGAGGAGGATCCTTTAATGTGACCAAATTCAAATTCAACGTGTGTAGCAAGACTTGCGACATCGGCATGTTGAGTTTGTCATATTGCCTATTTGACGCATCTCGCTTACGTTGATTACCCTGTTGTTGGGCTCGTAACATAACAACAATTTGGAGAGGTCTACTCTCCACCAAGCCAACTTCTTGTCTTATTGAAGGCTGATTAAAGAATTGATCCCCATCTTCGACTGTTTGTTTCATACGATTGCGTCTGTCTTGATGAAGTTTGTTGATGAAGGCCCTCAGTTCTTCTTGTCCTTGAGCTAAGTTTTGGATAAGAGCCATATGGCCTACCATCTGCCCCATAATCTGGATCTTCATTGTGGCTATCTCAGTTTGTAGTTTCCCCAACTGGTCATCCTTGTTGTCCTCAGGATTCTTCATGGTCATGCCCCTAGTAAGGAGTGCTTTCACTTCTTCTTGCCCCTTGGATAAGTTCAAGAACATTTCTTGAATTTGAGCATTTTGAGTCTGAATGTCCTTGATAGGTTGTTCTAGAGCCATCTCTTGATAGCTATTTCTTTGACCATGTCGGTATACCCCACACAGTTTCCATAATTTATTGCTACTTACCTAAAAGGTGCCCCAGATCCGGGTAGAGGATCAAAACAAACACAAACAAGGAACCATAATGTAAAACAAGCAAGTCAAACAAAGAAAGCAAGTAAAGGTGATCTAGCCCTAAGGTAACCCCACTTTTAAGTAAATCCCCAGCAGAGTCACCAGTTCTGTAATACGGTGGGAGAACTGACTTGGTTGTTTTGCGTTTGATCGCAATTATTGTGGATAGCAAGAGTTGCCACTGACTCTTCTTTTATCCAATAAGGAAAGGGTGAAAAGAACAGGAAAGACATTTGAGATTATTTTCTTGAGTTCCCTTTTTATCCATATTTATCTATGGGCTCTTAGTTGCTTACGCGATCAACTTGCTTTTGTTTGAAAATGTGCTTGTGGTGCGGGTTTGAAAATATTTTGAAAACATTTTTGTAATGATTCTCGTCTCTATAATAATGTGTATAAAGTGTTGGTTTTGAAAATAATTCAAAGAAGTGTTTGTGGAAGATGTTTTTGAAAGTGATTTTGAAAAGTGCCTTTGTAATGATTCTCGTCTCTATAAGAATGCGTACAAAGAGCTTTGACTTTTGAAAATGTTTCAATTGAAAGTATTGGTGGAAAATGATTTTTTAGTTGTGAGCAAGCAAGAAACTACGAGCGTCCTACCTACTCAAAAGGTATTTGTTCTTTTCCTCCTCCTTTAGATGTTGATATCTTACCATTGATTTGGTAAGAAGCCCCATCGTTGGATGTGAAGGGACGGGCGTGGGTCGTTTGTATAGTCATAGAAGGCAACCTATGAGACGTTTTAGCAATTTCGTTAGGGACTAGATCATTTACCAAAGGCAACATCAAGGGATATCGAGGGACTGCGATCTTTTATCGAGGGTCTTTGCTAAAACGCCCATACTCGAGGGATATGACTATTTTCTGAGGCAACAAGTGAGATTACCCTAGAGGTGCATGTGTGTAAAGTATGTTTGATTGCATGCCTTTAGTCTTTGATTAGGGTTGTCTACTTGTTGGTTTTATCTTGTAATACACCCTAATTACTAACATTTGTATAAAGCAATAAAAATGCAGAAAATAAATATCCTACACTATTACAACCATATTGAATAGCAAGAAAATATAAAGAAAAAACAAAATAAAAGAAAGAAACATAATTTCTTTGATTCAGGTAGAATGCACCCTTCGATTCTGCTCTTCGAGGCTTCTTTCAATTTGGGCCCAGCAGCCAGTGTGAGATGGACCCTTTGATTCAACCTTCTTGTTGCTGCTTTCGATTGGGCCTGGAAGTCAGTGCAAGATGAAACCTCCAATCACACCATTTGTCCTTCTTTCTATTGGGGTCTGGAAGTCAGTGTGGACACCCTTTGTTTCTCTCTTCTTGATCCTTCATTTGGACTATGAAGCAGTATGGGCCTGCAAAGCAGCATGAGAGTGCATCCTCCGTTCACGCCCTCTTTGTCTTTCGTTCGGGACTGTGAAATAGTAAGGGGGAAAAGCCTGGTGCTTCTTTTTCACACATAACTTCTTCTTTCGTTTGGGGTCTATACAGGTTAATTCTACCATACATTTGGACAAGAAAAACAAACGAAAAGGGCAGAAACAAAAAGTAAACAAATGTCATGTACATGCTTGAAACGAAAGGTTAAGGTCAGGGGACTAGCCTTGCTTCTGAAGTTGGTGCTTCTGGACCTTGAGTGATTGGACTGGATGCTCCTAGATTCAAAGGAAAGAAACAAGTGTGGTGTTTCTTTAACTGGATTCGAAGGTTAAGAAGAGTGGGGCTATGTTTGTTGTTTCTGGATTCGAAGGAAAAGAAACAAGTGTAGTGTTTCTTTTTGTTGGATTCAAAAGAAAGAACAAAGTATGGGGTTGCTCCTGGATTCGAAAGGGAAAAGCAACAGTTGTTGTGTTTCTAGTGTTGGATTCGAAAGGAACAGAAACAAGAGTGTAGTCTTTTGATTATGGGTTTGAGAATGTGTTAAGTGTTTGATGATTTTCACACAATCAAAGTTTCTCCAGCTTTCAAAATCCCTCTGGATGTGTTATCCAGCCCCCTAGATGTCTTATAGAGCCTCTTATTTATAGATGAAGTTGGTTGAGGTTTAGGAGGGAAAACAAAAGAATTTGAACAAAATGAGTGTTGTACCCCAAAATTTTCCCACCCATTTCTCAATGATTTCTCATCACTAAGCCCTTGGAGCTCAAGATCCAGTTAGGGTTTCATCTGCTCAAGACTTCTCCTTGCACTGTTGACCCAAATTAGGGTTTGTGTTTGCACAAGGATGTTTTGACCTAAAATTCCTAAGATGACTTTCATGCTTCATATTGGACTCCCAAGTTTATCCACATCAAGTTTCAAGTCTTGATTCCAAATTTTGCCCAGTCAATTGGACAGTTGACCTAGAAATCAACTGTATTGGGAAAAAGTCAACTGTGGTTAATTGACAGTCAAACCTCATGATTTTTTACCCACATCAACATTATGAACTCATATGAACCATTTGGTCAAGTTTAGATCACAATTCCACAAGAAATTTGATCAGATCACCAAAAGGGCAAAATGGTCATTTTTAGGGTTTTGACTGCACAAAGGCAATTTTTGACTGTTTGACCTAACCAATGGCAATTCAAGCTCACATATAGACTCAAGGACTCAATGGCATTGTCTTGACATGTTCAACAAGTTCAAAAGATCCCAAATGCAGAAGATTGACAGTTGAATTTCCCAGTCAATTGATCAATTTTGACTGTATACTGAAAAGTCAAACTTTGACTTTTTGGTCAAAATCAAGTGTCAAGATTCATTTTTCATCAAAACATGCCAAATCATGAAACTTGTTCATCAAGAAATCCAAAATTGCAAATTAGGGTTTGAAATGAAGATTTTTCATAACTTAGAATTTTTCTAAGTTATGAAAAAACCCTAATTTTTTCCTAACTTTGTCCCATTTTCTCACCAAGATTTATTTGGATTCAAGCAAAAGTCAAATCATGAAAGTTGTAGCCTAGTGCAAAATCTACAACTTTGATTCAAAAAGTTTTCCCAAAAGAAGCTTGTAGCTCAAGTTACAATTTTTGGAACAAGGGTACCAAACCATTCTTAACTTAGAGAAAATTTGACCTATTTTAGGCAAGGTTTTTACCTAACTTTAAGACCATTTTCCACATACTTCCACTTGGAATTTCAATTTGCATTTCAAAGATGGATTGTATTACACATTCCAAGCTTTCCAAAATGTCCAAGAACTCATCAAACAACCTCATGGTTAGGGAGAATCGAATTTGGCAAGTTGGGAAAAACTCACTTTTGATTTGGCCAATTTACATGTCCATAACTTGTGCATTTTCAAACTCAGCATGTGCAAGCTACATTGCAGGCCTCTAATCCCATTTTTACTCAATAATTCAATGCTAAACCATTGTGCCAAGATTTTGTTCTATGCATTTGGACATTACATGGAGAATTAATCCTTATTTAGAAAAAGCAATATATCCATTTTGATAAAGTTGCACTTTATGTCAAATTTGCAATCCAAGTGGTACAGTTCAAATCTCTTTGGCACAAGTTTATGGACTAATTGCACTGATCAAGGCCAAGGTATGCAACATAGATTGGGGGCCTCTATCAGCCTAGAAACTCAAGTGGCCATCTCTTGCTTAAATGTGAAGAAATATTGCATAACATAACAACAACTCTCATTTCCTGTAAACCAACCTTAAGCAAACTTGTTACACACATTCCAAAAATCAAACACAAGCTGAAACACGAGCTATCCACCTCCATTGCCCTCTCAAACATAGAATCACCCTCAAACTGTCCAAACAGAGCACCTGCTGCAGATTGAATCCCACAACTCATTTCCATCGTGCATTCTTGCCTAAACCAGTTCAAACAACTTCCCTACTATCAATGCAAGCTATCCAAAGCATTAGAAGTGGACTGTAACTCCTCTAATCAGTTTGGCCATTTTCATTTTTCTGATTTGCAGGTGGAGTTCTATAACTCGATTCAGCTAGTTTCAAAGCAAAGTAAAACTTGGAATAGCATCCCTGGACATCAAGGAAGTTGTACCAATCATCACCTTGCACTGAAAGTACCTCCATCACCAGATACAACTTCAACTGAACAGGTAAGTTCATGAACTCGTATCTCTCTATCCAGGCATTGTTAGCTTTAGGTTTGTGAAGAAAATATGTCACATTCATAGCCCTGAACATGCCCATGTAGTTAATTTTCATTTATGTTACGTGTGCCATGAGAATTTGATGTCTGAACATTGATAAAAAATTAGGTTAAGATTTGGGAATGGAGAAATTATCTCTCATTTTTTAGAGTTAGATCAAGTTTTTGGTATGTATGGATTCGTTGTTTGATGCTGAACATTTTTGATGTTGTGAGTTTTCATTAAAAAGCCAGGAATCAGGATGTTTGAATCAGGGTACAAAACGCGCATTTTTTGAACAAGAATGGCTGGAGGTTGAAGAAGCTCCACGTGGGTTGGGCCTGTGTTGTTATTTCTGTTTACACCACTTGTTTGCTTTTACACCCCCTAGGCCCATTGAGCTTATTTTTTTGATTTTTTGACTTTTTCTTTTTTGTTCTGACTTATTTATTTTTTCTCATAATATTAAAAATATAAAAAATATTTTCAGACCATTTTTGTATTTATTAAGCATTTATTTGTTTAAATGGATATTTTGTACATAAATAAATATATTACTTCTTTTTAAAATACTAAAAATAATGTAAATACATTTATTTTTCTGATTTTATTTTATTTCATTCTTTGAAAACATTTTCTTAAAATACACTTTTTTTTTTATAAATAATAAATATTTTTTTTATTTTTTTTGTATATATTTAATATATTTGATATATAATATAAATGCTTATTTATTTATTACAATATTTAGGATAAAAACGTGAAAATAATACATTTTTTTTTATTAATATTTGACCTCAAAAAATCACTTTGTCATAATATACTTCAATTTTGTTTTATTTTTGTATATAATAAATAAATATGGTACATATTAAATAATTAATACTTTTATTTAAGAAATTAGGGTTTTGCCCTAAATACACAAAAAATCCAAAAATTAATACTTTTTATTTTTGTTTATTTGACACATAAAAATACTTTTTTTTTCATACATATAAAAACATCTTTTGCATCTTGCATATTTATTTTATTTCTATTTAATTTGTGCAATTAAATATCTTGTAAATAATTCCAAATTGATGTAATAGCTAGGTTTAAATTCCTTGTCAAATACCCCATTTGAACATTTGTACCCCCCCTTCCCATATTGTGTTGTAATAGTTTAGGACTTTAAATTTCGCACTTTAATGCTTTCTAAATATACCATGTTAGAATTAGGGTTTGTATGCGAATCAAAAACGACAAAAATAGTTTGACCTAATTTCAAGATAAACAAGCATGAAAATGGACAACACTTATCACACTTGCACCCCTAGGGTATTCCACTTGTTGCCTTCAATAAACGGGCCATATTGCATGTTAGGTCTCTTTGGGCAAAACAAACACAATTCAAATGATCATAGTCCCTCGATGACGCTTTCGAAAGTTGCCTAAAAATGATCAAGTCCCTTAAAGAAAATTGCCCAAAGATACTTGGCACCATTGCAATCATGGTCTAAACGATGACCCGCGCCCGTCCCTTTCACATCCTAACACAAGATTGTCCACCAAATGCAATGGTGGAACAAAATTGTTAAAAGGGTTAAAACGTAGCAAAAATCTTTGAGAACTTTAGGGTAGATGACTCTTAAGTGCTTGTCAACTTGCAAAACAAAAACACTTGCCTATTTTTCAAACCACGCTTCACAAACACTTTCAAACCAAACTTTCAAAAAAAACCTTGAAACATCTTTTCAAAAAGACAAACACCTTTTGTAAAACATTCGAGTAAAGAATTGTTACAAGGGTAGCCTAGACAAGGCATCTTTTTCAAAACATTTTCAAAACCACACACAAAGCACCATTTCAAACAATTGAAAACCAAGGCAAGTTGATCTAAGCAAGTACCTAAGAGCCCATGGATAACCATGGATAGAAAGGGTGCTAATACCTTCCCTTTCTATAATATACTCCCCGAACCCAAGAAAACTTCTCAAAGGTTTTTGCTGTGCTTTTTAAACCTTTCCTTAGGATAAAATAAAAAGTCGGTGGCGACTCTTGCTCAACCGAAACATTTGCGAAAACAAATGCAAAACCATAGTCAGTTCTCCCACCGTATCACAGAACTGGCGACTCTGCTGGGGAAAATTTAAAAGTGGAGTAACCTTAGGGCTTAGATCACCCTCTTGCATGACTAATTGTTTGATTTGATTGCTTTATATTTTGGCTCTCTTGTTTGGGTTTGCAATCCTACACCTGGATTTTGGGAAACATTCATAGATAGCAATACATTGTGGAAACTGTGCGGGGTATACCGACACGGTCGAAGCAATAGCTATATTAGTGCGACATATTTGTGAGTATCGGTAACCCTTGAGTTCAATCAAGGAGAGTACGGGGCCGCTGAGTGATGTCACTAAGCACTAATGACCTAGAACCTTACTTGACCATCTTGGCCTTTCATTAGGGGTAGTGAGATGACCGGCTTTGGTGCAGTCCGAAGTTGGTAGATACTCGATACTACACTCATTGAGGGTTGTTTTCTTGGAATATTTTGGTCGCTAGTTAAGTGGCTAAACCAAAACAATGAACAATGAAAACAATCCAATGATATTGAGCTCCTTAGAACCCGATTACTATTTATAGGACAGGTTTTTAAGCCAACTACACTCAAGAGGGTACTTACCTATGAAACCCCATGCAAGCCTGAAACTAGGGTTTGGTGTGATTTGCTTGTACATATGTTTGTGCATACATCATAAACATCATAAAGCATCATATGCATTCACTAACCATTTCAAGGGTTTAGATCTTCATCTTTGTTCTTGTTTTGTAGGTCATGGAAATTCCTCGCAGAAAAACCATCCTAGTCAACCTTGTGAGAATCTCTCCTCAACTCAAGGAGCTCACCTCAAGAATTCCGGAAAGCTCATCCTTCAATGAAAGACATGGTAGACTGCTCAGCTTAGTCAACACCAACATTGAAGAAGACATGATGAAAGTTCTATTCCAGTTCTTTGACCCCCTTCACCACTATTTCACTTTCCCTGACTTCCAGTTGGTGCCCACTTTGGAGGAGTTTTCTCAGCTCCTGAGAATTCCTATCCTTAATCAACTACCCTTCAACGGTACAGAAAAGGAACCAAAGCCTGAAGATGTTGCTCGAGCATTACATCTACAGCCTTCTGACATCAAGGGGCATTGGGAAACCAGAAGCGGCGTCAAAGGATTCTTAGCAAAATTCTTGTTTGAGAAGGCACAAGAATGTTGGAATTCATTGGACCTACAAGCCTTTGAAGAAATTATGGCACTCCTTATCTATGGGTTGGTCTTGTTCCCAAATTCTGACCAATTGGTAGATGTCAACGCCGTCAAAATCTTCTTGTCCAGAAATCCAATACCAACATTGCTTGGGGACATTCTTCACTCATTTTACACATGAACAATGAGAAAGAGGGGTGTTCTCATGTGTTGTACTCCCCTCCTTGCAATGTGGTTTATTTCGCACCTTCCACAATCTGTCTTGAAGAATGACCAAGGCTCAAGGTGGTCCCAACGGTTGATGACTCTTACTCACTCTGATGTACATTGGTGTTCTCGGTCCAGAGAAAATGTCATCATCGTCGATCGTCGTGGAGAGTTCCCTAATGTCCCATTACTTGGCATTAGAGGGGGCATTACCTACAACCCTTGCCTAGCTTTGAGGCAATTTGGATATGCACTGAGGGATGGTCCTCACGACATGTTGATTCCTGACCTAGTTTTTGACTTCGACAACGATGCGCAAGGACTTCGCCAAAGATTCATCAGAGCTTGGAGGATGCCCAACAAGGTTGATAGCAAGACTCTGGGACACAAGAACTCCATCCCTCTTGAGCCTTATCTCAAGTGGGTACGAGCCCGAGCCCAGAGTCTAATTATGCCTTATCCTCATGTTCTCCCTGTGATTAAAGAGCCCATCAAGGAAGGAGAGGTTCCCTACACCATCCTACACCCTGACATGCCTACATCGTGGGAGGAAATGCAGAAGAGCTGGATTCAGCTCAAGGAGGAACGAAACACTTTTGAAGCCAGCTTCTACGCCAGTGAGAAGAAGGTTCTAGAGCTTACCCGCCGACTCCATGAGCAAGAGGCCCTCAACACCTACATCGCACCAAAGAGGATGCGCAATGTCTTTTTTCCTTGAGAAGTTGTTTTTGTAATATTTGGCCCATGGGGCATTTATGTACTAACAAATTTCTTCTTATTAATACGACGTGCGTTCTTCTTTGTCTGCAACAATTTTGAATGTTCTAAATCCTTGAATGCATTACATACATAAGCATATCATTCATCATGTGCATAAGCAGGTCTCACTCCAGGTTTCCTTATCTGTCTGCTGTTTATTTCAGTAGGATGGATCTCGAGCAAATAGTCAAAGACCTACAAGCTCAAAATGCACAGTTCCAGCAACTCCTGATGACCTTGGCTAAGGGTCAGGAGGATCTCAAGACCTTGCTGGGGAATAAAGACCCAGTGAAAAAGAAGAAAAAGAGACTCGGGGTGGCTACTCTAGGGAGAAGATTTGACGGAGAGGCCAGGAGAGTGCTTGAATTTCCTCCTACTTCTGATGAAGGGACCAGTAAAGGAGGTGGGGCTGCGGTACCTTCCGAGTCCGATGTGGAAGAAGAGGAGGTCGAAGAGGATGAAGACTACTCTGATCAACAATACCCTCCGGCTGATGATAAATACAAAGGTTTAAAAGACAGGTTGGCCGCCATGGAGCTACAAAGGGTGCCGGGTTTGGATTTCGAAGACTTGGGTTTAATTGACGGGATTGTGATTCCCCCAAAGTTCAAGGTGCCAGTTTTTGTGAGGTATGATGGGCTGTCCTGTCCAAAGATGCATCTCAGTTCCTACGTAAGAAAGATCCAACCTTATACGGCAGATAAGAACCTTTGGATCCATTTCTTTCAAGACAGCCTTTCTGGGGCTCAACTGGAGTGGTTTTATCAGCTAGAGGGAACCAGCGTCAGAAACTTGGCCACCGCCTTTTACAAACAATATCAGTACAATTCTGACCTTGCTCCTACGCGTACCCAACTTCAGGGTATGTCACTGGGAACAAGCGAAGGATTCAAAGAATATGCACAAAAATGGAGGCATTTGGCTGGCAGGGTGCAGCCACCTTTAACCGACCGTGAACTTGTTGATATGTTTCTAGGGACCCTATCTGGGCCATTTTTCAATCATCTGATTGGTAACTCTTCCGCGGGGTTTACCGATTTGATCTTAACAGGCGAAAGAATAGAAGCTGGCATCAAGTCAGGGAAGATTCAGAAGGGTGTTGCTGCAAGTGTTGAGAAGAAACCTTTCAAGAAGGAAACAGCTATTGTATACTCCCAGAGAAGAGCAGGGAAAACTGAGCGTCGGCCAACCGTGGGGGCCGTAATGATTCAAAATCCTTCAAGTGAGCAGCCTCGCTATAACCAGTCCAGACCAAATCAGCAACGGGTGGAACGGCCACAACGGCAGTTCACCCGCATTAATATGACGCCAGCGCAAGTGCTTCCCCATCTGTTGAAGTTGAATCTCGCCACTATCAAAGAGGCACCAAAAAATGTGAATAAGTCCTCTCCGCATTACCATCCTAATGCTAAATGCGCCTACCATTCTGACAGTGTCGGGAACGACACCAACGATTGTTGGGCACTCAAGCATAAAATCCAAGACCTGATAGAGGCGAAGGAGGTGGAGTTTGACGCTCCAGAGAAGCCGAACGTGATATCTGCTCCAATGCCGAAGCATGGCCGAAATGTCAATGCCATTGAAGAAGATTTGTATGTTGCTGATGTCAATGATCTGATAACTCCATTGTTAACCATCAAGTTGAATCTGTTAAAGGCCGGGATTTTCCCGGGATGTAAAGAAGACTGCTATTGTTGTTACTCTCTGCCGTTTGATTGTCCGTTACTGAAGAAAGGCATCCAAGGCCTAATGGACAGTCGACAAATTTTGTTTGAAAAAGTTTCTGCTATTCCAACCCATACTGAAGATGTCTCAATCATAACCATTCACGCCAATCTTTCCAAGGCCGTCAGAAAGCCTGTTAAGATTACACCAGCTACGAAATTTGTTCCTTTGAAGATAACAATGCCAGGGCCTGTCCCCTATGTTTCTGAGAAGTCAATACCATGGAACTATGGCGATGACGTCTACTACCATGGTATTAAACAAATCGAAATAACTGAAGAAAGTTCGGATGATGAAGAAGCCAGCATTGGAAACATTGCAGGCACGAGCAAAATCACCCGGAGCGGGAGAATATTTTCTACAGAGATTGCCCCTCCAAGAGCAATCTTTGGACCCTCATCTACTGACAAGGTTATCCCTGCACCAATAAAACTCTCCACTAGAACCCCATTGATTGAAGATGTTGTTGTTCCTAGTATTGTCCCTCCTACCGCTGCTGATAAAGGTAAGGGAATCCAAGATGAGCTCGTCAGGACGAGGGCTTAACCCTTGGTCATCCCAGAAACCTCCAAGAAGGAAATGGATGAGATCTTGAAGATAATCAAAAGGAGTGATTACGATGTGGTAGAACAGTTGGGGCAAAACCCCTCAAAGATCTCCATGCTGGCATTACTACTTTGCTCGGAAGCGCACGCTAAAGCTTTGATAAAATTCCTAAAGGCAGCCCATGTGCCCCAGGAAACCTCTGCGGATCAATTCCAAAATTGCGTGGCTAGCCTTACTGTGGACAATGGATTAGGTTTCTCTGATGCCGACCTAACTCCTAAAGGTAGAAACCACAATGATGCTTTGCACATTTCAGTCGAGTGCCGAGGAACTACTCTCACACATGTCTTGGTCGACACTGGTTCGTCGCTGAATGTACTGCCTAAGAAAGCTTTGGACCGACTAGATTGTGAAGGGTTAGAGTTAAAGCCGAGTGATATTGTTGTTAGAGCTTTCGATGGTTCGAAGAGAATGGTCCATGGGGAGGTTGATATTCCCATCAAGGTAGGCACTGAGGTGTTTAAATCTACTTTCTATGTGATGGACATCCGTCCGTCTTACTCTTGCTTGTTGGGTAGGCCTTAGATACACCATGTCGGGGCAGTCACCTCCTCCTTACATCAGATGTTGAAGTACCCTGTCAAGGGGAAGATTATAACCGTCCATGGCGAAGAGGAGTACATGATCAGCCACTTGAACTCCTTCCGGTATGTGGAGGTAGAGGGGGAGTTCATTGAGACGCCTTTTCAGCATTTCGAAGAAGTCCTTCCTGAAATAGAAGTAGCAAAGTTGGCAGCTGAAGTACCGAGGCAGATGGCCAGGATGGCATCTCTAGAGGACGCAAAGGCCGCAATAAAGGAGGGGAAGAATTCAGCATGGGGGCAGTTGCCTGATATTCCACATAAAACAGACAAATTTGGATTAGGGTTCACTACCGCGGGCCAGAAAGCTATGCGCCGTTCAAAGATTGAAAGAGCGCCAGTCAAAATTTCTCCCTACGGAATCAACGCTTTAGAGGATGAAGACAAAGAGAGCCACATCGAAGAGTGGATTTACCCAACTGTCAAAGGAGGATTATGCAACTGGGAGGCAAAAGACTTTGTCCCCATCACTTTTATTCATCAGTAATTTATCTGTCAAACATTTCCTATTTGGTCTGTAATATTTATTTTCGAACAATCCGTACACTACCTTTTCACCTCATGCCTTGCCTGGGGCATGTAGGTCCATTTGTAAGGGTTTTGATTATTTTCATATCCATATGCCATGTTTAATGATTCATTGGACGTTTTTCATTTGATAAACTGTTGTGTTCATTTTCTTTCCTTTTGCATTTTTTTGTTTAAGGATGGCTATCCCTTACACACACCTACACTCACAAATGCAGGTACCCATCCACTCCGGATTCCATGGGTGACTATTCTGCTATATCCTTTAATAACTCTGAAGATCTGGTCAATCAAGTCGAGTATGAAGATGACGAAGGTTGTGAAGTACCAGGGGAACTAGCCAGACTTCTACAGCAAGAGGAAAGGGCCATCTTACCGCACGAAGAGTCATTGGAAACTGTCAACTTAGGGACCGAGGAAGACCGGAAGGAGGTGCAAGTGGGTGCCAATCTGGAACCAAGTGTCAAGGAACGCTTGATACAGTTGTTGAATGAGTATGTTGAAATCTTCGCTTGGTCTTATGAAGACATGCCGGGTTTAGACACAGACATCATGGTTCACCGTCTCCCCACAAGAAAGGATTGTCCACCGATCAAGCAAAAAGTCCGCCGAATGAGGCCTGACATGTCTGAAAAGATCAAAGCAGAAGTGATGAAGCAATTTGACGCTGGCTTTCTGGCTGTTACGTCCTATCCTCAATGGGTCGCTAACATCGTGCCAGTACCTAAGAAAGATGGCAAAGTCAGGATGTGTGTGGACTACCGGGATTTGAATAGGGCCAGCCCCAAAGATGATTTTCCACTTCCACACATTGACATTTTGATCGACAACACAGCTCAGCACAAAGTGTTTTCCTTCATGGATGGATTCTCGGGCTACAATCAAATCAAAATGGCCCCCGAGGATATGGAGAAAACAACTTTTGTCACACAATGGGGCACTTTCTGTTACAAGGTGATGCCGTTCGGGCTGAAGAACGTTGGGGCAACTTATCAACGCACCATGGTAGCTTTGTTTCATGATATGATACATCATGAGATTGAAGTTTACGTAGATGATATGATAGCTCGGTCACAAACAGAGGAGGAGCACCTTGAACATCTAGAAAAGCTGTTTGCCAGGTTGAAAGAATACAAACTCAGGCTGAATCCAAGTAAGTGCACTTTTGGAGTTAGGTCTGGTAAACTTCTAGGATTCATTGTAAGCAACAAAGGCA
Organism: Vicia faba; assembly: GCA_948472305.1. Taxonomy (NCBI): domain Eukaryota; kingdom Viridiplantae; phylum Streptophyta; class Magnoliopsida; order Fabales; family Fabaceae; genus Vicia; species Vicia faba. Next base: position 1,701,754,283 of record OX451736.1, on the reverse strand, counting down.
TTGAAGTCGATCCAGCAAAAGTGAAAGCAATACAAGAGATGCCTGCTCCTCGTACTGAAAAGGAGGTTAGAGGGTTCTTGGGGCGCTTGAACTATATTGCCAGATTCATCTCTCATCTGACTTCTACCTGTGAGCCAATTTTCAAACTCTTGAAGAAAGATCAGGTAGTCGAATGGAACGACGATTGCCAAGCTTCTTTTGATAAAATCAAGGAGTATTTGCTAGAACCTCTTATTCTGATGCCACCCGTCGAAGGAAGACCATTTATCATGTATCTGACCGTCTTGGATAACTCAATGGGGTGTGTTTTGGGCCAGCATGACGAGTCTGGTCGAAAAGAGCATGCTATTTATTACCTTAGCAAAAAGTTTACCGACTGTGAGACTCGCTAATCACTGCTCGAGAAAACTTGTTGCGCTTTGGTATGGGCTGCTCGCCGACTAAGACAGTATATGTTGACTCATACTACCTTGTTGATTTCCAAAATGGATCCTATCAAGTATATCTTCGAAAAGCCCGCTTTATCTGGAAGAATAGCCAGATGGAAAATGATCCTAACTGAGTATGACATCCAGTACACCACTCAAAAAGCTATAAAAGGGAGTGTACTAGCTGACCATCTGGCTCATCAAGCTATCGAAGATTATCAACCCATGAGATTTGACTTCCCAGACGAGGACATCATGAATTTGGACAACATTGAAAGTAACAGACCGTATGACGGACCCGAAAAGGGATCCCGATGGACCCTGTACTTTGATGGTGCTTCAAATGCACTTGGAAACGGTATCGGTGCGGTACTCATTTCCCCAGAAGGCTATCACACACCTTTCACGGCCCGACTTTGCTTCAGCTGCACAAACAACATGGCTGAGTATGAAGCTTGCATCTTTGGTCTCAAGGCTGCTATAGACTTAGGGATCAAATGTTTGATCGTATTTGGGGACTCGGCTTTGGTTATCAGTCAAATCAAAGGAGAGTGGGATACCAAGCACCCTAATCTTATCCCATACAAAGAACATGTCTTGACATTGTTGCCTCATTTCGAGCAAATTACCTTCGAGCATTTCCCGCGAGAAGAGAATCAGCTAGCAGATGCTCTAGCTACAATGTCCTCCATGTTTAAACTCAACTGGGATAACGAGGCTCCCCAAATCACCATCGAGCGAATGGATGAACCTGCACATTGTCACGAGATTAATACCGAAGAAGTAGTGGAACAACCCTGGTTCCATGAGATCAAAAGGTATCTCCAGACTAGAGATTATCCCGAAGGAGCTTCTGTAAATGACAAGAAGTTCTTAAGGAAATTTGCTGCCAAATTCTTCCTGAGCAACGACATCCTTTACAAACGAAGCCATGATTGTGTATTACTCCGATGCGTAGACAAAGCTGAAGCAGAGTTGATCATGACTGAGATACACAGCGGCACATTTGGCACTCACTTGAGCGGGCATACAATGGCTAAGAAGATCCTAAGGGCAGGCTATTACTGGTCTACCATGGAAGCTGACTGCCATCAACATTCCCGTACTTGCCACAAATGTCAAGTCTACGCTGACAAAGTTCATATCCCTCCGGTTCCTCTCAACGTTCTGACTTCTCCTTGGCCATTTGCAATGTGGGGCATTGACATGATTGGAGAGATCAAGCCCACGGCTTCCAACGGACATCGCTTCATCCTAGTTGCCATTGACTATTTCACCAAATGGGTCGAAGCAGCTTCCTTCGCCTCTGTTACTAAAAATGTGGTTGCCCGCTTCATCAAGCAAAATCTCATATGTCGGTATGGTGTTCCAGACAGGATCATCACAGACAACGGTACAAATCTGAATAACACAATGATCACCGCATTGTGCGAACAGTTCAAGATTTATCATCACAATTCATCTCCCTATCGACCGAAGATGAATGGTGCTGTTGAAGCTGCGAACAAAAACATTAAGAAGATCATTCAGAAAATGACAGTCACTTACAAAGACTGGCATGAGATGTTACCGTTTGCCCTACATGGATACCGTACGACGGCACGTACTTCAACCGGGGCAACCCCATTTTCTTCGGTATATGGCATGGAAGTTGTCCTGCCTATGGAAGTTCAGATTCCTTCTCTAAGGATTATGAAGGACACAGGTTTGAATGAAGATGATTGGATTCAGACCCGACTTGATCAACTCAATTTGATCAACGAGAAGCGACTCGCTGCTATATGCCATGGTCAGACGTATCAAAAACGGATGATCAAGGCCTTCAATAAGAAAGTCAGACGCCAAGCGTATCAAGTCGGAGATCTCTTAATCAAGCGAATTATCTTGCCGCAAAGTGATCCCAGGGGCAAATGGACTCCTACATATGAAGGACCATTTGTGATCAAGAGCATATTTTCTGGTGGTGCAATGATTCTGACCACCATGGACGGCGACGATTTGCCGCACCCTGCGAATGCAGACATAGTCAAAAGATACTACGCATAAAATAACCCGACAAGTCGAAAACCCGAAAGGGCGGCTTGGGAAAAAATGGGCATCCCGGTGAACTGAAAACCCGAAAGGGCGGTTCAGGCAAAAATTAGGGATAAAAACAAAAAATAAAACTGTACACCCGGCAAGCTGAAAACCCGAAAGGGCGGCTTGGGCAAAAAAGGGTTTCCCGGTGGATCGAAAACCCGAAAGGGCAATTCAGGCAAAAGTTAGGGAATTAAAGCGTATGACTATGTCTCGTCGGATCACTTCGAAGACAATCTCTTCATCAACCAATTCCAGGCTTCTGATTAATCCAGTCATCAGCAGACGAAGCATTGAATGGACAGATATTCAGAGTTGTGAAGGCTATAGCGGAATGGAATCCCATGGAATTATTTCACATAGCCATCTTTATTTTGTATAAATCTTTCAATATTTACGACAAAATCCTCTTACTAGGATTATTGTCTCCTTTGTACAAATATACCCAGAGAAAGTTAATACAAATACTCTTCCCAGAAATTTGTGTCATTTCCTTTTTCTTTTTCTCTTGCACTAATTGTTTTATTTTGAGAAATGTCCAATGTTTTGTTAAATAGGCATATGCATTTGAACATAATCATTTCCTTATGAATCAAGAAAGAGGATTACTGATAGGTTGAAGGTGCAGTTGGATATCTTGATACCCTTTCAAAGGAAACCCCCAGGAGATTTGGAATCTATATCCCCAGCAGAGTCGCCAGTTCTGTGATACGGTGGGAGAACTGACTATGGTTTTGCGTTTGTTTTCGCAAATGTTTCGGTTGAGCAAGAGTCGCCACCGACTTTTTATTTTATCCTAAGGAAAGGGTTAAAACGTAGAAAAAATCTTTGAGAACTTTAGGGTAGATGACTCTTAAGTGCTTGTCAACTTGTAAAACAAAAACACTTGCCTATTTTTCAAACCACACTTCACAAACACTTTCAAAACAAACTTTCAAAAAAAACCTTGAAACATCTTTTCAAAAAGACAAACACCTTTTGTAAAACATTCGAGTAAAGAATTGTTACAAGGGTAGCCTAGACAAGGCATCTTTTTCAAAACATTTTCAAAACCACACACAAAGCACCATTTCAAACAATTGAAAACCAAGGCAAGTTGATCTAAGCAAGTACCTAAGAGCCCATGGATAACCATGGATAGAAAGGGTGCTAATACCTTCCCTTTTTATAATCTACTCCCCGAACCCAAGAAAACTTCTCAAAGGTTTTTGCTGTGCTTTTTTAACCTTTCCTTAGGATAAAATAAAAAGTCGGTGGCGACTCTTGCTCAATCGAAACATTTGCGAAAACAAACGCAAAACCATAGTCAGTTCTCCCACCGTATCACAATGAGTATGCTATTTTTGTAGCTTTCGACATGCAGTGTTTGTATGCCAATTTGGTGCAAGTATGGGAGCAGCGTAGCAGGAGTGCTGTACAGCAGTTTTGGAACGTTATGGCCAGTGTAGCAGGTTTGGACTTGCAGCACAAGCATCTTTGAATATTTCCAACCTTTCATTTTGACTTTATAAGTCCAATCTTCGACCAAATCCTCTCTTTAGACAACAATACTTGTTTCCAAACAGTATGTGTCTTTCGAATGGGCCCTTTTTGTGCATCCTTCGAAGGTGCCAAATGTGCGCCCCTTGAATGGGTCACCAAAATATGTCCTTCGAATGGGACATCCAGGTATGTCTTGCAGGTCCTTTGAATGGGCCACCAAACAAGTCCTTCAAATGGGACATCCAGATATGTCTTGCAGGTCCTTCGAAAGAGCCACTAAATATGTCATTTGAATGGGACATCCAGGTATTTCTTGCAGGTCCTTCGAATGGGACATCCAGGTATGTCTTGCAGGTCCTTCGAATGGAACAACAATTGTGTGTCATAGTGTAGAAATTATTTGTTGAAGATTTTCAAGGGTGGAATCAAAGCAAGCTATTTCAAAGGGAGATATTATCCATTCGGAACTAGTATGAAAATAGCCAATGCATGAGGGAAGTTCTTTCCTTGTGATTTGAAACAAGCAGGAAAGAAACCTTTGCTTCCTGGATCAAAACAAACACTGTAAAGGTTCATGGCTTTGTGAATCAAAGCAAACATGTAAGGGGTCATTGCTTCAATCGAAGCTTGCATGCAGGATGTCACTTGCTTTGTGGGAACTAGCATGAAGGGAAGCCATTTCCTTGTGCATGCAGGCATGCAAGAGGCCCTTGCCTTGTGCATCATGTAGGAGGCCAATGCTAAGGATGGATTCGAAGCAGACATGAAGGTGAATTCAAAGTAAGCTTAGAGGGAATTATTTGTCCAATCGAAGCTTGTCTGATTGAAACAGGCATGCAAGCATCAAATGTCCAATCGAAAAAGGCATCCAGGCAACCATTTGTCCAATCAAAACTTGTCCAAATTGAACAAACATGCAAGCATCAAATATACAATCGAAACAGGCATGCAAGCATCCATTTGTCCAATCGAAGCAAGGGAAATCAAAGCAAACTGGTTGTTCCTTAAAAAGATCATTTTTATCTATTTTGCCCCTTTCTTTAACAGTTTCCTCTTTAACTTGATGCTGGAAAATCCAATTGTATTTGTGCAAGCTTGAATTTTTGTGAATCCTTGTGAGAAATTCCTTGAGAAAAGAGAGGGAAAATTTTGAGGGTACAACAGATGTTATTCCTCTTTGATCTTATTCCTTTGTGGTGTTATTCCTCTCTCCAGGTTAATTAGACTTTTAGTTGTTTAGCAAAAATTTGCCAAAGGAGGAAATTGTTAGTTCCATGGTTTTAGGATTGACATAATTTTGCTAAAACATGGTTTTATACTGATGTTGATCAATATGGTGCATCATTTTATCAACTGTCATAACAATTTTGATGTTATGAGTTTTTCAGCCAGATGTCAAAGTGGATGTTATTACATCTTGGTCTGGTACAGCAGGCGATGCTGTTTTAAATCTTGACATATTTGATTGGATTTTGTGATATTCCTTTCATATATATCTCAGTAAATTTTGCACGTCAGAAGATTTAATATGGAGCAAGATTTGAATCTCCAACTATACATTAATTACTAAATTAGGCCTTGAGATAATTTAGGAAACTTTGTATTGGTTGTTCCAAGATTTAAGGAGATTTTGCTGTATAATTGGTGCATCACTCAGCTTATGGATCAAGAAACTTTTGGACGTAGAATTGGAAGCCCATGGATAGCATAGGTGTATTTAAAGGAGAAAACCTAAACCTAATGTATCAATTCTTTCATCAAATCTTTCATAATTTTTAAATTAGGGGAAGTTTAGATTCTTATGTTTTGAGAGTCTTTTATGTAGTTGTAAGTCACCCTTGTAACTTTTGATACTTGTGGTAGACGTAATTTTCTCACTCATAATCCTTTAGGTAATGAGTTTAGTATTATTCTTGGTTGAATCTTTTAATAAAAACTAAGTATTATTCTTAGCTAAGAGTCTTGACTAAGTATTTTTGTATTGGAAGTGTAATCTTCTTATTGAGTTGTTTTTGATATAGTCAATGGGATTGGGACTGTTAGATATCACTGAGGTGATTTAGGGAGTGAGATGTCAATTTCTCATATCTAAGAGGTTCCTAGGTAGAATTTTCACTGGGTAGGTATTAAGCGACAAGTTGTAAATTGGGGTTGTTTAGGCTTTTAATTAATACTACTTATAGTGGATTTTCTTCCTGGCTTGATAGCCCCTATAGTAGGTGAGTTGCACCAAACTGGGTTAACAATGCTATGTTTTATTTATTATTTTAAAATTTAATTCCAGTATCACTTGCATCTTGATAAATTTGTTCAGGATGTCAAATTAGATGTTGTAACATCTGCCTTGACATTGCTCTGATGTTGGGATAAGTATTATCATGTGTTGCGTGTACCATAAAATTTCAAATATGGATGGTGAGGAGCTCACGCGTCCTATGAATGCCGACACAGTTAGGAAATACTTTGTCTAAAAATATGATGACATAAAAAGCAACTTAGGAAAAAAAAATGAGCGTCTCGGTGGACTGAAAATCCGAAAGGGCGGTCCAGGAAAACATTACAGACATAAATAGAAAAATAACCCATCCCGGTAGATTGAAAATCCGAAAAGGAAATCTAGGAAAAAGTTAGGGATATTTATGACAAGTAACTGCATTAGTCCAGACTTGATCTTCTTAAAGCAATTACAAAGTCTCTTCAAAACATCCACAACGAAGCTTGAACACAGTTGGAATTCAAGGTTGATAGGGAGAATATGATTTTTTTTTGTTTCATTGTAACCCTTCCCATATAATTACCATTTTCCAACTTTGTAATGATCTATGGAGCTAAGCCGTTTACAGACTACCATTCTATTAAATGAAATTTAAACCTTTCTCCATTTGCTTGCAACTCTTATCTTATATCAGATTTGCAAAATTTCTTTTATTCTTGATGATAATTTTGAAACAAAATGTTAATAAATTTTTTTTTTAAATAGCAACAAAAAATACTTTCCTATGATTCGTGAATACAAAAGGGAATGCAAATAGTTATCCCAAAACATGGTTAGATTCTGAAATGCAAAGCTGAGAAAGCAGAGTACTTTTGAAGGACTTTCGGATGGCTGTTTATTTCATAGGTAGATATTTTAGGAAGATTGTTACCTCTATTATTTGATTTATTTATGTATGAAGAGTGGACATTAGGTTTCTTCCCAAGAAGTATCTTCCTCTCCCACAGAGATTTGAGCCTTGTAACAGGATTATGCTCCATCATGGTGGCTTTTATTTTATCTCTAGTGATAATTCCATCTCATTGAGATTAGTCGAGTGCTTGGTTGTACCCCAATGTTGTTTTGTCATCCCTAGTGTTATCATCTACTTATCTGTTTTGTCTATTTTGTCAACATATACATTCATTCATCCATTCAGTCATTCATTCATGCATACTTATGTCACTCGTGTTCATTCACATTTATCGATGTTTCTGGGTCCATTTACTTTGGTTGTGTTTGTCCCTAAGTAGTATACTTCTATTCCCCTAATGATGTCTTTACTCTCCCCAATAGAGTGTCAACTGTAAGCAGTAAGTGTGTACCCTTTCTAAAAATCCTCATTGAGTTTATCCCTCGTGGAAAAGTTTTACTTTACTTTCCCATCCGTCTTTGGATAGGATGAATCCTCGTTTAAGTTTATTCCTCATTGGGAAGAGTCTTGTTTAACCATTTCTCTCCAGCTTATTCCTAAAGTGAACCTTATCTCTAACAATTATGTTACCTTTGCATCTCTTCAGGCAATAAACCCTAGATTGAGAGTGCATTTATTTTGCATCTATGAAGACTTTATCTTCTTTTTTTTAAGATCCTCAGTGAAATTATTTAATTTCAGCAATTAATTACCCTTTTTTGAGGTTTATTACCCTTTTCAAGTGGTAGACTTGGTTAAAGAAGAAATTGTTTTCTATTCTAGGCGAAATCCAGAAGTCAGAGAAGTTTGTTTTTGTACCTTCAATAGAAGTTGGTATTCAGAAGAAGTTTGTTCTTGTACCTTCAATAGAAGTTGGTATTCAAATGAAGTTTTTTCATGTACCTTCAATATAAGTTGGTATTCAAATGAAGTTTTTTATTGTACCTTCAATAGAAGTTAGTGTTCAAATTAACTTTGTTTCTCTACCTTCAGTAAAAGTTTGTGGTTTACCTCAGTAAAAGTCAGTGTCTTCTTTTATCGTCAATAAAAGTCAGTCTATTATTTTGTTTCCCTACCTTTGGTTAAAGTTGGTAGTTTACTTTAAATAAAAGTCGGTGTTTTCTTTACCTTTAGTAGAAGTCGGTATTTTATCCAGAGATATGATGTTTCCTTTTGTCAATTATCACTAAATCTCTTCTCCAGAAGGATTTCATTCCCTAGTAGGCTTGATTTCTCTAGGTTATTTTCCTCTCCTCAGCGAGGTTTTCTTTGTTATACCTCTATAGATTTCCTGTCATTTCTTGTTTGCATTCATGGTTGTTGCCTTATTGTGGCACCGTAGAGCAAAAAATCATGTGTTTTGTATTTAAGTATCTCCCATCATGTCGAGACGAAGATTCCAATCTTCATATCTCCGGATAGAAGGGACTTAAATAGGACTATCTATTGTACGATAATTTTTGACCTAATATCCCAACTCTCTTTTCATAATTTGAATAACATCAAAGATCATGTCATTTTTCTTTATATCACTAACCTCATAAAAATACAAGGGTTTTGTCTTATTTGTTTATTTATTATGCAAGATAGGTGTGTTGGGTCAAGAGGATCCAACCATTGATTGATCAAGGGCATGTGTATTCCTTAGTGATTCAAAACTTCTAATTCACTCATGATGATCACGACCTCTACCACAATCTCCTCATCAATAGGATTTCATCATGGATTCATCAGATGGTTGGAGAAAATTAGGGTTTTGGCACCCTCAGTTGAAAAGTCAAGAATTAGGGTTTTGAAGGTTGAACTCCATTGCACATAACTCAAGAGATCTTCAATATCATCATATCATAGTCTTTAAGGTGTCTCAATATATTGAAGATTACATTATGGTCAAAAGGTTCCATTGAAATTGGAAGATTTGAATTCATCTGGAAACGTCAACTGCTCAAAGTCAAACTTTGACTTTTGAAGTTATAGTCAAATATGGGCTCCTCAAGTAAAATTTCATGAAAATGAGATTGATATTTGAATTCGACCAAGTGAAATCACAAAATTTGAGGTAACTTGAAAAAAGGGTAAAGTTAAAGATATTGAAAATTTCACTAAGTGTTAAAATGCCATGATCAAGTGCATGACTTTCCAAGCTTGTAACTTCTTCCTCAAGCCATCATTTTTCATTCACAAAGGATGTATTTGAAGATTATCCTACATATTTCAACATTGTAGAAGGAGTAAACCAAAAAGATCAAGAGAATTGAAAGATATGAGTTGATCATGTTGAGGTCTCAAAGTTGTCAAAATGACAAAACTTCTCTAAGTGTTTTCAGTTTGAAACTCCATTTTTGTAAGGCATTTTTATCCATGATCCCAAATTATTCAAGCCAAGTTATCAACATGAAAATTGTAGAGGATTCTCTCATCTTTCCAAAGAGTCCAAGTGCTTGACTTTACCATAATTGAGCAATGAGTTTCGAAGAAATCAAGTTGGCATCCAAAATTGAATTAGAGGTCCATTTTCATGACATGCTTCATATCAAATCCAAGCCTAGGCTACATAATCACACTTTTCAGGCTATTAACTTGAAAATATCAACATAATAGAGAAATTACACAATCCATTAATCTATTTCACAAGGAATTGAGGCTTTATCCATTTCAATATACCATTTTGGGATGAATTTTCATAAAGCACCATTGCTATTTTGATAAAGCGTGTGATTTTCTAACACCTCACCTCATTCAGTTCACAACTTGCTTCTAAATATCACAATCAATCTCTAAAGCTCAGAAAGCAACCTCGAGAGGCCAGGAAAGCATGGCTAAACTCGTCGTTATACTCCATCATATCATCATGGCTCAAGTATGGTTTATTGTGCAATTTGAAACCAATTGACAAAACTAGCATCCCAACTGAACCAAGAATAATTTCTACAAATTACTTAAACCATTTGAAACCTCTATAAATAGAGAACTACGCCTTAGAATTAAACACACAAGAATTGCACCAAAAACTCCATTGTTGCAAGTTTCCAAACCTTAAACACCAAACTTTCATTTTGCTCGTGTGTTTCTCAAACTAACACTTCATACACCTTCCATGCATCAAATACAACTTATCCATAATCACTTTTCACACTTATAACCACTCAAACTCCATATCCATCTCCAAAATCCAAAGTTTTCATATTGACTTGGGCAGAGTGATTTGGCACAATTCAAATCAAAGTAGAGACATCATTAACTTCAGGAAGGTTCAAGGGTTCTAAAGGAGCCATTATATCACCTCTGGAACTATTGAAAGAGGCATTTTACCTTTGCTCCAATAGGTAAAATTTCTCGACTTGGAACGTATACCTTCATGCATCATTAATGTTTGCTTTCCGAATGAAAAATGTAGCTTTCAATGTGGTAAAGCTAACCTTTAAGTTATTTCTTATTAATCAAGTGTGCATATGAAGTTTCGAATGACTAAAACAGTCAGGGTTTGGTCAATTTTTTGAATTTGTGTGTTTTAATCCCACGCTTTCAGTTTGGTTGAATAATCCTTGTGAGATTAAGTAATTTAGGATTTTACATATTTTATTTTGGTTGAGAGATGAGGAAGTTACAGATGCACCATTGTTGTTGTTATTGTTGGTTGCATGAATAAGACGAATATAGTAGTGGCACCATTTTCGATTTTAAAATTTTGAGTTTATAATATATTTAGTACAAGTTATAAAATTCATGAATTGGAATTGCACGCCAGTGGTCATGTGTTAGTTTGTGTGTTTGTGTGTGCGAAGCATAAGGTCTGTGGTTTGAATCCCCATCGCCCCAAACCTTTTGCTTATTATTTTTTCTAACTATTTAGCACTTTCTTTCACATTTCTATCAGTGGATGCATGTTATGTCAAGCCACAACATGTGGTCCAGTGGCTAAGATTTTGAGTTGTAATCTCAAGGCACTGAGTTCAAGCCCCATGGGCAGCATCCCATATTTTTTTAACATTAGTTTATTTTGTTATCTTCTTTATTTCTTTTCAATTTTCAACTTGATTTTTCTATGTGAAGATTAATTCCTTTTGGCTTGATTTTTTGTATATTTCTTTGTTTGTCTATATATTTTTTTAATCCATAAAAAAATTACCAAAAAATAATATTTATTTTTCCTATTTTTGTTAGATTGAAAACTAGTTCTTTTTTATGTGTTTTTAAGCTTTTATTTACGTTTCTTTGACTGATTTTATGACCTAATTGATCATATGTGATTATGTGGCTATGGTGTACTTTTAGTGTGTCTTGTTTGATGTTGATGACATGATTAAATTGGTTTTCTACCTAGGGTTTAGCATATACTTTAATGAAGAAACTTTTTGTGTTTGACACCTTAAAAAATCTAATTGATCATAGTACTTTATCTTTGACTTTAATGCATTATAGAGATGTACTTGCTTATTTGTTCATACTATGATTATGACTTGATGAGTTTTGGTCTTGAGTTTAAGCTCCCTTTGATCACATGCTCACATATTCTCCTAAACTTTGATACCATGACTCTATTTGGTTCTAAACTTTGATGCTTGCCATGTTCAAGTCATCTTGGTGTCTAGAAATGATTATTTCCATGATAACATGAATGTTTTAATCTCTTCATTTTCCATGTACCTTGTATGCTTTGACGGTTTATATGTCCATGTGATTCATGATTGAATGTTTTTTCAAACTATGTTTCTATCTTCTATATTTTGTCACAATTTTTACTTGATTAACATGTTAACTTTCTCTTAATCCTAATGTAAAGATTGATTTGATCATGTGTTCATACATTCACCTAAAACCCTAATCCATGGAGCCTTGATTGAATTTGATCTTGTGCACCATGACACTCACTTTACCTTTGATGATTCACCTTTGTTTATTTTAACCTGACATCTTGTGCTTAATGCTTGTCCATCTTTGGTTTAATATTTTTCTTCAATGACTCTCTTAAAATCCATGGTATTTTGTGATCTTATCCTTAACATTTATGTGTGATTCCCCTTTTGTTAGTAATTAGTGTTTATATTTTATTAAGTACTTATGTTCAAATCCAAGGGAAGAGATTGTAGTATTGACTTGATAGTCATGTGTGTATGTTTGTCTTAGTATTCATCTTTATTTGTTTACCTTTCTATATTACCTTTGTAAATGTTTATCTCGTGTTTACCTTTGTATCTTTAAACCCTAATTTCAATCTTGAACCACTTTTATTATAAAAGTTTGACTTTATGTCATTGCATTTTCAAACTTCCTTTCTTCAATAAATGCTTTAAAATACTTAAGCATATTAAACACTTTCATAATACTAAAAGAGATTTAACCTCACCAAAATCCTTTTGCCACTTGGCTTTTCAATTTAAAATTTTTTCTCAAAGAGATTATCATGACTCATATTTATAGTTAAGATGTAATTCTCCTATCTCCATAGTAATGATTGGAATGAATGTGATTCTTTCCACTTGAGGGAGCTAGTGGTAAGTTGTTGATCTTATATCCAAGTTAGGAGTCCTTCCCTCATGATTATGTAAGATCCATATTCTCATACTTGTGGTGGTATTAGTTGAGTATTCTCTTTAAGATGACAACTTATTTCTTCTCTTAAAATCAATCAACAAATCTTTTGTTATTTAAACCAAGAACTATGAGGTTTTGATCCTTCATTGGTACGTAGGTATAAGGCTTTATGTCTTTCTAAACAAAAAATATAATAAAAACTATTTATTTTCTCATCTCTACACTCTTTTTGCAAGCAAACCATTTTAACCAAAAAACAGATTCTACAAAAGGTTCCTATAGAGTACTATGGATACATAGGGTGATAATACTTTCCCTTTGAATAACTAACCGTCGTACCTTAGATATCTTATTTGTGATTTGTTTTAGTTTTGCTTCTTGCATTGCATGTTTCAATATAGGGTTTTGATCGTTTCCCTTTTCCTTGGAAATAATAAAGTTTGGTGGCGACTTCTTAAACCTTGTGAGTCAAGTTAGTAAATAGCTTGGTCTCCCGATTTTTCACCGTGACAACAGTTGGTCAAGATATCATGACATCTTACTCAACATCAGGATGTGATACATGTTTTTCCAAATGAAATATGTTTTACCAAAATTGTTGCCAATCATAAAATCACAGACCTAACAATCTCCACCTTTGGAAAAAAATTTCCTAAAATAATCTTAGCACACTCAAACTAGAGAAGAGGAATATAACCATAAAGAAAAAAACACAAGCTACATGAAAAACATGTAAACTTTGTACAAACTGCAATCAGAAAACATCATAGATAAATGAAGCTACAGAGAGACCCAGCCTCACACGCAACTCTTGTTCAAATTCCAAAAGTCTCCAAAGATCAAATGTTAGGAAATATGGTTTGACATCACTTCAACACAACCCAACCAACTCCAACTCAATACAACAAACTCAACACTATAACACAATGCTCAACAACTTCAGACATGTCCATTACACCCTTTGTCACACATAATCAATACTCCCCCTCAAGGGAACATCCAAACAGACTAAACATGAATTGTCCAAGTTTATACATCAGAGGAACATGCGGTAGAAGATAAATAAGGATTAAAAATAGAATATGGTGTCATAGAGCTTTCCATAAAAACATTTCAGGCAAGATGTCAGGACATCTGGTATGACATCATGCGCACGCAAACACATCAGTAGTAGCATTAGAAGCAAATTGTTAGAACATAATTTAGTTCTACATCCCAGTAAGAGTTTTGATGATGACAAACACATGATAATAAATAAAAAATATGCTTGCTAATAAAAGTATCATTTCATGCAGGAAGTTCTGATGTGAAAAAGATGTTCTAATGCAACTGGAAGTTCTGCCAGAACATCACCAGAAGTTCCCAGAAGTTCTGATGTGAAAAAGAAGTTCTAATGCAACTGGAAGTTCTGCCATAACATCACCAGTAGTTCCCAGAAGTCCTGATGTGAAAAAGTTGTTATGATGCAATTGGAAGTTCTGCCATAACATCACCAGAAGTTCTGATTATGCGAGCACAAAAGTTGAGAGGACAATGAAAGATTTAGACGCATCAAATATGCATGACACGCTTATATGAAGAAGTTATGATTGAACTTTTGAATGCACCAGCGTCGCGAAACAGAATCTCTGATACTCTGATGTGCAAAATTTTGATCAAGCTGTAAAGAACTCTCAACAGTAACATTCATCCTCTGATGTGAGAAGCTCTAAAGCGTTACAATTCCATCAATGCAATATCACAAGTAACGGCTACAAACAGACAATGATCTCCTGATTTGGAAAGCTCATTAACTCGTGTTATTGACTTACCAAAAGTATCTTCTTATGTCTCTATTACAAGGCCTATATAAAGCAGACTAGAAGAAGATTTCAAGATGATGAACAACTTCCCTCATAAAGAAAAATTCACGTGAAAAAGTAAACAACACAACTTTCATTCTTCATCTTCAACAATTCAATAATAAACTGTGTAATACATCACAAGTTTGTGATACTGTTTATTTAGAAACATCATTGTACACTTTTATTCAATTAAATGTTTAGTGAAATTCCTTGAGAAAACCGGGATGTGGTTTTGGACTCAAGAAGACTTTAACAGTTGTTAAAGTAGAAATTGTAATCAGATTTGATTAGTGAATTAAGTCCTCGTTGGAGAGAGGCAAAATCACCTTGGCGGGTGGACTGGAGTAGTTTGAGATCAAGCGAACCAGGATAAAAATAAATGTGTTTCTTACTCCATTGATGTTTAAGTTTCAATTCAACCCCCACCCCCTCTTGTGTTTTTCACTTCTTCAATTGGTATCAGAGCACCTGGATCTGGGTGCAAACACTTAACCGTGTCAGATAAAGATCCAAAGGGGGGAAAACACTATGATGGGAACAAGTCAGAACATCAGCAGCAGACCTCCAATATTAGACGGTGAAAATTTTGACTACTGGAAGGATATGATCATAAGTTTCTTCCTAGCCTATGATGCTGACCTCTGGGATGTGGTAACTGATGGATACATACATCATGTTGATGAAAATAGTCAGAAGATTGACAGAAAAAGGATGACAGATCATCAAAAGCAAGACTTCAGAAATCATCACAAGGCCAAAACGATTCTCTTGAGTGTCATCTCATATTCAGAGTATGAGAAGATCACAAACAGAGAAACAGCTAAGAACATGTTTGATTCTCTAAGAATGATGCATGAAGGCAACATGCAAGTAAAATAAACCAAAGCCCTTGCGGTCAATTAGAAGTATGAAGCCTTCATAATGGAATAAGACGAAACCATCGAAACAATGTTCTCTAGATTCCAAACTCTGGTGGCAGGGCTAAAGGTTCTGGAAAAAGGGTACTCAACTGCTGATCATGTAAAGAAGATCATCAGATGTTTACCAAAACAATGGAGACCAATGGTCACGACTCTCAAACTAGCAAAAAATATGAACATAATATCTCTAGAAGAACTTGTCAGCTCCCTCAGAAGCCATGGGATAGAGTTAGAAGATGATGAGCCTCAGAAGCAATGTAAGTCTCTCACTCTGAAATCTAACAAATATGAAACCAAAATCTTGCAGGAACAAGCAGAAGCAGAAAAATATGGAGAATCCTTGTCAGAAGAAGACAAACTATTCTTTCTATCCAAACGAATCAATCAGCTGTGGAAGCACAGGCAGAAGAATTTCAGAAACTCTAGAAGAACAGGAAATGACTCTGGACAATCCTCTGGATACAGAAAATCAAGTAACAGAATCATTACCTGCTATGAATGTAATAAACAAGGTCACTACAAAAGTGATTGTCCAAGGCTTCAGAAGGAGAAACATAAAAGGAAGTTCGTTAAGGAGAAGAAGAAAAGTCTTATGGCAACATGGGATGAATCTGAATCTTCTGAAGACGGAACAGAATCAGAATATGAACAAGCCAATATAGCTCAAACGAACAACTTATTAGATGTCTCTGAATCTTCTGAATCTGAATCAGGGTCAGAATTAGGATCAGACGCTGAAGAGGTATTTCCTGACTTTATTGTTAATTTTACTAAAGCTGAACTAGGAGAAAGTCTGAGTCAAATTTTAGAAAGGTATCAACGGCTCAGATTCAAATTCAAGAACCTAAAAAAGGATCTTGCTTCTGACTCTGAAGAAACTGAGAGTCTGAGATTATAAAACTCCGAGTTAAAATAAAATATTTCAAAACTAGAAAATTATTTACAAAACTCTCAAAAGGAAATAATATCAGAGGATCCCAGTAATGTTGATAAGATCATAAAGGAATATGATCAAAGCTTTCAGAAGTTTTTGGCTAAAAACATATATAGAAGCAAAATGGCTTCAATGATCGATGGAGTTAGCAGGAATGGCAGAATAGGCATAGGATACAAAGGCAGAGTATCCCAACCTAAGAAAGTTAAGGATCTGGTTATCAAACGCACTCCTCTCTATTCTCACTTCACCACTGGGAAAACACATGATATAAAACATGCTGGTAAGGTATTTTATACTAAAACAAAATTCAAACAGAATTTTGGAAACTCTAACAGTCCTGGACCCAGAAAGATATGGGTACCAAAAGACAAAATCATCTATTTTGCAGATATTTTTAATAGCAAGGTTAAAACTCCAGTATTAACACCTGGACTCTGGATGCTCTTTATACATGGAGGAAAGAAAGCATATATTCCAAAGCCTGGAATTTAAAAGATTCGCAGGTTTCAGAGGAAATCAGAAACAGAAGATTACTGGCTCTGAAACTATTTTAAACAGGAATGGAAATACATCATCAGAAGCTCTCTAAAGAATCTCGGATGTATTCAGAAGAGGATGTCACACTATTTCAAGCACTTCTGTCAGAGCAAGCTAATCAGAGGCTTTACCACTTTTTTGATTCTTCACAAAAAGGGGGAGAATGGAGAATATTTTGATTATAATCAGAAGATCGTCAGGGAAGTATTTTATTTTCTCGTTAGCCGAGTATTATACTCAGGGGGAGCCTTTTTATTATTGTTCTTTATATTCCATCAAAATATACTAGTTTTTGTCATAATCAAAAAGGGGGAGATTGTTAGAACATAATTTAGTTCTACATCCCAGTAAGAGTTTTGATGATGACAAACACATGATAATAAAGAACAAATATGCTTGCTAATAAAAGTATCATTTCATGCAGGAAGTTCTGATGTGAAAAAGATGTTTTAATGCAACTGGAAGTTCTTCCAGAACATCACCAGAAGTTCCTAGAAGTTCTGATGTGAAAAAGATGTTCTAATGCAACTGGAAGTTCTGCCAGAACATCACCAGAAGTTCTCAGAAGTCCTGATGTGAAAAAGATGTTTTGATGCAATTGGAAGTTCTTCCAGAAGTTTAGATTATGCAAGCACATAAGTTGAGAGGACAATGAAAGATTCAGACACATCAAATATGCATGACACACTTATATGAAGAAGTTCTGATTGAACTTCTGAATGCACCAGCGCTGCGAAACAGAATCTTTGATACTCTAATGTGAAAAATTCTGATCAAGCTGTAAAGAAATCTCAATGGTAACATTCATCCTCTGATGTGAGAAGCTCTGAAGCGTTACAATTCCATCAATGCAAGATCACAAGTAACGGCTACAAACAGACAATGATCTCCTGATTTGGAAAGCTCATTAACTCGTGTTATGGACTTGCCAAAAGTATCTTCTTATGTCTCTATTGCAAGGCCTATATAAAGCAGAATAGAAGAAGATTTCAAGATGATGAACAACTGCTCTCATAAACAAAAACTCACGTGAAAAAGTAAACAACGCAGCTTTCATTCTTCATCTTCAACGATTCAATATTAAACAGTGTAATACATCACAAGTTTGTGATACTGTTTATTTAGAAACATCATTGTACACTTTTATTCAATTAACTATTTAGTTGTTATTCCTTGAGAAAACCGGGATGTGGTTTTGGACTCAAGAAGACTTTAACAGTTGTTAAAGTAGAAATTGTAATCAGATTTGATTAGTGAATTAAGTCCTCGTTGGAGAGAGGTGAAATCATCATGGCGGGTGGACTGGAGTAGTTTGAGATCAAGCTAACCAGGATAAAAATAAACGTGTTCCTTACTCCATTAATTTTTAAGTTTCAATTCAACCCCCCCTTCTTGTGTTTTTCACTTCTTCACAAATAACCTTAAGCACAAAAAATAAGCATGACTGACAATCATGCTCCCCCTAAACAGTTGCATACATAGCAAGCAACAACGGGGACTACTCTTCTTAAGTAGTAGTACAGTCCTATCACAATATTAATCCACATGTTAAAACATTTGACATGGCGTCAACATCAGGACAAAACAACCTTCAAACAAATACTCACTAACACTTTACTCCCCCTTTTTAGTCAAAAATTGACAAAAATAGAATAAATGTAAAAAGAATTAGAAGCACACGAACGTACAAGCATAAACAGCAGATGGAAGCACAAAGAACTATTACTTGGTCTTCAGGTGATCTTCCACCTCTTTACCCATATCAAATACCCTTCTGCACTCCTTCATGCTGTCACATATTTTAGAAGTGTTGATACTGAACTTCCTTGCCACCACCTTAGAACACATATCCTTCAAACAAGCATTTTGTCCTTGAAAAGATATTTTGTTCCATCCCTTGACAGGTTTAACACTATCAATAAGCTTAGGCATATCATGCCTCAAAACATAGAGAAAAGGAAGAGTATTTGTTGCATTCCTCCATACCTGTAATTGTTGTAATTCCTAATAGTGAAGGTTCCTAGCTTACTCCTTATCTTCCTAAATTGATTTGCATATAATCCTTTGGTAAGCATAACACTCAGTTGTTTTTCAGAGTCCACATGCACTAGAGTAACAACCTTGCCATCAACTAGGTTCCTGATAAGATGATTATGGCTGTCAAAATTCTTATTCCAGCTACGTTGAGTGAGATATTTGAAATAACTTAGATATGCACAATGTAATGTCATGACATCCTATTTGAAATCATACTTATTTAACATCTACTTCATCCACATTAGTTTAGAGAAACTATATCTTGTTTCAAAACCATGTTCAACTTCAGCCAACAACCAAGAAGCACATATTTTTTTCTTATTAAAATAGTAAATCAGACATTTTCTTAAGAAGAAACATCCATCACAAGTGCCTTTTATGTAATTTGTGTTGTCAGAATATACCACATCATAGAAACTTGTACTAATAATATATTTCAAGTTTTCCTTCTCTTGAATAATAGGGCTCATCTTAAATTCAAGTTTAGAGACAAAACATGAATTTGATATCTTTTCATTGGTTCTAGAATGGTTCACTTCTTCAAGGTGTCCTATAATGAGTTCCTTGGATAGTCCTATTTGAATTTTTTCAGAGAGAAATTGGTGGATTTGAGAACTAAGTGATTCAAAGCTTGCTTCATCAACCCATACAGAAGACGTTGCAACATTGTCTTTGACATCCATCTCTTTTTTAGTGATTTAATCATCAATCATCACACTAGTAGATTCCATAGTAGCTCTAGTCTTGGAGTTAAAAACTCTATAAGCCTTGTTGTTTTAAGAGTAACCCATAAATCTTCCTTCATCACATATGAGATCCATCTTATTCTTTTGATATTTGTTAGTCAAGAGATAGCATTTACTTCCAAAGATATGAAAGTATTTGACCGTGGGATTCCTTCCTTTCCATAACTCATAGAGAGTAGCTGAAGTGTCTGTCCTCAAAGTGACCCTATTATGAATATAGCATGCCATATTCATAGCTTCAGCCTAAAACTGCAAACACAATTGCTTAGCATGAAGCATGACTCTAGTTGGTTCTTGTATAGCCCTAGTCTTTTGCTCAACAATTCCCTCTTGCTTAGAAGTGATGGAAAAAGAAAATTCATGACTGATATCCTTAGAAGCACAAAATTAAGAGAATTTAGCATTCTCAAATACATTGTCATGATCACTTCGGACCTTGACAATCACATTATTTTGCTCCTCTTAAATACTTTTGAATCCATTACCAAATCTGACAGAGCCTATGGGCTGAGACATGATATTTACCAATAATTTCTAAACTCGTGCCATATGTCTAGAGCACCCACTGTCAAAGTACCAATCTTACCTAGTTAAAGCTCTCAATGAAGTATGAGCCATAAGGTTGACACCCATATCTTTAGAACTTCTCTTTTTTACTTACATGATTATCCTTGGAGTGAGCTGAAGGTTTTTGAACTCCATACAATTTGTAACAAAAAGGATTTATTTGACCATACTCACCACAGTAATGACATTTCCAAGTTAAGGATTGGAATTCAGTTCAGGTTATATCATGTCTGCCAGAATGTTATAACATGTGGGTGGACATGGTGATCATTCTTTTCTTTTCAGAAGGAAAGAAATTTTCAACAAATCTTTTCTTTTGATGATTATCATATGAATAATTAACTCCTGTATCTTCAGCCTCGTTCATCATATCAGCTCCATTTTTCATTTTTATATAGGAATGTATCATGTTATTAAGTTTGGAATTTAATAGAATTACTTCATTTTGTAGATGAGAAATAGTGTACAAAATTTCCTTCTTCTCATTCTCTAATTCAACTATGATCCCTTTCTGATATTCTACTGTCTTAAGGCTTTCTTCACACTTGTCACAAGTTTCCTTGTAGGACACATCTAGATCTTCATATATAACATTTTCATCACAAGATTCTACTACATCTGCTCATCTTCCAGCAAGAGCGGTCACAAGCTTGATAGTCTCTGAATTAGGATCATCTTTTGAATCATCATCATCAGACCAAGATGCAGAAATTCCTTTTTTTTCTGTTTCTTGAGATATGTTGGACATTCTGGCCTAAAGTGACCAAATCCTTCACATTCAAAATATTGAATCCCTTTGCTTTGATTGGACTTCTCCTCAGTTCTGATATGTTCTAAAAATCATCATCATTGTTGATGTCAAATGAGATGTTCCTGACATTTGGTCTTCCTCTTCTGTCCATTCTTTTCATAATTCTATTGAATTGTTTCCCAAGTAATACAGTGGTATCTGAAAACCCTTCCTCAGTGTCCAAATCTAATTGACTCTCTTTATCTTCAGAATTAGATACAAAAGCTGTGCTTTTGTTCTTTTTATCAGTCTTGTCGCTAATAATCAATTTAAAAGTTTGAAGTTACCAAACAAGTTCATCAATCCTCATGTTGCTGATGTCAGGAGATTCTTCAATGGCTTTCTCCTTCATGTCAAATCTCTTAGGTAGATACCTGAGAATCTTTCTAACAAGATTTTCTTCTAAAATTTTCTCTCCCAATGCACTAAATTTGTTTTCTATTTCAAGAACATTCATGTGAAAGTCTTTAATGCTTTCATCATCATTCATCTTTAGGTTCACGAATCTGGCAGTGAAAAGTTGAAGTCTGGACATCTTCACTTTGGAGTTGCCTTTATGAGTTGTCTTGAAGATTTCCCAAGCATTTTTAGCTACAGTATAATAATTTATTAACATGTAAATATTCTTGTCTAATCCATTGAATAGAGCATTCAAAGTTTTGGAATTTTCAAGAGCTAATTCATCTTCCTCCTTAGACCAATCTTCTTCTGGCTTCAAGCACTCATTCACTTCTTTGTCCTTCACAACAGGATGATTTTATCCTTTCAACACAATCTTCCAAGATTTTCTATCCATGGATTTCAAAAGGCTACCATTCTAACCTTCCAATAGTCATAGTTTGCACTATCTAACAGAGGTGGTCCGTTGTTGTGTCCTCCTTCCTTATCCATAGTACCAGAATTTATTCTTCCTAAAGCTCACCCAAAAACAAAACAGGGTTCCTACTCTGATGCCAATTGAAATTTTGGAACTTTAAAAAATAGATGTCAAGACTGGTGTCCCAACACCAAAACACAATTTCAAGATATATGTTAAGACATCATCTGCTGACAATAATTATGCAGAAGATAAAAGATACAATCAATTTTTAACCCAGTTTGGTGCAACTCGCCTATTTTGGGGGTATCCAAGCCATGAAGGAAATCGACTATGATATTATTAGATTAAATATAAACAATACTAGTTTATAACTTATCTACTAATCACTACCTTGTGCTACTTCTACCTAGAAACCTTCTAGATATAAGATCCCCCTCTCACTTCCTACAATCATCTCAGTGACAATAACAAAAACGGAATAACACACTTCCAATTATAATACTGAGTTTTGCTTTAAAGCTTTTAAATGAGTACAATAACTTGACACACGATATACTCTTTTATTAAAAGATCATGAGTGATTAGAAAGTAACAATGAACAATCAGTGTAACTCAATGTATCAGAAGATACATGGGTGACATACAAAAATAAACAAAGAACCTAAAGTACTCTTAAAAACCTAAACCCTTATTTTAACCACACATGATTTCTTGATGTGAATTCTCTCTATTTTTAGGTTTAGAGAGTGCTTTTATATAGAATCTTGCAGTATGGACTTGGACTCTTCAATCAAATCCAATCTTCCAATTGTAAATCAGCTTTAAGATCTTCTCCATAAAATCAAATCAAATATGAACTGTTCCTAATAAAATCTTCTTCACTTGCGAAAATAAGTGAGATATATCCAAGAGAATCTCACAAAATCAAATCAAATCTATCAAGAAAAATAACAGCAGCATTTGTTGTTCAGTTGGCCAAGATGTGAAGACATCTTGGTCAATATTTGTCTAAGATTCATGACAGCAGAACCTGTCATGACAGTTGGTCAAGATGTCATGACATCTTGCTCACCATCAGGTTATGATACATGTTTTTCCAAATGAAACATGTTTTACCAAAATTGTTGTCAATCATAAAATCAAAGACATAACAAATACAATAATGAAGCATATTATAAGGCTACTCATTTCATTTTCTCATGTCTTGTGTGGAGGAAGTAGTACACATCTGCGAAAAGATCAGAAACAAGATTTTTAGCCAAGAATACATTGATAGCGGGGAGATCTATAAAGTCATCATCATTAGGGAACATGTCTACTCCATATATACGAAGGGACAAAACAACGATGAATGCTTCCCATTTTTCCTCTTTCTCTAGTGACTAGGATCTTTCCTCTAAGAATTTCCTTGATAACCCTTTACACTCTAGATTCATGGATACCTCTCTAACAATAAGGTGTAATTCTTTTGCTACCTTTTTTGGTGTCACCTCATCCCCCAAGCCTATGAATAAAGTATAATCTTTCAGACACCAGCCCAAGATTCTTTCAAATTCTTCGAGGCTGTAGTTAACTGAAAGTCTTGGAAAGTAAAACATAAGAGATGAGAGTCATAATAATGAGCTAAAGAAACAAGAGCCCCCACATCTATCTTCATTATGGCTAAGGGCTATAACTTAAAGGAAGGGATTGACTTTAAAGAGAATGTATCTCCAGTTTCATCGAAAGACTCTTTCAGTATAATCATGGCTCTTGTTGTACATCATGATTTTCAAATCTATCAAATGGATGTCAAGACGACTTTTCTCAATGGCAACATCAATGAAGCAATCTATATGGTGCAACCAGAAAACTTTGTGTCAGGAGACTCGAGGAATATGGTTTGAAAATTGAAAAAATTCATGTATGGACTATAGTAGGCGTCTTGTAAGTGGTATCACAAGTTTCATGAAGTAGGCGTCTTGTTGAAGATTGTGTTTATCACATATTTGGTGGGTGCAAGTATATTTTCTGGTCTTGTATATCGATGACATGCTACTTACCGTCAATAATATAAGCATGATACATGAAACCAAGAAATTTCTATCAAGAAAATTCAAAATGAAAGATCTTGGTGATGCCTCATTTGTATTAGGAATTCAGATACACTGAGACTGATCTCAGGTTATTCTAGCTTTATCACAAAGGAGCTACTCCAATTGCTGGGGGAGAAATTTTTTGTTTAGTCAATGCCCAAAAGGAAACTTAGAAATTTAAGAAATGCAAATTATTCCTTACGCGTCAGTTGTAGGGAGTCTGAAGCATGTTTAATTTTGTGCGCGTTCGGATATTATGTTCACAGTTGGGGTGTTATGCACATATTTGAGCAATCTAGGAATTGATCATTGGAATGAAGCCAAAAAGTTTATGAGGTATTTAAAGAGAACAAAAGATTATATGCTCACATATAAGAGGTCAGACTTGTTGGAGATCACTTGGTACTCTAACTCATATTTTGTTGGATGCTTAGATAATAAAAGATAAACTTCAGGCTATATCTACATGTTGGTGGTGCAGTTTCTAGGTGTAGTGTCAAGCAAACTTTTATAGCTTCATCCACCATTAGGGATGTTCATGGTTGGATTTTTGAGATAACCAATTTATAACCATTTCATAACTGGATATTATAAACAATTTGTATAAATGATTTTATTTTTAAGAAATCGGTTATATCCATAACCACATTTTATAATCGATTATAAACTTTTTAACTGATTTAGAAAATAAAAAATTATAAAAGTTTGTTTTTTAATTTTCGGATGAAATTTAAATAAAAAAAACCATTTTTTTATTTTAAAAAAATATTTATAGAAAAAATGGATTTTCAAAAATTTTTAAAAAAACTTTTTTTTTTAAAGTAAAAAAATTTATAAAAAACTTTTTTTTCAGAATTTTTTTAAAAAGGTTTTTTGAAAAATTATTTTTATAAAAAAATTAATTTAAAATACTTTTTAAGATCTCTTTTCAAAAAATAGACTAATTGTGTTTTTATTTTGGATATAAATATCCAAAAAATGAATTCGGTTAAGACCATTATAAAAAATATCCAAAATATAGATTTAGTTAAAATCATATTAATAATTAATCGTTTTTAATAATCGGATTTGAAATATGAATATGGATAATTTTAATAACCGATTAATTTGAGCACCCTTATCCACCATGACAACGGAATTTTTAACATGCTTTGAGGCATCCAACCCTGAGATTTGACACTAGACTGCGAATGGTGGAAGAAATTGAAAAATCACTCAGAGTATTTTATTTTACTCCCTATAATATTAATTACTTTTAAAGATTATAATCAAATATTTTACCTATCAAACGAACTAATTCAATATAAATTATGATTTGATACAACTACCTGAAAATAGTACGAAAATACATCAAAGTATGTTAAATATAATAAAGCATCAAAACATCCAAAAAAGATACACAACATAATGATAAATAGATAGTAAGTACTAAGCACCTATTTTCTATAAGAAAAGAATGAATATGGGGTGGGATAAGAAAATCTCAGTGGGGTTCTTACTACAATCATAAAAAAAATTTATGACCGACTACATCACTTGTAACCTACCATTACGCGTAAAAGAATCAAAATTACCAAATATACTCATCATCCCCCCTCCTCAAAATTTGGGTCATAAATCAAGTCTCATACACTCTTTAAGTATTGATCATTTGGAACATACATCATTCATTCGAACAAAAAGATTCCATCTGCCACTCAATGAATCCTCGTTAGATCGACCTAGTTTATAAGTTAGTACCTAATAATTAGGCTTGTCCAGTTCTTCCCCTACGATCATATAGAATACTCATTTGAATCACTAAGACTCCTTCTTGAGTCTAAGTGAAGTTTAAATGGAGGTCTCAAAACTTTTCCATCAAATTATACTCTAAGACCATTAGTTCCGCCGCATGTAATTCCTTCTTGCTTAAAGCATATGCCACTTTGTTAGCCTTTTCAGCGTGGCATTTTAGTTCAACATCTCAATCATTCATAAAATCCATTCATCTTCTCTGATTCACATTGAGTTTCTTCTGGTCAAAAAAATACTTTGAAATTTTGTGATAATTAAATATCTTGAGTTTTACTCATAAAGTTTTTTCTCTTCATTTTTAGTAAAAAAATGTTATGGATAGACCTAAGTCGTGAATTAGGTGGTATACTTCATGTGGTTTTAACTACCTAGAGGCACAAGCTACCACTTGACCATTTTACATCAAGACACACCCTATCCTAGCCCTTTCTTCAAAGTATCGCAGAAAACTTTGTACTTATGTGTAGGATCTGGAATAAATAAAATGGGAGCAATAGTTAACTTTCGCTTTAAATTTTGAAAACTTCATTCATAATCGGTTTTCAATGGTAATCAAACATCTTTATGAGTCAATCGAGTCAATAACAGATTTATCTGGGAAAATCTAATGATAAACCTCCTGTAATAACATTTGAGCCCCAAAAGCTCTTAACTTCAAACACATTCTTGGATCTCTCCTAATTTAACACTACTTCTTTCTAGGGGTCAACAACTACTCCTCCTTGAGAAATAACATGTCCCCAAAAGTTTTACTTCTAGCATACGAAGCTCGCATTTGCTAAACTTCGCAAAGAGTTTATTTTCTCATAGGATTGATAGTACAATCCTAAGATGCACCTCGTGGTCTTGTGGAGTCCGAGAATATCACCACAAAATTGTTAATATACTGTTGTAACACACAGTTCATGTAATCCTTAAAAATAGTCAGGGCATTTGTCACATCAAACAAAATTATTAGGAACTCATGGTGTTCCTATCGAGTTCTAAATGTGATCTTTGGTGCATTAGAATTCTTCATTGAGATTTGATGATATCCGAAGCGTAGGTCAATATTTGATAATACCATAGCTCCTTTCAATTGATCGAACAGATTGTTTATCTGAGGTAACATGTACTTATTATTAATGGTTACTCTATTTAATGATGGTGATATAGTCTTCACGCATTTAGTTAAGATATAAAATTTTGGCACTTTAAAAACATGTTAATATTGATGTCCCAACATCAGAACACAATGTCAAGACATATGTTACGACATCTGTTGACAGACATAACTTAATATATCAAAACTGCAACTTATGTAGAAATAAATTGTAGAATGATAAATAACACAATCAATTGTTAATCCAATTTAGTGTAACGTCACTTACTCTAGGGGCTACCAAGTCAGAAAAGAAATTCAATATGATAGTATTAGTTTAAAACCTAAACAATCCCAATTTACAACTTATTGTCTAATCACTACCTCGTGCAACTTCTACCTAGAACCCTCTAGATATGAGATCCCCTGTCACTTCCTACAACCACCTCAGTGATAAATCCAATCAAAAACCTATAACAATATCAAAAACAGAATATTACACTTCAAATCAATAACACTCAACTCTTTGCTTAAAAGCTCATGAGTGAGAATAATACTTGTTTTGCTTTAAAAGTTTTAACTAATAATAATAACTTAATACACAATGAACTATTTGCTTTAAATCAAATGAGTGATTTCTAAGCAACAATAAATAATCAGTCTACCTTAATGTATCAAAGATACAAGAGTGACTTACAAAACACACAAGAGACTCTCAAAACCTAAGTGTAATACGGTGGTAGAACTGACTTTTGGTTTTGCGTTTAATCGCAAATTTTGCGGATAGCAAGAGTTGTCACCGACTTTTCTTTTATCCAATAAATGAAATGGTGAAAAGAACAGGAAAGACCTTCTGAGAATTTCTGAGTAAGGGGGGTAGCTTATGAAAAGAGAAGGTATTATCACCCTTCTCATTTGTAGTTATCTACGGGCTCTTAATCCCTAGTTCACTTTGAAAATGCTGTGTGTTTTATGTGTTTGAAAATATTTTGAAAAAAAAGATGCCTAAGTGCGACAAACTTTGTAATGATTCTCGTATCGTTGAGAATATATACAAAATGTTTATTTTGAAAATATTTATTGAAAGAAAGTGTTTTTTTTTGTGAAAAGTGTTTTTGAAAATGCCAATGTAAGACAATTTTATTTTATAATAACCCTTGTATCAGTCCTCAAGAGTGCTTATAAAGCGTTTTTGAAGGTGGTTGTTTTTGCAAGTGTAAGGTGTGAAAATTGTTTTAGTTTGTGAGCAACCGATTACGAGTGATCTACCCATTCAAAAGGTCTTTTTTATTTTCCTCCTCCTTTATATAGTGCTACCCTACTATTAGTTAGTAGGAAGCCCTATCATCGGATGTCTTGAGGGATAGGCGAGGGTCATCGTACAGTCACGAAGGCAACCCGTAGGACACTTTAGAAATCATCCTAAGGTACTAAGATCGTTTATCGAGGCAGTATCAAAGGTTCATCGAGAGACTATAATCTTTTAACCATATGATCTTTTTTAAAGTGTCTCGCGTTCGAGGGACATGACTGTTTAAATCTGAGGCAACAAGTGAGGGTTACCTTAGAGGTGTGCGTGTGCAAAGTGTGTTGTGTTTCAGTTATGTTAATCTTAGATATATGGTTATCTAGAGTTTGCTTTTAGTCTTGGCCATACAATCCTATTAAACTAGCAATTAGATATATACATACATTCATACAATAGTGTGGGAAATAAAAAAATGCAGGAAATTGAATCTATGCTATTACAGTGCTTCAAGGATAAGGAATTACAAGCCTTAAATTGGGGGGGGGGGGGGGGGGGGGGGGGGGATGTAAAGAGGGCCTAATTTTAAACTATTACATCCCTTTGCTAATTACATAATTCACGAAAATAATAATGCGAAAATAGATAAGCGCGCGGAGATTGAAAAGGGAAAAAAATATCAAAACCCTAAAAAAATTTCTACGTGTTTTAAGAAAACTATTTTGTTGTTTTTGTTATAGAAAAATAATTAAAGTATGAAAATAAATCATAATCCTAATTAATTAATTAATTAATTAATTAATCAGTTGATTAATAAATAAAAAGCAAAATATGATTAAGTTAAATTAATTTTAATTATCAAAAATTAAATTAATTAATTAAGAAAAAACTAAATCTAATTTTTATGGTTTTATGATTTTTGCGATTAAATAAAAATTAATTAAGTAAATAGAATAGTTAATTAAAAAAATGAATGGGCATGCAAACAAGTAAAATGGGATTGAGAAAGAAGCAAAAGCCTAAGCCCAACTCAAGGAGCCCAAGAGCCTGTCATGGATCTGGTGAGGACAGTTCTTTGAGGTTCACCATGAGGAGGACACATCTGGAGTGTTGGACTTGGATCTATTGAGATCTGAAGATTGTAACATAAGGCGCATGATGAACGCATATGCCTAGTTTGTATTAGATCTGTAGTGAAAATGTTAGAAAATAAAAACTGCCTCATGCCTGGATTGAACCTAGGATCAGGCATAGGTATACCTTAAGAACGCGCGCTCTACCACTGGCGTGGCCTGTACATTCGTTAACCAAAGCGCAAATTAATAAATATATAGTAAAACCAATTTTATTTTTTTATATTTTAAACACGCAAGAAAAACAGGTGACCCCTGTTATTTGAATCAACCACTCAGAAGGTTCCAATATGCCACGCTAGCTCTGCCGGAGTCAAACGAAACTCAGGGACGCTGGAGTCAACCTCTGTTCGTCTTCTCTGACCGTCCCAAAGCACCAAACCTGTAAAAACGCATTAAAGCGAAATATCTAACGACCTAGATCCATTAATTAACACCGTTCCAATCAAATGGCATGGTTAGGGGGATCTAAAAACGCTTGTATCATCCAAATCGATGCTCAATATCTTTTTGAGCCCTAACAATGGTAAAGCACGGTTTCAGCATCAAACCTCACATTTAATACATCCATCTTGTTCTAATGATGCATATGAGAAAGTTAAAAGGATTAGTAGTGACTGGAAATGCAAGAAATTACAGTTTCGAATTTGACCAACTTTGATAACCGGCATGACGGAGGAGTCACGTTATGGATATGCTTTGGCCTGATCTCGGACTCTGGAGAACTCCTGGGGACTTCAGGAACAGATTGTTGGCTTTAGTTTCAAGAAAAAGTGGCAGGAAGATAGGCTACAGATTGTTGCAATTCTTTTGAATTTTGTGGATTTTTGAGTGGCTCTTTGGTCCATTATTTCGTGTCCCTTTGGATCTGTTATGCTTGCATATATATATATATATATATATATATATATATATATATATATATATATATATATATATATATATATATATATATATATATATATATATATATATATATATATATATATATATATATATATATATATACACGAAGGAAATGAGCCATCAAATATGGCATGAGACCAAGCCATCAATCCATGGTAAGACAAAGATCAAACACATTGAAAACTTTCCAAACTTGAGATATTCTCTTTCTTTTTGAACCTTGCACAAATTTTACAGGTTGTCACAAGTTGTAATGGTCTTGTAAGTGATTGAAATCAAAAGGCGCAAGCCCTTATACCATGGTTTCATATATATTTGATTTTATTTGTATTTAAATGAATAAAAATTCAAATAAAATGAATAAAAATCATAAAAAAATATGTGAATGGATTTAGAAGTCTTTTAACATCTTATGAACATGTTTGAACATCAAAAGTTAGGCCCACTAGTTCAAAATCTCAAGTTTGCTCATTTTGTATTTCATGAATTTCCTCAAAACTTTCCAACTTGTGCAACTTATAGCTTGCTCAATTTTCATCTTTTTAAGGTGATCTTGGAATTTTTGAAAATCTTAAGATGTCCTCTACAATTTCTCTTTTGATCATTTTTGCATTTTGAGACTTTATCTTGATGTAAGTTGCCTTGACAAAAAGTGTCTTTTGTTGACTTTTGAAAATGACCTACAGTGTATTAGCTCATATCTTTCAAATGAAGCATTTTTTTGTACTTGATAAGAAATACAAAGTTGTAGAGATTCAAAACGGGATTTGGTTGGGGAAAAGTTGATGAAGCATGTGAAAGTTATGCTTGGTCAAAATTCAATTGACTTCTCCTAAGGAAACCTTGATTTAGTAATTCTTGACTTTTGATGATTTGAGGGCTTTCCTTGAGGAATCATGATCAAACCTTGATCAAATGATGAATATCACTTCAAAATGTTGATGTTTGACAAAAAATCTTGAAGTTTGACCGTATGTTAACCATAGTTGACTTTTTACCCAATATAGTTGATTTTCAATCATCTGAGCCATTGACTGAGCAAACTTGTGATGTAGGACTTGAAACTTGACATGAACATTGTTGGAGACCTATGTAGAACCATGGAAATAATATGGGACCCTTTCAACACAGTCTTCCTTGACAAGCATAAAAGCCTAGTTGTAGACCCTCGCTTAGAAGGAGCATCTTGACTGGTTAACCCATGAGATTCTTTAGTATTTGAGAACCCTTGAAAGAATGCCTTGAAGAAAATGGAGGGGGGGATTTTGGGGTGCAACAACTGCCCCTGTTAAATATTCTTAAACCTGAAGAGTTAGATTGGCATGCCCTCCATTCCCAACATGAAGGTAGAAGAGGATTGAACACTTAAGTGCCCAGAAATTTGCGCTCGCTGATGCACGAAGTGACGTTGTTGGTTGATTATACCGGGAATAGGCTTATAGATTCCATTTAGAGGGGTGACGGAGAGTCATCGGAGATGGGCTTATAGATGCCATCCAAAGTAATTGTTGACTTCAACCAGAAGAAGTATCAAAATAAATCTATACTCGATTTAAACTGAGCCATAAGATGTGTATGACGGTCTTCAACTGGAAGAAGTATCAGAATAAATCTATGATTGATTTAATCTGAGCCAGAAGATGTATATGTTCGACTTTCACTGGAATAAGTATGAGAATAAATCTATGCTCGATTTAATCTGAGCTAGGAAATGTCTATGATCGTCTTCGATTGGAAGAAGTATTAGAATAAACCCACGCTTAATCTAATTTGTGCCAGAAGATGTCTACGACTGATTTCAACCGGAAGAAGTATAAGAATAAATATACGCTTGATTTAATCTTAACCAAAAGATGTTTGTTGGAAGAAGTATCAAAATAAATTCGTGCTTGATTTAATCTGAACCAGAAGATGTGTATAACGGTCTTCAACTGGAAGAAGTATCAGAATAAATATATGGTTGATTTAATATGAGCCAGAAGATGTATATGTTCAACTTTCACTGGAAGAAGTATCAGAATGAATCTATGGTCGATTTAATCTGAGCCAGAAAGTGTTTATGATCGTCTTTGACTGGAAGAAGTATCAGAATAAATCCACGCTTGATCTAATATTATCCAAAAGATGTTTACGACTGATTTAAATTGGAAGAAGTATCAAAATAAATCTATGCTTGATTTAATCTGATCCAGATGATGTCTGCTGGAAGAAGTATAAGAATAAATACGTGCTTGATTTAATTCGATCCAGAAGATGTGTATGACGGTCTTCAACTGAAATAAGTATCAGAATAAATCTATGGTTGATTTATTCTGAGCCAGAAGATATCCACGCTCGTCTTTATCTGGAAGAAGTATCAGAATAAATCTATGGTGGATTTAATCTGATCCAGAAAATGTATATGTTCAACTTTCACTGGAAGAAGTATCAGAATAAATTTATGGTCGATTTAATATGAGCCAGAAAGTGTTTATGATCGTCTTTGATTGGATTAAGTATCAGAATAAATCCACACTTGATCTAATCTGAGCCAGAAGATGTTTATGACCGATTTAAACTGGAAGAAGTATCAGAATAAATCTACGCTTGATTTAATCTAAGCCAGAAGATGTCTTCTGGAAGAAGTATCAGAATAAATCTATGGTTGATTTAATCTAAGCCAGAAAATGTTTGTGCTCGACTTTAACTCGAAGAACTATCTGATTAAATCTACGGTCGATTTAATCTGAGCCATAAAATGTCTTCTTTGAGAATGACCTTCTGAGGAAATTGCTTAAGTAGTTATTTATCAGATGTAGCCTTTGAGAAGATTGTCTGGTCATATAAATAGTTGATGATGTTTGTCTGTTGATTGATCTTTCA
The DNA here is from genome assembly GCA_948472305.1 of Vicia faba. Taxonomy (NCBI): domain Eukaryota; kingdom Viridiplantae; phylum Streptophyta; class Magnoliopsida; order Fabales; family Fabaceae; genus Vicia; species Vicia faba. The sequence continues at coordinate 1,701,721,300 of OX451736.1, read as the reverse complement.
TGAAAAGGTAAAAAGTTAGTTGTATGCAATGTCATGGTGTATGAAATGCATTGCATAATGATGTTCTCAAAGGAAATGAGATTGTGCTATATGTGTTTCATATGTATATGCTATGATTCTTGTAAATGACGTATGAATATGAAATGTTGTTGAAGTGTATTTGTTAACACGGGAAGCATCTTTGTCTGGTAAAATAAATCCCTGGCTGTTGTTAGGGATGAAGAATACATGTATCTTCGACCTTCTGGGGATTGTTTCTCTTGGGGAATCCTGCTTTCTTGTTTGAGGAAACTCTGCTAGGGAACATTGATTTATGCTCTTTGATTGAGGAAACTCCGCCGAAGAATGTTAATTCCTGCTTTGGGAGAAGAGTTCAAGAACATTGGTTGTTCATCGCTCTACTAGGGAATTTAATTCTTATATACCATGACTAGGGATAAAAGGGATGGATATCCTTTCGAGGTGCTGCCTGGCATAATTTCCAGTATGGATTCGTCTAAAGAGAAGAAGGTTGAATGATATTTGATCCAGTTTCAGTTTCAGTAGAAACTTTCTGGGGGATGGTGTAATACGGTGGCAGAACTGACTGTTTTTTGTTACTACTGCTTTTGTGTTTTTTGTTCGCAAATGTACGGTAAGCAAGAGTCGCCACCGTCTTTGCTTTCATCCAACAAAGGAAAAGGGAAAATAAAAGAAAATTTTTTTTTCGAGATGTTTCTAAGTACGAGGGGTAGATTATAGAAAGGTAAGGTATTAGCACCCTTTTTATCCATGATTTTCCATGGGCTCTTAGGTACTTACTCATTCTTAAATTGCTTTGTTGTGTTTGGAAAAGTTTTGAAATTGCCTTAGTGCGGCGTTTCACTTTATGGTAACTCTTGTATCAGTCCTCAAGAGTGTGATAAAGTGTTTTTGAAAACTTTGTTTGAAAATTTTGTTTGAAAGTGTAAGTGTAAAAAGTTGTTGTTTTGAGCAAGTACTTAAGAGTTTCTACCTACTCGAAAAAGACTGTTCATTTTCTTATTTCCTTTAGACAGTGATATCCTACTATTAAGGAGTAGGTAGCTCTATCGTTAGAAATTAAGGGACAATCAAAAGGGACGAGTATGATCACTAAAGAAATGATTAGGAAACCTTAGTAGTTACCCTAGAGTCCTAAAGATCTTTCCGAGGAAACATTTGAATGGGTCATTTTTTATCTTTTGGGACTAGAGGGCAACCACTAAAACTCCATATACTTCATGATCGTTTACCGAAGGCAACCGAAGTGGGGCAAACCCTAGGAGTGAGCATGTACAAGTAATTGTTTTTCAGTTATTTATCTTTGCGCAGTTAGGGTTTTCTACTGTTTTAAACATCGATCTTTTGCATACAATCCTATTGTCAATCATCTAGTAGTTTAATTAATAACAGAAAATAAAGTGCGAGAAATTTAAACCTAGCTATTACAAGGCTTTGGGGAGGGGGATTACATAATCAAAACTTGGGGAAAACAGTAAATGAAAATAGTAAACTTAAGTTAAAACTATTACAAACTCAGAGCAATTACATTAATTGGAAAAATGAATAAATAAATGCGCACGACAAAATTAAATATGGGGAATTGACAATTAAATTCAAAGATATTTAATTTAGTGAATAAAGAAAATAAATATTTTTTTTGGATTTTTGTGAGAAAGTAATTAATTTTACAAATTAACCTAATTTCTAATTAATTTTAATTATGAAAAAAAGGAATTTAAGTTATCCTAATTAACCTAATTAATTAATGGAATTAAATATTTTATGAAAAAAACCGAATTCTAATTTTTTGTGTTTTCATGATATTAAGATTTAATTAAAAAAAAGATTTTTAAAACAATTAAAAAATAAAACAATAAAAAGTTAAAGAAATTAAAACAAAAATTAAATGGGCCTGATATAAGAAGTAATTTTGGGGGTGTGAATTGGAATTTCCCAAGCCCAAAATAGCTGGCCCATCTGCCTTGCGATGGATCCAGTGTGGCTCTCATTTGTGGGTTCACCATATACTGTTTTCTTGTTATATGTTGGATCAGATAAGTGGATGATCCAAGGCATGAGGTGTTGAGGTGTATGGTGAGCACGTTTGAAATGGTACTACTAGATCTACAGTTAAACGTTAAGAAAAATATTATGTTGGAGGCAGGGATCGAACCCCTGACCTCCTACACGCGCGTGCCCTGAAACCTTTCCTGCTTGCCATTGGGCCAATTGGCCTTTTGTTAATAGAAACAAACAACAAATAATATAATTAATCATGGTTCAGTGTTATAAGAAAAAAACGCGAGATTTAAACTGTCCAACCAGGCTTGGATAAGGCATTGTCTTCCTCGCAGAACTGTCGTTTTAGGTATTGGACTTATACCTACGGACAAAGTCCATAGCTATAACCTATGACATTTCCAAAATGCAGCATAGGCATGATAAATCCCAACCAAGGGCATGGGTCGATTGGAAATCAACCACTGAACCTGAATATACCCTTGGTTTGGCCTAATTTAACCTGTATCAAAAAGCTCTAAAACCTGTTTTGAAACCCTAAGAATGGCGTTTCATGATTCATGCGCGTAAACTCAAATCAAATCATCCAAACATATTCTAAACATGATAATAAGCATGAATAAATGATTAAAACACGTTGATAATTCCAGAATTGAGGAAAACGATTTACAAAAAAAGGGCAAGTCGTGATTGTTCTTACGCTTGAATTTTGATGCTTCAGGCTTTGATAGTGCTTGCAATCGCTTCAGAGGATGCCCAGGGATGTGATTTGATCCTTGAAACGGCTTGAATCAGTCTGTGAAGGAGAATGGGCTCTGAACTTTTTTGACAAAAATTAACACTTTGCTCTTGCTCTTAGGAAGGCAGGCTGCCATGAAATCCTGTCTTCTAGGGTTAAAATGCATTGTGTATATGTACTGAATCAAATTAGGGCAATATAATTGGAAAGAATCAAAGACACAATGGTCTTGAATTTTGATTCCAATATTTCCAAATTTGAAGATTTTCTCTTGTTTTGGAGCTTGTATGATTTTTTCTTGGCTATAGACAGCTTGCATAATCTATAATTCAATGTAAAACAAATCTCATTCCATTGATTTGATTTATTTTTGATTTTATTTGAATTTTAAATAAATAAAATCAAAATAAATTAAATAAATAAGTGAATAAGGAATGGAGAGTCCCATAGGTCATGGACCATGCTAGGACTGAGATTCAATCTTGAAAATATGGGCCAATGTGGAAAAAATAAAATTTTGGGCATTGTTGACTTTGTGCAAATTCCCAAAAATGGCCAACTTTGATATTGCATATCTCTCTCAATTTTAACCCTAAGAGGGTGTTCTTTGACTTTTTAGAGAGCTTAGGGTGTTCTCTAAACAGACCTTTTGGTTTCATATCAATTGGATCTTCCATGTTCATGTAAGAAGCTTTGACCCAAAAGGTGTTTTTGTTGACTTTTGAAAAGGGCCTATAATGTCTGAATTTATATCTTTTTATGAGTGTATTTCTTGAACTTGAGGACTGAAGATGAACTTTATGGAATTTGATTATATTCAAAATGAGCCTTGGATGATAAATTTTATATAAAGTATGAGAAAGTTATGCCTAGTCAAAGTTTGGTTGACTTTTCCTATAGAAACCCTAATTTAGCAACTTTTGAGTTTAGATGAATTGGGAGCATTCCTTGAGGAATCATGGTCAACCTTTGATCAAATGATGGATATTACCTCAAAATGTTGATGTTGGCCAAAAATATTGTAGTTTGACTGTATGTGGGTCAAAGTTGACTTTTGACCTAGTACAGTTGACTTTCATGCATTTGAGCAGTTGACTGAGCAAACTTCTTGTGCAAGGAATTGAAACTTGGAATGGATGGTCTTGGGGACATATTAGGGAAATGGAGACCATTTGGGACCCTTGGAACTGAACCATCTTGCTTGAAATTTAAACCCTAGTTTGAGGCTCATTGTCTTAGGAGGAGGATTTGTTTGGTCAGTCCTTAGTCACTTGAGCAATTGAGGACCTATAAGAGTATGTTTTTTGAGTAAAATGAGAGGGAAAATTTTGGGGTACAACAGCTTCCCCTATTCAATCTTCTTAAACCTGAGGATGTAGATTGGCTGGTCTTCCTTTCATGATCTGAAGGTGGAAGATGATTGAACACTAGAGTGCCCAGAAATTTACACTCGTCTGAAATGATGCTTGATTTGTATAGGTAGTATCGGGAATGGGCTTAAAGATGCAAGTTAGAAGGTGACGGAGAATCGTCAGAGATGGGCTTAAAGAGGCCATCCAGAAAAGATATCAGTTGGATAAGAGATTCCTTTGCGAGAGTTCCTGTACTTGTCGTTGGGGAGGACTTCGCCGGGGAATGTTGTTTTATGTCCTGGGAAATAGAGTCTAGGAGCTTCGGTTGTCCATTACTCTAAAGGGGAATTAAATCTTGATTGAGGAGGCGGAAGTGAACTGCTTATCTGGTCAGGGTACAGGCTGCACAACGACTTACTGGAGAAATGTGAAATCGACCGTATCTGGTCGGGTCTAGGTTTCAGTGTTGTAAACTGTTGTCCGGAGATAAAAGAGAAGGAACCTGGATAGTGGGTTACTTCGAGATGAAAGCCTGGATAGTAGGTCTGCGAGAAGGAACCTGAATAGTATGGTTACTTCATAATAAAATCCTGGATAGTAGGGATGCTGAGAAGGAACCTGGGTAGTAGGGTTACTTCAAAATGAAAGACTGGATAGTAGGGCTGCAAGAAGGAACCTGGATAGTAGGGTTACTTCGAAATGAAAGCCTGGATAGTAGGGATACAAGAAGGAACCTGGGTAGTAGGGTTACTTCGAAATGAAATCCTGGATAGTAGGGCTATGAGAAGGAACCTGGATAGTAGGGTTACTTTGAAATGAAAGCCTGGATAGTAGGGCTATGAGAAGGAACCTGGATAGTAGGGTAACTTTGAAATGAAAGCCTGGATAGTAGGGCTGCAAGAAGGAACCTGGATAGTAGGGTTACTTCAAAATGAAAGCCTAGATAATAGGGCTGCTGAGAAGGAACCTGGGTAGTAGGGTTACTTTGAAATGAAAGCCTGGATAGTAGGGCTGCAAGAAGGAACCTGGATAGTAGGGTTACTTTGAAATGAAAGCTTGGATAGTTGGGCTATGAGAAGGAACCTGGGTAGTAGGGTTACTTCGAAATGAAAGCTTAGATAGTAGGGCTACAAGAAGGAACCTGGATAGTAGGGTTGCTTTGTTTGATCACGTAGATTAGTTGACCCGTTTGGTTTTGCGAACTAATTTTCCGTTAGTTGTCTGCAGATATGACATGTATAGCTTCATGGACTTAATTTTGAACTGTTTGAATTGTTGATGATAACCATTTTTCTGAAAAGGTACATGATTAATTATATGATGCATGGAATGCATTGTGAGATGATGTTCTCAAAATAAATGAGATTATGATGTATGCAATATGTATGTGCACGTCATGATGTATTAACATGAAATACTATTGTGACATATCCGAGTCTGGGAAAATAAATCCCTGACTGTCGCTGGAGAGTATTGGAAATTGAATTCCTGACTGCTGTAGAAAAGTGGTTCTTCTACTTCCGCAGGGGATGGTGAATGGATATAACTATGCCATGGATTTACTCCTTTTTGTTTTTGAATATTCTGCCGGGGAGAGACTCTTCTTGAGAATGACTCTGCGGGGGAATAAATCTGTTTGAGAGAGGAGATGCTTTGCTGGAAGATTTTTCCGATTCAGAGAGATAAAATCCGCTGGGGGATGAACTTCCGTAGCTGGAGCAATAAACTCTGTTTGGGATTAAGCTTCTGTATTCAGAGAAATAAACTCTTCTCGGAAGAAAGCTGAAATTCTGGCTGCAGATACTCAATGTCACGTTCAATGTTATGACACCGTATCTGACTTACTATATGACAGTAAATACAAAAGCAATAAAGAACACAGTCAATTGTTTACCCAGTTCAGTGTGCAACAACACCTACTCTGGGGGCTACCAAGCCAGGGAGGAAATCCACTATAAGAGATGTTAATTCAGGAATAAACCAACCAGTTTATCTCCTTCACTTAAGACCTACCCAATGCAATTCCAATCTAAGTACAACTTAAACCTGAGTTCCTACTCACTCCCCCTCAATCACAGCAGTGATACATAAACCAATTTGACTTAAGAATTGATGAAGACACTCTTCAAAAACAAACACTTGATTAAGCTTCACAGCTTTTTAATCAAGCAACACAATCACTCGTGCTTCACAGCTTTGAGTGATGCACACAACTAACTTGACTCTGCTTCACAGCTTTAGTCAAGGAACATTCAAACACTCTTGCTTCAAAGCTTTGAGTGCTACACAACCCTTACAATTTGAAACCTATTCCAAGTCACTTATCACAATGATAATTGCTTGGAGTACAATAATCAAATCTATACAGATTACAAATGATCTTCTGATCAATAAAAGGGATGCCTTGAAAAACAGCAGCTCTGTTGAATATATAGCAGCTGCAACTTCAGTTAGGGTTTCCACAAAACCTAGGGTTAATTCCGTTTGACCTAAAGACCAGGTCACAGGGCTTTATTAACCAGGTTAGGGTTGAGCTAGGTTACCCCTCAGAAAATGCAGGATTCTGTTCAGGAAAGACTGAGTTATTTTCCTGAAAAAACTCAGACTTATCCAACCTGCAAACCTGTTAGTTCAGAACAGGATGTCATAACATTTGTTATGACATCTGAGAAAACCTGTCTACTGATTTAGCAAAATGTGATCATTTTGCAAAATGCTCAGATACACACTTATAAACATCAGTACTTGAATTACAATATTTTTCTGCAAAGGTACCTAATGAGTCAGTACAAACTAAACTAGAATGTTATGACATCAGTCATGACATTCACACATACACTTGGGATTTACCAAAAATGCAAGCCAATACCTAAACACCTACAAACTCCCCCTTTGGCAGATTTTTGGCTAAAGACCCTAAGCAATCAGAGATAGATAGCAGCAGAAATAAGTGACAGCAGAAAAATAGAATGTCAAGTACTAATTAAGTAAGTACCAAAATATTCTCCCCCTCTTTAGCCACAAATGGGCCAAAGATACATGTTCATAAAATTATACAGTTATCCAAAACAAAATAATAGTAGCAGCAGAAAACAACTGAATACACTTCCAAACTCCACCAGATATCAGCACCAACCAGCAACACCACCAAACAGCGACCAACCTTCAAGCACTGTCATCAGACTCAGAGGAGCTAGTTTCTTCAATGTTGAGATGACCTTCAGCTTCTACACCTTCTTCCCTTCTGTTTTCTTCAGCTTCCTCCTTTTCTAGCCTGGCAATTAGAATTTATAGGGTCCTTTTTCTAGCATCCAGCTCTTTGCAAGTTTCTTTTAAAACAGCTATGACATTTGATGTCTTGGACTGGGTCTTCACAGACGATGTCTCAGCTGATGTTATGACAATGTCTGGAGCATGAGATCCCTGAAACAGTTTGTAGTGCAGGCCAAGGGCAGGAGCTCTTTTGCAGACTGTATCTCTTGCCACAAGGATATCAGGGTATTGTGCAAGGATGATTCCACAAAGGAGGGAGGGAAAGGCAATTGGTCCTTTGACAGCATAACTGCCAGCATGCTTTAAAGTTTGTTCAAAGATGTACCTGCCATAGTCAAAAGCAGTCTTGGTTCCCACAACATAGATAAATCTCCCCAATCCTGTGGAGATAGTTGATTTATGATTTGTAGGCACCCAGTTGGCTGCACCTATTTTATGCAAGATGGCAAATTTCATGCTGAGTTTACTAGCATTCAGCTTGCCTTTCAAGGGCCAGCACTTTACTTGCCTGGCTGTGATGGTTTGACAAACTTCATTGTCAGTTGCCTCTAGATCAGGACAGTCCTCATTTGTTCTTCTAAGAAACTTGTTGATTTCTGATGGAGAGAACTTGACCTTTCTTCCTCTAACAAAAACACTTTCAAAGTCAGCTGACCTTCCATCAGCACAATCATTAGACAAGTTCACTACAAACTCCTTGACCATATTTTCATAACATTTGTTAAACTTTATCACTGTCTTCATTAGTCCAGCATTCTTGATCAGGTCCATGATGTCTTTGCACTCCAAGGCATCATTGTTGAGTTGTCTCTCTAAGGCTATTCTCTTTAAGCAAACATACTTCCATCTGTTTGCATTGTCAGGATGATGAAAAGAGATGTTGTCTGTTGGCACTTCAGGCACTCTAGCAATTTTGCTGGAGGGGAGCTTCCTTCTGATAGGAGTTTCTTCAATATCAATCTCAAATTCTGATTCCTCATCAGAATCAGAAGATTCAGGTTCTTTACTCTTCTTAGAGATTGGTTGTCTAGCAGTATGCACCTGGGCCTTCTTCCCTTTTGTCTGAATACTTTTCTCAGCCATGCCTTCAGCCTTGGATTTCTTAGCATTAGGTTTATCATTCTGACTACTCTTTCTTTTCATCAATCTCCTAGCTATGCTAGGGTTCACATTAGAAATCAGATCATTATCTGAGTAATCCTCATCCATATCAATGATAGGTGGATCAGCAGCCTTTTCTGAAGGGTTCTGAATGTTGTCTTTTTGTGTCACAACATTCTCAGTGACATCTACATTTTCTGAAACTTCCATATTTGGACTTTCTGATTGATTTAAAGGGACAGAAATCCCCGGTACAGATTGGTTGCCACTCAGTATACTAGTAACCAGCCTAGCAATAGCTTGGTGAACTTGAACTGATCCTTCTCTATTAGGTACAGAAGACGAAGGATGAGAAGAATTACCAGAGGCTGTAGCTTGAGCTCTTCCTGCATGTCTGGTTCTGAGCTTTTTGACTTTGGCTGGGTCAGTTTCCATCTCTCTGAGAGGAGTGGCCTCAAGAACTTCAGATTCTATGCACGTGGTGATGGCCCTAGAATCTTGGTCAGATGATGACGATGATGAGGATGACGAAGTTGCCATGGTTGAAGACGATGTCTGAGACATTTTGATTGACTTTGAGTAATGGTAGCAGTTTGAGAAAAATCTTTGATTGAGAGGAGGAAACAGGTTGCAAGGACGAGAGAGGTAGGGAGTAAAAGGGAGTCTTTTCAACTTCTTAAAGATTTTGAAAGAATTGTGAAAGTATATGATTAACCCACTAAAGATAGACTTAATAAAATTAATTCCTTCAACCTTTGTTTTAAGCAAAATTAATTGCTATAAAATCTTATGTTGGTGAATACCCAACCTGCCCCTCAAATTTTCAAGTTTATTTCCAACAAGAGCCTTGGTAGAAGAATCAGTCAGCTGAAGCTTAGAGAAACTATGTTCCAGTTTAAATGACTTCTTCTCTTCAAAGTCAATAGGTTTCAAGGAAATGTTGATTGTATTCAGATTGTCACAACACAATGTCACAACATCTTGTGTGACATTGTACTCAGGGAGCATCTGTTTTGACCAGATGTTTTGAGAACAGTTTTTCCTAGCAGCAACTATTTCCGCACAGAATTGGGAAGGCATTCTTTTGATATGAATCATAGTTCTGGTTGATTCTTGAATAATTTTCTGTTTGTCCAGTCCATTTTGATGGAGAGTTATAGGAGAGGAGACTTCAAGCCTCATTTCTTCAGGGAAACAGAATTTATTAGACTTGTTATTTCCAACATCCTTGTCAAGATGACTTATGGTTCTGACAACACATCCTTCTTCAAGTTTATTTGCCACATCACAGATATTATCATCCTGTAGTTTTGGAGTTCTTCTGACTGCTTCCATAGAAATAGCTCTTTTCATTCTTCCAGGCTTATGCTGCCACAGTTTCATCTCTTTTTCTTCTTTGATAATTGGACACATAGTGGAGATATCAGTGTTCTCAGGCTGCCACAAGTAGCAGTTATCTTTGGATCTGATTCCTCTCATTACAACTTCTAGTTTTTCATTAATTACTAGACATTCAGATCTTGAGAAGTTGACCTTGAATCCTAGATCACATAATTCACTGATACTAATGAGATTAGCAGTCAACCCTTTTACCAGCAGTACTTTATTCAGACTTGGAACTCCAGGACAGTCCAAATTACCAACTCCTTTGACTTCACCTTTAGCACCATCTCCAAAGGTCACAAAACTGGTGGTGTGAGGCATAACATTATTGAGGAGATTTTTGAATCCAGTCATGTGTCTGGAACATCCACTGTCAAAGTACCAGCCTTCCTTTGCAGACACTCTCAAGGAAGTATGGGCTATCAGGGCAGTAGCCTTTTTCTTCCAATGAGGAGTATGTGGTACCCTTTTTGGATTAGGTTTAGCACCAGAGTTTTGATTAGGGTATCCATGCAATTTGAAGCAGAAGGGCTTTATGTGTCCATACCTCCCACAATGATGACATCTCCATCTTTGGTATTTTTTCTTCATGTATTTCTGATGCTGAGAGTTGTGTTGAGACATCTGCTTTGACAATTGTTTAACATGCCTGATCTTCTTGTCTGCACCAGGTTTCTTAGCTTCCACAAATCCTAGACCAGATTTGTTTCCCACATTTTGTCCCACTTGTAGGATCTCTTCCAATTTATCTGATCCATTGGTCAACATCTTGACAGATTTTGTCATTTGGTTCAGTTGTGAGTTCAGTAATTGAACTTCCCCTTCTAGGTGACTTATAGTTTCAAGATCTGCCCTTTTTTCCGCCTCCAGCTTTATAATGAGTTTTGATTGTTTCTCATTCTGCACACAGACTTCAGCACTTCTGATACACAATTTCTTGTAGGTATCAGCCAGTTCTTCAAATGTCACTTCTTCATCACTAGTGTCACTTTCAGAAGTACAAACACTAGTTAGAGCAGTAACTAGTTTGGCAGATTCTTCTTCAGAATTACTTTCTGAATCATAGTCAGACCAAGTAACAGTCATTCCTTTCTTTTGTTTCTTAAGAAAGGTAGGACATTCAGCTCGAATATGTCCATATCCTTCACATCCATGGCATTGAATACCTCTGCCTTGGTTTCCCTTATCTTCTGACCTTGGTCTTCTGCTGGAACTGTCAATGTCAGAGGGAATGTTATGAACATTAGACCTTGACTTTGGATCCATTCTTTTGATGAGCTTGTTGAACTGTCTTCCAAGCATGGCAATAGCTTCTGATATATTTTCTTCTTCATCCTCCTTGTTTTCAACATCAGTGTTGGATACAAGTGCTACGCTTTTGTTCTTCTTGTCACCATTATCAGTGATCCCCATCTCAAAAGTCTGAAGAGACCCAATAAGTTCATCCACTTTCAACTTGCTGATGTCCTGGGCTTCCTCTATGGCAGTTACCTTCATTGCAAATCTTTTAGGCAAGGATCTGAGAATCTTCCTTACCAGTTTTTCTTCTGACATCTTTTCTCCCAGTGCTCCTGAGGTGTTGGCAATCTCCAATATGTTCATGTGAAACTCATGAATGGTTTCATCTTCCATCATTTTTAGATTCTCAAACTTGGTGGTCAACATCTGAAGCCTTGACATTTTTACTTTGGAAGTGCCCTCATGAGTAGTTTTGAGAGTGTCTCAAACTTCCTTGGCCAGTTCATATTGATGTACTAGTCTGAAAATGTTTCTATCAATTCCATTGAACAAGGCATTTAAAGCTTTTGAATTTCCCAGAGCTAACTCATCTTCTTCTTTACTCCAATCTTCCTCAGGCTTCAGACTGATTGTCCCATCTTTCTCAGTTATGGTGGGATGAATCCATCCTTTGTCAGCAGCTCTCCAAGCCTTTTTGTCCAGAGATTTTAGGAAGGCAATCATACGAGGTTTCCAGTAGTCATAATTAGTTCCATCCAGAATGGGTGGTCTATTTCCAAAAACTCCTTCTTTGTCCATAGTGCCAGAAAGTGATATCCCTAGATCTCACCCAGTAATACAGGCAGGGTGCCTGCTCTGATGCCAATTGAAATTCTGGCTGCAGATACTCAATGTCACGTTCAATGTTATGACACCGTATCTGACTTACTATATGACAGTAAATACAAAAGCAATAAAGAACACAGTCAATTGTTTACCCAGTTCAGTGTGCAACAACACCTACTCTGGGGGCTACCAAGCCAGGGAGGAAATCCACTATAAGAGATGTTAATTCAGGAATAAACCAACCAGTTTATCTCCTTCACTTAAGACCTACCCAATGCAATTCCAATCTAAGTACAACTTAAACCTGAGTTCCTACTCACTCCCCCTCAATCACAGCAGTGATACATAAACCAATTTGACTTAAGAATTGATGAAGACACTCTTCAAAAATAAACACTTGATTAAGCTTCACAGCTTTTTAATCAAGCAACACAATCACTCGTGCTTCACAGCTTTGAGTGATGCACACAACTAACTTGACTCTGCTTCACAGCTTTAGCCAAGGAACATTCAAACACTCTTGCTTCAAAGCTTTGAGTGCTACACAGCCCTTACAATTTGAAACCTATTCCAAGTCACTTATCACAATGATAATTGCTTGGAGTACAATAATCAAATCTATACAGATTACAAATGATCTTCTGATCAATAAAAGGGATGCCTTGAAAAACAGCAGCTCTGTTGAATATATAGCAGCTGCAACTTCAGTTAGGGTTTCCACAAAAACCTAGGGTTAATTCTGTTTGACCTAAAGACCAGGTCACAGGGCTTTATTAACCAGGTTAGGGTTGAGCTAGGTTACCCCTCAGAAAACGCAGGATTCTATTCAGGAAAGACTGAGTTATTTTCCTGAAAAAACTCAGACTTATCCAACCTGCAAACCTGTTAGTTCAGAACAGGATGTCATAACATTTGTTATGACATCTGAGAAAACCTGTCTACTGATTTAGCAAAATGTGATCATTTTGCAAAATGCTCAGATACACACTTATAAACATCAGTACTTGAATTACAATATTTTTCTGCAAAGGTACCTAATGAGTCAGTACAAACTAAACTAGAATGTTATGACATCAGTCATGACATTCACACATACACTTGGGATTTACCAAAAATGCAAGCCAATACCTAAACACCTACAAAAGCTTTATGAACCGCTTGCGATTATAAAGTTCGGGTGGGGGATATAGATGTCGGCTCTCTGAAGGAACTTTGCTGGGGAAAGTAACTCCTGTTTGGGGAAGCCAATGTCAAAGCTTTGGTTGCCTCTACTCTGTGGGGAGTGTAGATGTCACGGAGTCGCATTTAATGGTGGCCTTGTTTCAAAACTGTCTCTGCCCCTGTACCGTGCTGAACAGAGTAACTGTCGGGATTAGGCTTTGCCCCGTTCCTTAAGTCATGAGCAACTGTCTTTCTGTTTCTTATGCGAATATTTGTGAATAGAAATCATATTCAAATGCACATGTCAAGAATAAATCATTGTACGTTTTTGCAAAACAAAACAGAAAAAGAAAAACAAATGGTTTTGTGAAAATGACTTGTATTTGTACAAGGAAGCTGACGCTCTAGTAAGAGAACGCTGCCGTGAAAATGAAATCTATACAATATTGTGTACAAAGAGAAAAAATAGCTATGTGTAATAATCCCATTGAGTTTCAATTATTCTATTGTCGCTATGTCTTAGAGCGTCTCATCACTTTGCTGCTTGTCCGAAGCTGAGTAGATTGATTGGTGCCATTCGAGCTTGATAGTTGATACTGAGGTCTGGTCGCAAGGTGATCCAATGGGACATAGTGATACACTTTAAATACCTAACTTTTGCCTGGACCTCCCTTTCGGGTTTTTAGTCCACCGGGATACCCTTTTTTTGCCCAAGCCGCCTTTTTAGGTTTTCGACTTGTCGGGTGTACATATTTTTTCATTTTCATCCCTAATTTTTTCCCGAACCCTTTTCGTTCGCCGGGAAGCCCTTATTTTTGCCTAGGCCAGTCAACCTAGTGGGTCTTTAATCATGCCTAGTACTTTTTCACTATGTCCGCATTGACAGGGTGAGGAAGGTCGTCATTGTCCATGGTGGTCAGAATCATGGATCCACCCGAAAAAATGTATTTTATCACAAATGGCCCTTCGTATGGGGGAGTCCATTTCTCCCTGGGATCACCTTGCAGTAGTATGATGCACTTGATCACTAGATCCCCGACTTGATATTCTTGGCGTCTGACTTTTTTGTTGAAAGCCTTGATCATATGTTTTTGATACATTTGACCATAACAGATAGCAGTAAGTCTCTTTTCATCGGTCAAATTTAGTTGATCAAGTCGAGTCTGGATCCAGTCGTCGTTGTCAAACCCGTATCCTTCATAATCCTTAGGGAGGGGATCTGGACCTCAATAGGCAGGACAACCTCCATGCCATATACCAGAGAGTAGGGTGTTTCCCATGTTGACGTCTGTGCTGAGGTACGATACCCATGAAGAGCAAATGGTAGCATCTCATGCCAGTCTTTGTATGTCACCGTCATCTCCTATATGATCTTTTTGATGTTCTTGTTAGCAGCTTCAACAATGCCATTCATCTTCGGCCGGTAGGGAGAAGAGTTATGATGTTGTATCTTGATTTGTTTACAGAGTTCGGTGATCATCGTGTTATTGATATTCGTACCATTGTCAATGATGATTCTCTCTGGCACACCGTACCGAAAAATCAGGTTATGCATGATAAACTGCGCCACAACATTCTTGGTAACGGTAGCAAAAGAGGCAGCCTCAACCCACTTCGTGAAGTAATCAATAGCCACCAGGATGAAGCGACGCCCATTGGACGTGGTAGGTCTAATCTCTCTGATCATGTCAATGCCCGACATTGCAAAAGGCCAGGGAGTTGTCAAGAAGTTCAAGGGAACCAGAGGTACATGTACTTTATCAGCGTAGATTTGGAACTTGTGGCAAGTTCGAGAGTGCTGATAACAATCTGCTTCCATAGTGGACCAATAGTATCCTGTCCGTAGGATCTTCTTAGCTATAATATGTCCACTTGAATGGGTTCCGAAGGTACCTTCGTGTAGGTCTATCATAATCCTCTCCGCTTCGCTCTTGTCTATACACCAAAGTAAAGTAGAGTCATGGTTGCGCTTGTAGAGGATTCCATTACCGAGGAAGAATTTCACGACGAACCTTCTCAGAAACTTCTTATTGTTGACAGATTCCCCCTCGGGGGTATTCTTGAGCCTCGAGATACCTTTTTACTTCGTGAAACCACAGTTTGTCTGCTACCTCTTCAGTATCAATCTCACAGTTGTACGTTGGTTCGTCAACCTCTCGATAGTGATTTGGGGAGCTTCATTGTCCCACCTGACCGTAAACATATAAGACATGGTAGCTAGCGCGTCCGCTAACTGATTCTCCTCTCATGGAAAATGTTAAAAGGTAACCTCTTTAAAGTGTGGGAGCAATGTTAGCACATGTTCTGTGTACGGGATGAGATTCGGGTGCTTCGTATCCCATTCTCCTTTAATCTGACTTATCACTAAGGCTTAATCCCCAAAAATGCTCAAGAATTTAATCCTCAGGTCGATAGCATCTTTGAGTCCCATGATGCATGCTTCATACTCTGCCGTGTTGTTGGTACAGTTGAAGCATAGTCGGGCAATGAAAGGAGTATGACAGCCCTCAGGGGATATAATTACAGAACAAATTCCATTACCGAGTGCGTTCGAAGCTCCGTCAAAAACCATAGTCCATCGCGATCCTTCTTCAGGTCCTTCATCTGGTCCAGGTTCTTCATAGTCAGTCACTAGCATAATATTCTCATCCGGAAACTCAAAATTCATGGATTGGTAGTCATCCATGGCCTGATGAGCCAAATGATCAGCTAATACTCTTCCCTTGATTGCCTTATGGTTCGCGTATTGAATATCGTATTCGGTTAAGATCATCTACCATCGTGCTATTCTTCCGAAGAGAGTGGGTTTTTCAAAGATGTACTTGATCGGATCCATTTTAGATATCAACAAAGTAGTGTGGGTCAACATATACTGTCTTAGCCGGCGAGCATCCCATGCTAAAGCGCGGAAAGTTTTATCGAGCAGTGAGTATCTTGTCTCACAGTCGGTAAACTTTTTGCTAAGGTAGTATATTGCATTCTCTTTTCGACCAGACTCGTCATGCTGCCCCAGCACACACCCCATTGAATTGTCTAACACCGTTAAGTACATTATCAAAGGTCTTCCCTCAACTGGAGGCATCAGAATTGGTGGTTCTTGAAGGTATTCCTTGATTCTTTCAATAGCGGTCTAGCATTCGTCATTCCATTTTATTACTTGATCCTTCTTCAGAAGTTTGAAGATCGACTCATAAGTAGCAGTCTGATGTGAAATGAACCCGACGATATAATTTAGGCGTCCCAAGAAACCTCTAACTTCATTCTTAGTACGGGTAGCCGGAATCTCTTGTATGTCCTTAACCTTTGCAGGGTCTACCTGAATACCCTTGTCACTAACAATGAACCCCAAAAGTTTACCAGACCTTACCCCGAAGGTGCACTTGTCGGATTCAACCTCAACTTGTATGTCTTCAACCTGTCAAACAACTTTTGTAGATGATCAAGGTGTTCTTCCTCGGTTTGAAACCTGGCTATCATGTCATCAACATAAACCTCTATCACATGGTGAATCATATCATGGAACAAAGCTACCATGGCTCGCTGATAAGTTGCCCCAGCATTCTTCAACCCAAAAGGCATCACCTTGTAACAGAAAGTGCCCCATTGTGTGACGAAGGTTGTCTTCTCCATGTCTTTGGGTGTCATCTTGATCTGGTTGTAGCCAGAGAAACCATCCATGAAGGAAAAGATTTTGTGATGTGCAGTGTTGTCAACCAGAACATCGATGTGGGGAAGTGGGAAATCATCCTTGGGGTTTGCCCTGTTCAGGTTTTTGTAGTCCACACACATTCATACTTTACCGTCCTTCTTTGGTACCAGGACCAAGTTAGCAACCCACTGCGGATAGGAGGTGACAGCTAGGAACCCAGTGTTGAACTGTTTCATAACCTCCGCTTTGATCTTCTCTGACATTTCAGGGCGCATACGGCGGACCTTTTTCTTTACTGGAAGGAAATCTTCTTTAGTCGGCAGACGATGAACCATTATATCTGTGTCTAGTCTCGACATGTCTTCATATGACCATGCGAATATCTCAACATAATTGTGCAACATCTGTATCAACCGCTGTTTGACATTAATCCCCATATTTGCACCGATCTTGACTTCTTTTCTGTCTACCTATATGCCCAAGTTTATTGTCTCAACTGGCTCTTCATGAGGCTGTATAGCCCTCTGTTCCTACTGTAACAGTCTAGCAAGTTCTCCAGGTACCTCACAATCTTCCTCACCTTCGTCCTCGACTTGGTTGATCGGATTTTCGAAGTTATAACTGGAAATAGCAGAACTGTTATCAATGGGGTCCAGAGTGGATATGGATCTGCAGTTTTGATATGTGAGTGTGTGTAAGAGCATGGTTGTATTGATAAAGTGAAAAATAGAAAAGAAAAATAGAGAGCGCAAAATTTGTATGCAAGAACGTCCAATGTTTTATTGATGACATATGATAATGACATATAATAACCCTAACAAATAAACCATTGTGCCTCGGGTAAGACACAAGGCCATAAAGTTTATATTGTTTATTACAAATTCGAAAAACAAGTAAGATAATTACTGCTGAACAAAAGTAATCGGAACAAAATCTTTGGCCGTCCAGTTACTAGGTCCACTGTTGGTAGTAGGGTAGATCCAGCTGTCAATATAAGAATTCTCATCATTGTCTTCTATAGCATTGACCCAGCGATTGCTGATGCATAGGGGAGGTCCTCCATCCCGAGCACGTCGAATATCCCTTTGAGCTCCTGAAGTAAAGCCCAAACCAAATTTGTTAGTTTTATGAGGAAAATCAAGGAGTTGTCCCTAAATGGTAGACCCACCTTCTTCAACCACTGCTCTGGCGTCCTTGAGAGAAGCCATCTTTAGAGGAGGTCTGGTGATCTTCGGCCCACTGGTGGTAGTCTCGGTTGATGCCATAATTTGGGGAACCTCTTCAAAATTTTGACAAGGGGTCTCTATGAACTCACCGTCCATCTCCACATACCTGAAAGAGTTCAGATGGCTTACCATGTACTCCTCTTTATCATGCACGGTGACAATCTTTCCCTTCACTGGATACTTCAGCATCTGATGCAGCGTAGAGGTAACGGCTCCAGCTTCATGGATCCAAGGACGACCCAACAGACAAGAATAAGATGGCTTGATATCCATCACGTAGAAGGTGGATTCAAAGGTCTGGGAACCCACTTTGATAGGGATGTCCACCTCCCCGTGCACTAGTCTCTTTGAACCATCGAAAGCCCTCACCACAATATTACTGGACTTTAAGGTTAAACCTTCACAATCTAGCCTATCAAGAGCCTTCTTGGGAAAAACATTCAGTGACGATCCAATGTCCACCAGCACATGGGACATAGTAGTGCCCCTGCATTCGATCGAGACATGTAGAGCATCATTATGCTTTCTTCCCTTGAGTGTCAAATCAGCGTCAGAAAAACCCAACCCATTATTGGCAGTCAAACTGGACACACAGTTCTTGAATTGGTTGGTGGAGGTTTCTTGCGGCACATGTGTAGTCTTGAGAAATGTAATCAAAGCCTTTACATGGGCCTCAGAACATAATAGCAGAGACAACATCAAGATCTTCGAAGGGGTCTTCCCCAGCTGTTCGACCACATTGAAGTCACTCTTCTTGATTATTTTTAAAATTTCCTCCATTTCTTGTTTAGAGGATTCCAAAATAACTTTTCTAGGTGCCTCCGTCCGGGCAGGCTCACCTATAACTTCTTTGCCCCGAGCCCCAAATGATTCATTGAAGGGGGTAACAACTGGAGTAAGGATGGGAGTAGTAGCAGAAGTATCAGTCGGAATAACAGATGGAATAACAACATGCTTAGCAACAGTCTTCGGGGAAATCTCGGGAGAGAAGACCCTTCCACTTCGAGTAATTATGTTGGTCCCGACAATGTTATTGATATCGGGATCAACCTTTTCATCCTCTTCGTCTTTAGTGGTTAACAATTCCTGCTTGACGCCATGGTAGTAAACGTCAGCACCGTAATTCCAAGGAACAACTTTGTCCGAGGAGTATGGTACGGGGCCAGGAAAAGTGATTATTAATGGAGAAATTCTTGGAGCAGGTGTAATCCTAACAGGTATTTTGGAGGAGACCTTGGAAGGATTGGCGAAAATGGTTATGATAGCAACATCTTCATGTAGAACAATTGGAAACAGAGTCTTTTCGAACAAAATCTCTTTGTTTATCCATAGGCGTTGAACACCTGCTTTCAACAAATAACAACCAGAGGACAGAGATGAACACATGTGGCAACCTTCACCACAACCCGAAAATAAACTGGCTAGCAACATGTTCTTCTTGACGGTCATGACAGGAGTAGAAACTTCATCAACAGAAGTAACAAATAGATCACTATCAACGGCATTAACACCATGGTTGTGCTTGGGCATGGGAGCAGTTATGACATTAGGAATCTCAAGAGCATCAAACTCAATCTCCTTTGCTTCGATCAGATCCTGTATCTTATTCTTCAGAGCCCAAAAATTGTTTGTATCATGGCCTGGACTCTCAGAATGGTAAGAACACCGAGTGTTTGGATTGTAACAAGGAGATATGGTGTTTGGGTTCTTGGGATCCTCCTTTAAGGTTTCCAAGTTATATTTTAGCAGATGGGGTAAAACCTCAGACAACGTCATATTGATCCGGGTGAACTGCCTTTAAGGTCTTTCTACCCTTGGCTGATTGTTTCGTTTTTGAGTAGCCACATGCCTAGGTATCATCACAACCCCTACCGTTGGAAGATGCTCGATTCTATTATGACCTCTTGGATTGTAAATATCATTGACCTCCTTCTTACCCATGAATGGCTTCTTCACTGTACTTGAAGAGGTGTCTTTCTGGATCTTGCCACTTCGGATCCCAGCTTCTACCCTTTCTCCAGTCAATATCAACTTGGAAAAACCAGCTCAGGAGATACCGATCAAGTGATTGAAGAACGAACTAAATAGCGTACCAAGAAACATGTCCACCAACTCCCTATCAGACAAAGGGGGTTGGACTCTCCCTGCCAAATCTCTCCACTTCTGAGCGTAGTCCTTAAAACCTTTGCTTGCACCCATGGACATACTCTGGAGTTGAGTACGGGTAGGATCAAGGTCATCGTTATATTGATACTGCTTATAAAAAACAGCAGCCAGATCTTCCCAGTTGCGGACATTGATTCCCTCTAGTTGATAAAACCACTCAAGCTGAGTCCCAAACAGACTGTCTTGAAAGAAATGGACCCACAAGTTCCTATCAACAGTGTGAGGTTGGATCTTCCTCACATAAGAACAAAGATGAAGCTTGGGACAAGACACCCCATCATACTTTGCAAATACCAGAGAATGACAACCCCAGATACCAAGCCCAACTCTTCAAAATCCAGCCCTGGTACTCTTTGGATTTCCATTGCGCTCAGACGATCCTCTAACTGTTTGTATCTATCCTCAACGGGGAGATATTGTTCATCATTGTAATCAGATTCATCTTCAGAAACCCTTGGACTAGGGTCTTTCTCACTGGTTTCACCATCTTGATTCTCCCCTTCTTTGGATGAAGAAGTCAGATCAACTGGTTGCTTCAACGGTCCCCTGAATCTTCTGCCCAGATTCAAGACACCAGCGATCTTCTTTGTCTTCTTCTTTCTATCTTTAAGAATAAGGGCCTTTAGATCTTCCTGATTTTTAGCCAAAGTTATGAACATTTGCTGAAATTGGGCATTTTGGGCCTGGAGATCCTTGATACTTTGTTCAGAAGTCATTATTGCTGAAATAAACAACGAAGAAGATGAGAAACCTGTTACGAAAACTGTTTATGCAATGCCATGGATGATATGTATATGCAATGATTTCAAGGATTTTGGGAAATTTAAATTTGCGAACCAAAATGAAACAAATATTTTATTAGTAGAATTCAAAATACAATTGCCTTTTAGGTGTTTCAATTGAAAAATCTAAAAAACTAAAAAAAATTAAGTTTCCCATGGATGCTTCCTCTTCATGTCGAGATAGAGATTAAGGATTCTTTCCTCGTGAAGTTTCTTTGTGAGCTCTAAAACTTTCTTCTCCTGGGCATAGAACTGGTCCTTATAAGTATCCCGCTCCTTCTTCAACTGAATCCAGAACCTCTATAATTCTTCAAGATCGGTGGGCATAACAGGATGAAGAACCGTGTAGGGAATATCCTCTTCAGTAATGGGCTCCACAATCACTAGTAAGACGGCTATGTATGGCATCATATGTTTCTGAGCACGAGCTCGTACCCATTGGAGATAAGGTTCCATAGGAATTAAAGTCTTTGGCCCCAAAGTCTTGACATCAAACCTGTTTACCATGCCCCGGGCTCGTATGAACCTCTGGTGATACCCTTGAATATCATCCTCATAGTTAAACATAATGCCATGGATAATCATCTCATGAGGACCATCCCTTTGAGCGTAACCAAATTGTCGTAGAGCCAAACAAGGATTGTAAGTTATGCCTCCCCTAATGCCAAGTAATGTCACATTAGGGAACTCCCCATAGTGGTCAATAATAGAAATATCTCCCATAGATCGGGAATACCAGAGAATATCCGCGTGAGAAAGTGACATTATCCTTTGCGACCAACCCAAACCGTCTTCATTCTTCAGCACTGGCTTAGGAAGGTGAGAAAAAAACCACCTTGACAATAATGGCATGCAACACATAAGAACCCCTCTTCTCTTCATGGTACGAGTGTGGAGAGAATGCAAGATATCTCCGAGCAAAGTAGGCACTGGATTGCGAGAGAGGAAGATATTGATAGCATTCACATCTATGAGTAAGTCTGGATTAGGGAACAGTACTAACCCATAAATTAGAAGAGCCAAAACCTCCTCAAAAGCCTGAAAGTCCAAATCATCCCAAAACAATTGGGCCTTCTCTATTAGGAACTTGGCTAGAAAACCCTTGACTCCTATTCTTGTTTCCCAATTAGATACCATGTTGGCCCGTTTCAGATGCAAAGCTGAGGCAATGACTTCTGGCTTGGGAACCTCTTCTAAACCTGTGAATGGCATCTGGTCAAGAATAGGTTGATCTAATAACTGAGAGAACTCTTCCATGGTAGGCACCAACTGATAGTCTGGAAAGGTGAAGCAGTAGTGCTTGGGATCAAAGAACTAAAAGAGTACACCCATCATCTTTTCATCAAAGCTCGAGGTAACCAGTTTGAGAAGTCGACCATGTCTCTTAGTGAACGAAGAAGTTTCAGGAACCCTTGATACTAGCTCCTTGAGTTGGAGAGGTATTTTCACAAAGCTGATTCAGATAGTGTTTCTACGAGCGGAAGCCATGATCTGCAAAACAGAACAAAGATAAATTCCCTCGGTCCTTGAAATGGTTAGTGTAATAAGAATGGATGCTATGTTATGATGCATGATGTTATGCTCAAACAGAGTAAGTCACACACAAGCAAAGCACATAATAGACCTTAGGTTCAAATTCTTGCATGAGGTTAAAGGTAAGTACCCTCTTAAAGTTTAGTTGGTTTCAAACATGTCTTAGAAAAGTAACTGGGTTATAAGGATTCTCAATATCACTGATCATCCTTTATCGGACATTATTTTAGCTCAGGCAATCTTTTCTTGCGGCCGAAATATCCAGAAAGTCTGATCTCAATGAGTGTAGTATCGAGTATCAACCAATCCTTAGCTTTATACTGAGGCTGGCTATCTCACTACTTTCTAATGGCTAAGTTTGTTCAACTAAGGTTCTAAGGTCCGTTAGTGCTTCACGACACGACGCGGCGGCTCCGTATTCTCCTCATTTTAACACGAAGGATACTGGTACCAACCAAAGTGTCACACCAACACAACCATCGCTTAAACCATATTGGTCTATGTCGTACAGTCTCCACGATCTATTATTGTTTACCTAAAAAGTGTCCCTAGATCCGGGTGTATGATCTTCAACAATACCCAAGAAAAAACCCTTAAAGATAAAGCAGGAAAAACAAACAAGAAAGAAATTTAAAAATGACCTTGATCCTAAGGTATACCCCACTTTATTAATTAGTCCCCAGCAGAGTCGCCATATCTGTAATACAGTGGCAAAACTGATAGTTTTTTGTTACTACTGGTTTTGTGTTTTTTGTTCGCAAATGTACGGTAAGCAAGAGTCGCCACCGTCTTTTATTTCATCCAACAAAGGAAAAGGGAAAAATAATAGAAAAAACCTTTTTCGAGATGTTTCTAAGTACGGGGGGTAGATTATAGAAAAGGAAGGTATTAGCACCCTTTCTATCCATGGTTTTCCATGGGCTCTTAGGTACTTGCTCATTCTTAAATTGCTTTGGTGTGTTTGAAATTTTTTTGAAATTGCCTTAGTACGGCGTTTCACTTTATGGTAACTCTTGTATCAGTCCTCAAGAGTGTGATAAAGTGTTTTTGAAAACTTTGTTTGAAAATTTTGTTTGAAAGTGTAAGTGTAAAAAGTTGTTGTTTTAAGAAAGTACTTAAGAGTTTCCACCTACTCGAAAAAGACTGTTCGTTTACTTATTTCCTTTAGACAACGCTATCCTACCATTAAGGAGTAGGTAGCTCTATCGTTGGAGTTTAAGGGACAATCGAAAGGGACGAGTACGATCACTAAAGCAATGATTAGGAAACCTTAGTAGTTACCCTAGAATCCTAAAGATCTTTCTGAGGCAACATTTGAATGGGTCATTTTTTTATCGTTTGGGACTAGAGAGAACCCAATAAAACTCCTTATACTTCATAACCGTTTATCGAAGGAAACCAAAGTGGGGCAACCCTAGGAGTGAGCATGTACAAGTGTTTGTTTTTCAGTTATTTATCTTTGCACAGTTAGGGTTTTCTACTGTTTTAAACATTGATCTTTTGCATACAATCCTATTGTCAATAATCTAGCAGTTTAATTAATAACAAAAAATAAAGTGCGAGAAATTTAAACCTAGCTATTACAAGGCTTTGGGGAGGGGGATTACATAATCAAAACTTGGGGAAAACAGTAAATGAAAATAGTAAACCTAAGTTAAAACTATTACAAACTCGGAGCAATTACATTAATTGGAAAAATGAATAAATAAATGCGTGCGACAAAATTAAATATGGGGAATTGACAATTAAATTCAATGATATTTAATTTAGTGAATAAAGAAAAAAAATTGGATTCTTTTGAGAAAGTAATTAATTTTGCAAATTAACCTAATTTCTAATTAATTTTAATTATGAAAACAAGGAATTTAAGTTATCCTAATTAACCTAATTAATTGATGGAATTAAATATTTTATGAAAAAAACCTAATTCTAATTTTTTTTGTTTTTATGATTTTAAGATTTAATTAAAAAAAGATTTTTAAAACGATTAAAAAATCAAAACAATAAAAAGTTAAAGAAATTAAAACAAAAATTAAATGGTCTTGATATGAGAAGTAATTCTGGGGGTGTGAATTGGAATTTCCCAAGCCCAGAATAGCTGGCCCATCTACCTTGCGCTGGATCCAGTGTGGCTCTCATTTGAGGGTTCACCATACGCTGTTTGCTTGCTGTAAGTTGGATCTGATCAGTGGATGATCCAAGGCATGAGATGTTGAGGTGTATGGTGAGCACATTTGGAGTGGTACTACTAGATCTGCAGTTAAACGTTAAGAAAAATATTATGTAGGAGGCAGGGATCGAACCCCTGACCTCCTACACGCGCGCACCCTGAAACCTTTTCTTCTTGCCACTAGGCCAATTGGCCTTTTGTTAATAGAAACAAACAACAAATAATATAATTAATCATGGGTAAGTGTTATAAGAAAAAACAAGCTGGATTTAAACAATCCAACCAGGCTTGGACACGCCATCGTCTTCCTCGCAGAACCGTCGTTTCAAGTATTGGACTTATACCTACGAACAAAGTCCATAGATATAACCTGTGACATTTCCAAAATGCAGCATAGGCATGATAAATCCCAACCAAGGTCATGGGTCGATTGGAAATCAACCACTGAACCTGAATATACCCTTGGCTTAGCCTAATTTAACCTGTATCAAAAAGCCCTAAAACATGTTTTAAAACCCTAAGAATGGTGTTTCATGATTCCTACGCGTAAACTCAAATCAATTCATCCAAACATATTCTAAACATGATAATAAGCATGAATAAATGATTAAAACATGTTGATAATTCCATAATTAAGGAAAACAATTTTAAAAAAGGGCAAGCCGAGACTGTTCTTACGCTTGATTTTTGATGCTTCAGGCTTTGATAATGCTTGCAATCGCTTCAGGGGATGCCCAGGGATGTGATTTGATCCTTGAAATGGCTTGAAACATTCTGTGGAGAAGAATGGGCTCTGCACTTTTTTGACAAAAATTAACACTTTTTTCTTGCTCTTAGGGAGGCATGTTGCGCATGAAATCTTGTCTTCTAGGGTTGCAATGCATTGTGTATATGTACTGAATCAAATTAGGGAAATATAATTGGAAAGAATCAAAGATACAATGGTCTTGAATTATGATTCCAATCTTTCCAAATTTGAATATTTTCTATTGTTTTGGAGCTTGTACTATTTTGTCTTGGCTATAGACAGCTTGCATGATCTATAATTCAATGCAAAACAAATCTTCATCCATTGATTTGATTTATTTTTGATTTTATTTTATTTTATTTGAATTTTAAGTAAATAAAATCAAAATATATTAAATAAATAAGTGAATAAGGCATGGAGGGTCCCATAGTTCGTGGACCACGCTATGACTGAGATTGAATCTTGAAAATATGGGCCAATGTGGAAAAAAAATGCAATTTTGGGCATTGTTGACTTTGTGCAAATTTCCAAAAATGACCAACTTTGACAATTCATATCTATCTCAATTTTGACCCTAAGAGGGTGTTCTTGGACTTTTTAGAAATCTTAGGGTGTCCTCTAAACAAACCTTTTGGTTTCATCTCAATTGGATCTTCCATGTTCTTGTAAGGATCTTTGACCCAAAAGGTGTTTTTGTTGACTTTTGAAAAGTGCCTATAATGTCTGAATTTATATCTTTTCATGAGTGCATTTCTTGAAATTGAGGGATGAAGATGAATAGTTGGGAATTTGATTCTCTTCAAAATGCGCCTAGAATGAGAAGTTTATGTTAAAGTATGAGAAAGTTATGCCTAGTAAATGTTTGGTTGACTTTTCCTATAGAAACCCTAATTTAGCAACTTTTGAGTTTTGATGAATTGGGAGCATTCCTTGAGGAATCATGGTCAACCCTTGATTAATTGATGGATGTTACCTCAAAATGTTGATTTTGATTAAAAATCTTGAAGTTTTACTGTATGTGGGTCACAATTGACTTTTGACCTAGTACAGTTGACTTTCAGGCATTTGAGTAGTTGACTGAGAAAACTTCTTGTGCAAGGCATTGAAACTTGGCATGGATGGTCTTGGGGACATATTAGGGCAATGGAGACCATTTGTGACCCTTGGAACTCAACCATCTTTCTTGAAATTGAAACCCTAGTTTGAGGCTCATTGTCTTAGGAGGAGGATTTGACTGGTCAATCCTTAGTCAACTTGAGCAATTGATGACCTCTAGGAGTATGTTTTTTAAGTAAAATAAGAGGGAAAATTTTTGGGTACAATAGATAGCAACCCAGACTGTCTTTTGCTGGAGATGTGAATCCTGCCGATGATTTGTGGTAGAAACAGACTCAAGCTGGGGAGATTGAACTCCGTTGGGAAAGTAAACTCTGTTATGGAAATAAATGTTGTTGGGGAAATAAACCCTTTTGACGGAGGAATACTCTGCTGAGGAATCACCCTTGCTGAGGAAAGGAGCTCTGCTGGAGAGAAGAAATTTGCAGGGGATTTAACAGTTTTGGAGGAATAAACTCAGTTGGGGAAGAGAATTTATGTAAACTGTAATGATTGGGACCCTGTAGGTGAGTGCTATTGTCGGTAAAATGATCATACTCTTTTATCCTCTGGGGGAACTTGCTTGTGAGTATGGCTCTGTAGGGATTTGTGGATAGCTCTAACATTATCCCAACTCCTAGAGTCTTGAGTAAATGCTTATTCCTGTTTTTATGCATATATTTGTTTAACAGCTAATTGTATTCATATGCATATGCTCATTCAATTTTAGTCATTGGTTGTTTTTGAAAACAAAATAGAAAAAGTAAAAACAAAAAGTTTGAATTTTGAGATTTGAGATTTGCACTTTTATTGATAGCTTGCCCACAAACAAGCGATTTTGTACAAAGAGACATAAATCCCAATGAGGGGAAATTAGCGTGAAATGAAAAGAATACAAAGCGAAAAAATAAAGTAATAGCTATGTGAGAATAATCTCGTCGGGTTCCAACTCTGCAATTTCCCATATGTCTTCGAGCATCTCATCCCTTGTTGTTAAAAGAAGGCAATTGAATTGACTTGTACCATCTGAACTTGACATTGGTAATAAAGCTTGCTGTAAGTGATCTAATGAAGACATAGTCGTACGCTTTGATCCCTAACTTTTTCCTGGACCACCCTTTCAGGTTTTCAATCCACTGGGATACCCTTTTTTTCCCGAGCCGCC
Organism: Vicia faba; assembly: GCA_948472305.1. Taxonomy (NCBI): domain Eukaryota; kingdom Viridiplantae; phylum Streptophyta; class Magnoliopsida; order Fabales; family Fabaceae; genus Vicia; species Vicia faba. The sequence continues at coordinate 1,701,693,671 of OX451736.1, read as the reverse complement.
TTTTCAGGTTTTCGACTTGTCGGGTGTACAATCTTTTATATATATCCCTAATTTTTCCCAAACCATTTTGGTTCGCTGGGATGCCCTTATTTTTTCCTAGGCCAGTCAACCTAGCAGATCATATGTATGCATAGTATCTTTTGACTATGTCTGCATTCACAGGGTGCGGGAAATCTTCATTGTCCATGGTGGTCAATATCATAGCGCTGCTAGAAAATATTTTCTTGATCACAAATGGCCATTCATAGGTGGGATTCCATTTTCCCCTAGGATCGCCTTGCGGTAGAATGATGCGCTTTATTACCAAGTCACCAGCCTGATATACCTGATGCTTTATCTTTTTGTTGAATGCTTTGATCACACGCCTCTGATACATCTGACCGTGACACGCAGTTGCAAGCCTTTTTTTGTCGATTAGATTTAACTGATCCAATCTGGTATGAATCCATTCTTCTTCATTTAGGTCTGCATCCTTCATGATTCTTAGCGAGGGAATCTGAACTTCGACAGGTAGGACAACTTCCATACCATTGACCAGAGAGAATGAGGTTTCCCCAGTTAATGTTCTAGCCGAAGTATGGTGGCCGTGGAGAGTAAACAGTAACATCTTGTGCCAGTATTTGTATGTCACAACCATCATCTATATAATCTTCTTAATATTTTTGTTGGCGGCTTCCAGTGGGCCATTCATCTTTGGACGGTACGGAGAAGAGTTATGATGCTTGATCTTGAACTGCATGCAGAGTTCAGTGATCATTGTGTTATTGAGATTAGTACAGTTATATGTGATAATCCTCTCAGGAATTCCATACCGATAGATCAGGTTATGCTTTACGAACCAGGCGACCATATTCTTAGTAACAGAGGCGAACGAGGCTGCTTCAACCCATTTTATAAATTAATCAATGGAGACGAGGATGAAGCAATATTCGTTAGAGGAAGTAGGTTTGATTTCTCCGATCATGTCAATGCCCTACATTGCGAATGGCCAATGAGCAGTCATGACGTTTAAAGGTACTGGAAGCACATGAACTTTATCAGCATAAATTTGGCACTTATGACAAGTTCTCAAGTGGTGGTGATAGTCAGTTTCCATAGTCGACAAATAGTCACAGGCTCTCAAAAGATTTTTAACTATAGTATGCCCACTGGAGTGAGTACCGAAGACACCCTCGTTCATATCTCGCATAATTTCTTCTTCTTCTTCTTTCTTGTCCGCATAATGGAGCAAGGTTGAATCATGATTACGCTTGTATAAAATCCCATTGCTCAAGAATAACTTAGTCGAGAACCTCCGCAGGAATTTCTTGTCATTGATGGATTCCCTTTCAGGGTATTCTTGAGCCTCAAGGTACATTTTCACGTCATGAAACCAAGGTTTTTCTTCTACTCTATCAGTACCAATTTCATAGAAGTATGCCAGTTCCTCAAATCTATCAATGGTAATCCTGGAAGCCTCATTGTCCCATATGACCTTGAACATGGATGACATGGAAGCCAATGCGTCTGCTAACTAATTCTCTTCTCTTGGTATATGCTCAAAACTAATATCTTCAAAATACGGAATCAAGGTTAGCACATGTTCTTGGTAAGGGATAAGATTCAGATGCTTCATATCCCATTCTCCCTTAACTTGACTGATTACTAGGGTTGATTCCCCATATACGATCAAGAGCTTGATTCTTAGGTCAACATAAGCTTTAAGACCCATGATGAACGCTTCATATTCATCCAAATTATTGGTACAATTAAAGCAAAGTCTAGAAGTTAAGGGCGTGTGACAACCCTGAGGAGAGATGATTACAGCATCGATTCCGATACCAAGTGTGTTAGAAGTTCCATCAAAAACCATAGTCCATCAGGATCCTGGATCAGGTTCTTCATACGGTCTAAGTTCTTCACAATCTGTTACTAGCATAATATTCTCGTCCGAGAATTCGAAATTCATACACTGGTAGTCGTCTATAACTTGATGTTCCAAATGATCTACCAGTACACTTCCTTTGATTGATTTTTAAGTGGTGTACTGGATGTCGTATTCTATTAAGACCATTTGCCATTAGGTTATTCTTCCAGAGAGAGCTGGCTTCTCGAATATGTACTTGATAGGATCCATTTTAGAAATCAACAAGGTAGTATGGGTCAACATATACTGTCTTAGTTGGCGAGCAGCTCATGCCAAAGTGCAACAAGTTTTCTTGAGCAGTAAATATCTTGTTTCATAATTGGTAAACTTTTTGCTAAGGAAGTATATTTCATAATCTTTTCGACCAGACTCGTCATGCTGCCCCAGTACACACCCCATTGAGTTCTCTAGCATTGTTAGGTACATGATTAAATGTATTCCCTCAACTATTGGCATTAGAGTTGGAGGTTCTTGTAGGTACTCCTTAATTTTATCAAAATCTATTTGACAATCATCATTCCACTTTACTACTTGATCTTTCTTCAACAACTTGAAGATTTCCTCACAAGTAGCAATCAAATGAGAAATGAAACGGGCAATGTAATTCAGTCGTCCTAAGAAACCTCTGTTGTACCCCAAAATTTTCCCACTCTTTTCTTAATACATTTCTCACAAGATCTTCAAATAGCTCCAGCTTGCACAAGGATTGATTAGATCAAGCCATCTCCTCAACACTGATGCCTCAAATTAGGGTTTGAGTTTTCATAATGATAATTGGACTTTTAATGACTCAAATGACTTTAATGGGTCATCATGGACCTCCAAGAATTCTCATGACAAGTTTCAAGCCTTGGATCACAAAATTGCTCAGTCAATTGATCAGATGATCTAAAATCAGCTGTACTGATGAAAAAGCCAACTGTAGCACCAAAAGTCAAACTTTGACTTTTTGGTCAATATTAAGTTTCAAAGATAGAAATTCATAAAGACATTCAAGAATATCAAGCTTGATCATCAAGAAATGTCAATGTGAAAAGTCAAACTTTTCAAGGCTTGGAAACTTTTGTAAGTGTTTTTTATACATGATAATCTCATTACTGCATGCCATGCTTTCACCAATATGCAAGATGATTCAAAGAAAACATTCAACATGAAAGTTGTAGATCTTGATGAGGTATACAACTTTGGTTTACTGATCAAGTTCCAGAAGTGCTTGGATTTTGAGTTATAAATTCATGAAGTCATGGCATTTTTATATGAACACTTAGAGAAATTTTCAGCAAGTTTGGTCAGGTTTTTATCCCAACTTCTTGGCCAATTTTCATCAAGTTCCAGTTTGATTTAAAAAAAGTGGTCAACATGAATGTTGTAGAGGGTGTTTCAAGCTTTACAAAACATCCAAGAGCATGAATTTTTCATATTTGAGCTAGGAGATTCAAGGGCCTGAAGTTGGGCATTCATTCTTGATTTGCAAGTCATTTTGTTGAAGAGCACATAACAAAATCCTTATGCCATGCTGCGTAATCTTACTTTTCAGGCCTTTTGGCTTACAAATATATTCATAATCAGATGTTTATACAATTGATTGAACTATTATCCAAGTGATTCAAGTATTGTCCATTGCATCTTTCCATTTTTGGCACAAAGGCACCATTACCATTCTTGCAATGTTCACTTTAATCACAAAGTCAATTTCTTGAGCCTCTAACTTGTTCCTTATACACACACTCAACATAAAAAATCAGAAGAGCATGCTTAAAGTTTCCGACAACCCTATGCAACAAAGTACAAAGCATTGGAACTATGATCTTAAAGCTTGCTTCATGTACAATCTAACATCGCCACAACATGTGATTTTTTTGAAAATCTGATCAACCCTTTTTCACAAACCTCTTGCCTATAAATAGAGAGGCATTTGCAAGAGAAAGAGGTGAGAAAAAAGAGAGAGAAAAGTCAGAAGTTTGTTGTGTAGAAGCCATCAAAAATCCATGCACTCTCAAAAAACCAGAATTGATCACAAAACCCCCATTGTTGAGCTTTGAAGACCAAATCCTTCAACGTCTCACTCCTTGCAAGTTTTGTCCAAGAAAACCATCAAAACACTCCACATACATCATATAGAAGTTATTCAAACACAAGAACAACTTCTGTAACATCGCTATCATCATTGCCCATGCTCAAAAACAGCCAATACAACAGCTCAAACTCAAAGCAAATTTCAGTTTCAAGCTAAGTTTTCTTGATTTTGAACTCTTCATACAAACATCATTAGTGCTTCATTTGTGAAGATAAAATATAAATATAATTTCCTTGAAGATAACCATATGATTGATTTTCATTTTTCCTGACCATGTGTCGAGAATTGACTTTTACATGTAGCAAAATAGTGATAAAAGCAAAAAACAACAGTATTAGTCGACACGAAATGCTATGAGTCGACACATGTTATGTTTAAAACAAGTTATGAGTCGACACGAAACACGTATGCATCGACACGAAACGGAAATGAGTCGACACAAAACCAGTATGCGTCGATTCATACTGAGTTGTTTTGATTCAAGGAGCAAGAAATGATTATGAGCCAATACATGAGGCAATACGAAACAGATATGAGCCAATACATAAGCTCATGTGTCAATACATAAAACAATTTTTTATCTTTATTTATTTATTTATTTATATTTTTATTATAATTATTTTCATATAAAAAATTCAAAAAATATTTTATTTAATATTTATATGTATGCATACACATTCCTTTTATTTCTTTTTCTAAACTAAAAAAAAGGACAAAAACACTTTCTTATTAAAATCAATTTATTTTCTTAAAATTAATTTAATATTTAGACTTAGGTTTTATTTCAATTTGTTTCTTTTGATTAAATTAATTTAGACATTATAATTTTAATTAATTTCTTTTCAAAATCAATTAGAACCTTTTTCATAGAAACCATAAAAACAATTTCTCTTCTCTTTATATTTCTTTTTACATTTTATTATTTCGCACTATAATTATGTAATTGTCAATTTCTTGTAATAGTAAATTAGGTTTATTTGCTTTCATCTCCCCATTTGTAAATTTGTACCCCCATCCCCAAATGATGTAATAGCATAGGACTTTATATTTCCGCATTTTACCGCTTTCAAATATAAATGCTAGTAATTAGGGTGTGTATGGCAAGACTAAAATCAACAAGTAGACAACCCTAAATCAAGATAAAAATGCATGAAAACAAACACTTGCACACTTGCAACTCTAGGGTAACCCACACTTGTTGCCTCGGATGAAAATAGTCATGACCCTTGAACGCGGGATACTTTAGCAATGACCCTCGAATATAAGATCGTAGTCCATCAATGACCCTTTGATGTTGCCTTTGGTAAACGATCTTATACCCTTGCGACAAATGGCTAAGGTATCCTACAATGTTTCCTTCTATGACTATACGACGACCCACGCCTGTCCCTTCGCATCCAATTATAGTTCTTCTTATCAATCAATGGTAAGATATCAATATCTAAAGTAAGAGGAAATGAACAAATACTTTTTGAGTAGGTAGAACACTCGTAGTTGCTTGCTCACAACATTTACAAAACATCTTTCAAAAACACACCAACACTTTCAAATATTTTTCAAAGTCAACACTTTGTATGCATTCTTATAGAGACGAGAATCATTACAAAGTTCGCCTAAACAAAGGGCACTTTTCAAAAATACTTTCAAACCCAATTACAAACACATTTTAAACAAAGCATTTCAAAGTGACCTAGAAACTACGAGCCCGTAGATAACTACGGATGAAAAGGGTGCTAACACCTTCCCTTTTCATAACCTACCCCCCGAACTCAAGAAAATATCTCAAAGGTCTTTCCTGTTCTTTTCACCCTTTCCTTATTGGATAAAAGAAAAGTTTGTGGTGACTCTTGCTATCCGTAATAATTGCGATAAAACATAAAACACCCAAGTCAGTTCTCCCACCGTATTACAATGTCTAACTTCCTTCTTGGTACGAGGATTTGTCATCTCTTGGATGGCTTTAAATTTTGCAGGATCAACTTCAATACCTTTACCATTGACGATGAAACCCAGGAGTTTACCAGATCTCACCCCAAAAATGCATTTGTTCGGGTTTAGCCTTAGCTTATATTTCCTCATCCTTTCAAACAGTTTATGCAGATGATCAAGATGCTCTTCTTCAGTCTGTGACCTATCATGTCATCAATATAGACCTTTATTTCATGGTGGATCATGTCATGAAATAAGGCTACCATGGCGCACTGATAAGTTGCCCCGACATTCTTTAACCCAAAAGGCATAACCTTGTAACAGAAAGTTCCCCACTGTGTGACGAAAGTAGTTTTCTCCATGTCTTCAGGTGCCATATTGATCTGATTATCACCCGAGAAACCGTCCATGAAGGAGAATACATTGTGTTGAGCGGTGTTGTCGACCAAGACATTAATATGTGGCAGTGGAAAGTCATCTTTGGGGCTTGCCTTATTCAGATCCCTGTAATCTATGCAAATACATACCTTGCCATCTTTCTTTGGCACCGGAACAACATTAGCAACCCATTGAAGATATGATGTTGTTGTACCCTAATACTTGCCTTCTCATTTCTCAAGGCATTTCTCACAAGGATTCTCAAAATTCAAGCTTGCACAAGTACAATTTGATTTTACAACATCAAGTTAAAGAGGAAACTGTTAAAAAAGGGGGAAAAAGGTAAAAATAATCTTTTTGACAAAATTGGAGAAAAATAAAGTCTTCTTCGACTCACATCCTTCAATTAGACTTTTGGCCTTCTGCGATGCAAGCTGGGCTTGCATCCTTCGATTGGGTGTTGGCATCTGACACACTGGCTTTGATTCACAAGGTAGGAGCTTCATGCGTGCAACCTTCAATTTCATATTTGGCCTCACATGATTCACAATGCAAAGAGCCTCTTGTATCCTCCTTCAATTTAAAGAGGAAAGCCTCATGCACGCAACCTTTGATTGCACCATTGGCCCCTTACATGTTTTCCTTGAGTCACAAAGCAGTGACCCCCTGCATGCAGGCTTCGACAGGGAATTGACTCTTTATGCAAACCTTAGTTTGAGCATTGTCCTCTTGTATGCTTGCTTGGAGTCAGAAAGTAGTGACCTCCTGCATGCAGGTTTCGACAGGGCATTGGCTAAGTTTACACTAACTTCAACTGGACGATATTTCCCTTCAAAACCTTCAACACACATGGTTGATGCCCCCTTCAAAGGACATGTATTAGTGGATTTGAAGAGCATACATAGGGGTCCCTTTCGAAAGATATACTTTACTGGCCCATTCAAAGGACTTTCCAAACATACCTGGATGTCCCAATCGAATGCCATTTTTGGTGACTCATTCAAGGGGCACATATTTGGCTCCTTCGAAGGGTGCACAAAAAGAGCCCATTTGAAAGACACTTGTTGAGTAAAAACCAAATAATGTTGTTTAAAGGAGAATTTGGTTGAACATGGTCAAAACAAAAGATAAATGGCATACAAACACAACCCCTCGAAAGCTAAAAACACAGTTTACTCAATTTGTTCAAATTGTTTTGTTTTCCCTCCTAAATCTCAGCCAACTATGCATATAAATAAGAAGCTCCATAACATGTATAAGCGGCTGGACAACACATCCAGAAACTTTTTGTGGTGGAACGAATCTTCAAGAAATCATCAAACTCTCAAAAACTCAAACACTCTCAAACACTTAAACACATATTCAAACCCAGTATCTAGAAGAAACAATACACCTATTTCCTTGGCCCTTCGAATCCAAGAGAAACACAACACTTATTTTCTTGGCCCTCCGAATCTAAAGAAACACAATAATTGTTTCTTTCTCTCTTTTGAATCTGACACCAACTCAACACTTGGTTTCTTCTTTCGAATCCAACACTAGAAACATTACCCTTGTTTCTTTCCATCAAATTCAGGGACACCCAGTGCAGCGGCTCAAGGTCCAACACTTAAATTCCAACGTCAATCAAGGTAAGTCCCCTTAAACCTTAGGCTTTTTGTTTCAAAACATGTGCATACCTTTTTTTTCTTCTTTCTTTTCGTTTCCACCTTTTCAGTTTGCTCTCATTAATACTTTTATGGCTTATTTTCTTTAATTATTAAACATGCTTTAAGAACTAACCTGGCCATGAGACAATACTAGCATGGCCTCAGGCCATGTTGCTATTAAAATCCTAAACAAAGGAAAACAGGAGGAAGGAAGTATGGAACGAAGCCTCAGGCTTCACCCCCTTTACTGCTTCACAGTCCAAACGAAGGAGCCGGAAGGGAGAAACGAAAGATGTTCACACTGATTCCCTTGCCCATTCGAAAGCAGCTGCCAGAAAGAGGAATTGGAGGCTGCCTCTTACGCTAACTACCAGGCCTCAATCGAAAGAAGCAGCAAGTAGGATATCCATACTAACTGCCATGCCTCAAACGAAAGAAGCATCCAGAAGGATGGCCACACTGACTTCCATACCCCATTCGAAAGAAATATGAAAGGGGTGAAAAAGAAAGACAAGTCTTTACTACTTCCAGGCCAAATCGAAGGAAGCCAAGAAGAGAAGAATCAAAGGGTTCTGCTTCCTAGATCGAAAGCTCATTTTTTCCTCTTTTTTATTTTGTTTTTTCTTTACATTTTTCTTGCTATTCAATATGGTTGTAATAGTGTAGGATTTATTTTCTGCATTTTTATTGCTTTTGTACAAATGTTAGTAATTAGGATGTATGGAAAGATAAAACCAACAAGTTAGACAACCCAAAAATCAAAGAAAAAATGCATGCAATCAAACACACTATTCACACATGCACCTCTAGGGTAATCTCACTTGTTGCCTCGGAAAAATAGGCATGTCCCTCGAATATAGGCATTTTAGCAAAGACCCTTGATAAAAGATTGTAGTCCCTCGATGACCCTCGATATTGCCTTTGGTAAACGATCTAGTCCATAAACAACATTGCTAAAACATCCCATAGGTTGCTTTCTATGACTATACAAACGTCCCACGCCCGTCCCTTCACATCCAATGATGGGGCTTCTTACCAAAATAATGGTAAGATAGCAATATCTAAAGGAGGAGGAAAAGAACAATAGACCTTTTTGAGTAGGTAGGATGCTCCTAGTTGCTCATTTGCTCACAACAAAAACATTTTATACACCAACACTTTCATTTGAAACATTTTCAAAAGATAAAGCTCTTTGTACGCATTCTTATAGAAACGAGAATTATTACAAAGACACTTTTTCAAAATCACTTTCAAAAACACATTCCACAAACACCTCTTTGAACTATTTTCAAAACCAACACTTTGTACACGTTCTTATAGAAACAAGAACCATTACAAAGACACTTTTCAAAATACTTTCAAAACCCACACCACAAGCACATTTTAAAAAAAAAGCAAGTGATCTAGCAAGCAACTAAGAGCCCGTAGATAACTACGAATGAAAAGGGTGCTAACACCTTCCCTATTCATAACCTACCCCCCAAACTCAAGAAATAATCTCAAAAGGTCTTTACTGTTCTTTTGAACCTTTCCTTTTGGATAAAAGAAAAGTCGGTGGTGACTCTTTTTATCCGCAACAATTGCGATCAAACGCAAAACACCCAAGTCAGTTCTCCCACCATATTACAGATGTCACATCCAAGAACCCTGCATTGAGTTGCTTCATAACCTCGACTTTGATCTTTTTTGACATTTTAGGATGCATGCATTGAACCTTCTGTTTAATTGAAGCACAACCCTCTTTCATTGGCAGATGATGAACCACAATGTCAGTGTCGAGTCCTGGCATGTCTTTGTATGACCAAGAAAAGATTTCAACATATTCATGGAGAATCTGGATTAACCTCTTCTTGACACTGTCTTCTAGGTTGGCGTCGATCTTGACCTCTTTTTTGTCTGTCTCGGTACCTAAGTTTTCCACTTCGATCGGCTCTTCATGTGGTTGGATAGACTTTTCTTCTTGTATTAAGTTTCTGGCAAGTTCTCCAGGTATTTCACAATCTTCCTCACCTTCTTCCTCGGCTTGGTAAATTAGATTTTCAAAGTCATATGTGGAAATAATAGAATTATTATCAACAATATCTAAAGTGCATGAGGATCTGCAATGTAGTGTGTGGGTGTGTGTAAGAACACATAGTTGTTTGAAAATGCAATAAGATTAAAGGAAGATAGAGATCACAAAATTTGCATGCAAAACGTTTAATGTTTTTATTGAATGAGAAATGTTTATGAATTATCAACCCTTAGGAAATGAACCATTGTGCCGCGTGTAAGACACAAGGTTTAAAGTCATTGTTTATTACATAACCAAAAACTTTTAAAAATAAAAAAAGACAGGAATATAGCTATTACTCCTGACTAAAGGAGATAGGGAATATTTATTCTACTTTCCAATTGTCAAGCCCATCACCAATGGTAGGGAATATCCAGTTGTTGAAGTCACAATCACTGTCTACATCCTCTATAGCATTAACTCTGTTGTTGCTGATATGGAACATAGGTATTCTATCCCGAGCACGGCGAATAGCCCTTTGACTTTTGACAGTAAAGCCCAAACCAAACTTGTCATATTTATAGGGGGTATCAGAAAGCTGACCCCAAACAGTACTACCACCTTCTTCTACAGTAGCCTTGGCATCTTTCAAGGAAGCCATCTTGTGTGGAGTTTTAGTAATCCTTGGAATGGCGGAAATATCTTTAACAACAGCAGGGGAAATTACTTCAAAGGTTTGACAGGGTGTCTCAATAAATTTTCCGTCCATCTCTATGTATAAGAATGAATTCAAGTGGATGACCATGTATTCTTCTTCTCCACAGTAACAACCTTCCCTTTTACAGGGTGTTTCAATTTCTGATGCAACGTGGAGGTGATGGCACTTGCCTTATGGATCCAGGGGCATCCAATAGGAAAGAATATGCCGGCTGGATGTCCATTACATAGAAAGTGGATTCAAATATCAGTGAACCCACCTTGATTGGGAGGTCCACTTCTCCATGCACCGTTCTTTTAGATCTGTCAAAGGCTCGAACTATGATATTATTGGGCTTCAGCACAACCCCTTCGCAATCTAGTCGGTCAAGAGCGCCCTTTGGCAGAACATTCAGAGAAGAGCCCATATCAATTAACATGTGAGCCAACATAGTGCCCCTGCATTCAATGGAGACATACATGTCCCTATTGTGATTTCTCCCCTCTGAAGTCAGATTAGCATCGGAAAATCCCAAATCATTATCAGTTGTTAAACTTACCACGTAACTTCCTAATGATCAGCCAAAATTTCTTGAGGAACATGATAAGTCTTTAAGAATTTAACTAAGGCCTACGCATGAGGTTCAGAACACAACAATAAAGATAGCTTGAAATTTAGGACGGGGTTTGCCCCAGTTGTTCAACAATTTTATAATTGCTTCTGCGAATGATCTTCAAAACCTCTTCCAAATCCTGTCCAGAGGTATCCTTGATTGTAGCTTCATTTTGTGCCTCCTTCCGGGAAGCCTCTATCATTGGCTCTTTACCACGAGCCTCGGCAGTTATCTTGGTATCCGTGACTTGAACAGGTGGAGAGATTTACGAGGAGAAAACCCTTCCCCTTCTTGTAATTTTGTTGGTCCCTACAATATTGTCAATTCTGGGATCAGCCTCATTATCCTCTTCGTCGGACAACTCTTGTTTAACATTATGGTAATAGACGTCAGACCCATAATTCCATGGAATAGCCTTTTCCGAGGCATACAGGATTGGCCCAGGTGTTGTAATGATTAATGGAGAAGTTTTTGGATTGGCGATAATCCTTATAGGACCCTTGGAAGTGATTCTGAAAGGAGTACCGGATATGACAGACAAATCTTGGCATAAATTCAGAACTTTTTTCAATCAAAATTACGTGTTCATCCATCAGGCGTTGAACACCTTTCTTCAGCAACCCACAACCATTGGGTTGGACTGCACAATAATAAAATTCTTTAGCACAACCCAAAAATAAATCGGCTTGTAACAAATTCTTCTTGATGGTAGAGAGAGGAGTAACCACATCACTTACAGAGGTAATGTACAACACATCTTCAATAGAACTTATGCCCTTGTCATGCTTGGGCATAGGTGCAGTAATTATGCTCAGAGTCTCCGGAGGATTAAACTCAATTTCCTTATTATCGATCATATCTTGAATGTTTCTCTTCAGAGACCAACAATTGTTGGTGTCGTGCCCATGACTGTTCGAATGATAAGCATACCTTGTGTTTGGATTATAATTTGGAGAGGAGGTTTTGGGATTCTAAGGATCCCTCAGTGAAATGAGCTCAGCCTTTAACAAATGTTGCAATGCCTGAGATAAAGGCATGCCGATTTTGGTAAAATGCCTCGGCGGAGCGTCTGGTCTTCGTCGGTTGCCCTGTTGTTGTTGTTGTTGAATCAGTGTTGGGTTAGAGATCAACACCGCTCTCACAGACTGGTGACGGTTACTTTTACTACGAATCTTCTGGCCATAGACAAAATTGACTTCCTTTGGACCTCCAAAAATGGCTTCTTCACAGCATTATAATATGTAGCCATCGAGATCTTCCCACTCTTGATACCGCTTTCAATTCTTTCCCCAGTCAAAATCATCTCCGTAAAACCAGATGACGGGCTTTCAATCAACAGATTAAAGAACGGGCCTGTCAGAGTGCCCATGAACATATCTACCATTTCTCGATCAGTCAAGGAGGTTTCACCCTTCTAGCTAAATCCCTCCATTTATGTGCGTATTCCTTGAACCCATCATTTGAGCCCATGGACATATTCTGCAGCTGCACTCGAGTTGGTTCCAGGTCAGCGTTATATTGATACTAGCATTTCTATGCTTATATTGATACTGCCATAAACAAACGTTTTCAAGGCCATGAATGAAGTTTTGTAATGTTTTCCAAAAACATGGGATCTTGTCCTTTTTTAAATTTGAATGTATGTGGACATTTTGGCTCCTTTGAATACCCTCTAGTGTTGCTCTTCGACTGACCTCAAGTTTCCTCTTTCGACTGGACCTCTTGTGTAGCCTTTGACTGGGCTCAAGTTACCTCTTTCGTGTGGACCTCTTGTGTATCATTCGATTGGGCCTTCTGCATGCTTCTTCAAATGTACTTCTTGTGTACCCTTCGACTGGCTCTAGTATTACTTCCTCTGAACGGGTCTTTAGATGGTCCTTTTGGTGTACCCTTCGAATGGGCCTTTGGTGTGTCCTTCGCATGGGCTAACATGCGTGTTGAAGTGTATACAATTGTTTCAAAGGGGGACAAAACCCAGTCGAAACTGGCACAAAGGCAGCCTATTCCTTATGGATGCTAGCATGAAGCAAGTCAAGGCAGGCATAAAGGAGACCATTGCCTAGGCGAAGCTGGCACAAAGGTGGCCAGTGCCTTATGGTCAAAGGCAACTTTTTTCCCTAGGGCATCAAAAGAAGCTTTTTTCCTGGTGGATCAAAGGCAACCCTTAAGGAGTTTTGGCCTTGTGTGTTGAAGGAAATTTGAACAGGCATGCGTGTGCTGGTGACACGGTGAGGGGTCTTTTTCCTATTGGTAGCTTTGTGAATCGAAGGCCAGTTTGGAGAATTTATTGCTTTGTGCACTGAAAGCACGCCCAGAGGGGTAATTTTCCTAGTATAAGCAGGAAATAAGCTTGCTCCAAGGAAAAACAAATGCCCAATCGAAGTAGGGATCCAACTTGCATGCAGGTAGCCATTATATTTGTGAGTCAAGCCAGCATGTAAAGACAATGGTGCAATCGAAGGAGCACTTACAATAAGCCCTTCCCCTTTGGATCGAAGGAGGCTGTTTTAAAGGGAAAACATGCCCAGTAGAAGTTGGTGTGCAGCAAACAAGCAAAAGACCAAGGCTTCAATCGAAGCTTGGAAATTTTATGCAAACTTGGAGGAGGTTAGGCACTCAATCGAAGCCTGTCCAAATACCAATCGAAAGGCCTTTTAACACGCCAATTGAAGGATTTTTCAAAACGCCAATGGACGAATCCTTGTTTATCTTCAAAAAAAATTATCTTTCCTTTAATGAAATTTCTGTGATCACCATGTAAGAGAAAGATCTTGGGAAAATATGAGATGGAAAATTTTGGGGTACAACACAGACATAAAGAGATACTTTAACCATTTATTTCTAATATCTTAAATAAGAATAATCAATAAAAAGAAAATATGATTCATTAGAAAACATGTAAATTCTAAGCTGGTATATGAGTTTACCTTCATTACTGAGCTTGTTTCTGATTCGCCAACCTGCTGAACATTTCTTGTAATTCACATTCCATTCCTTATTCTGAGATGCTTCTTCTGATCTTCTTGCTTCTTGAGCTTTCAACAACAGCTCCATTATATTTAAATTCTGAAAGATAGTTTCGTACAACTGTAGTATTCTTGTCTAGCTTTGATCTTTCTATGCACACTTCAAGACATTCCTTCTGAAGAGCCGACTTGATTATTCTTGTCTTACTGAATACCAATTGCTGATATGAGAAGCTTTCTTCAAGAGATTCATAGTGAATTTTGTTTCTTCGGGATGTGATGATCTTGGTCTCAACTTTATAGACAAAGCTTTAAGCGACTTCTGAGAGAGCATCTTCTAAGAAGAATTTTTAGAGTAGTTCACGTTTTAACTTCTAATGTTCTCCCAACTATGCTTCAAGAGAATTTCATCTAAGTATGCTTCTTTGAGAAGCCTTGATATTCTTAGAGCTCTTTGACATATCTACTCAAGACAATGTTGATTTGATCCATTTCATCTTGCAACAGTTTGTCATTTGGATGACTTCTTCAATTGATGATCTATAGTGTTGATTGTTAACCTTTTCTTCAGATGGAAAACTTCTGGTGTTGAGAAGATGAATTCCCTTCCCATCAGGTACTCGAGCCTTCAGAATCCTAAGAACTAGATTCTAGATATTCTATTTTCATATTTCTGATTCTTTCCCAGAGTTTTGATTCCTCTATAGAACGGGTTTTGAATCAGAAAAGCTTTCTATCATTTGAGTAGCAGACATCCATAGAATTTTCTCTTACTGGATCTCTCTACATGATTAAGTGTTTGATTCTTGAATCAATAATAGAGCCAGGCTCTGATACCAAATGAAGGTATAGAAAACATAAGAAAGGGGGGTTTGAATTGGGTTTATAGAAAACATTCCCCTTTAGAGATTCTGAGCACTCAAATGATAATAGTGATAAAGACAATGAATAGTAAAGGACACAAGTGATTTATGCAGGTTCACCTTAAACAAGGCTAATACTGTCCACCCCCTCAAGTATGATTTCTCCTTCAACAAGCACTTAATCCCTTATAACCAAACTAATTAAAAATTCACGGGAAACGACCAATAACTAACACACAATGACACGTTCAGTGATCCAACCGGATATAACATTCATTAATCCAATAAGATCAGATCAACATGATCTCTTACCAGGATTTCTCCTCAATGATATCCATCAGTGATCTCTTTAGAATTATGACCTTCACTCGGACCTCTAAGATATATGACTACCATTGACCAAATAAAATCGGATCACTTAAGATCTCCTATCAGGATTTCATCATAATGAATAGCAACCATTGTCTTATTTAGAACATACCTTCACTCAGTCTTTCACGGAACCTTTCGATGATATGTTCAGCAATCTGATTTGATGAATATAACAATAATTAACCCAATAGAATTGGATCCCTTAAGATCATCTATTAGGATTTCCCATAATGACCAATAACCATTGTCTTCTTGAGATCATACCTTCACTCGGTAACCCAAGGAATCAATCAACAATAGTTGATAAATTTGTTGTTTTTACATATTTGCTTCCACTATATAGATTACATAAAAGATTTAAGCACATACTGTTTAACATATTTTCAAGCAACAACTCTAGTGTTAAAGCAATTTACATGAATAAATTCCAATTGTAACATAATATGAGCAACAAATCTTGTGTTCATTATAATGTTCTATCTAGATGTATTTGATCATAAGTTAAGTAGCATCTTGTAGTATTATTCTTCTTCTTCATCTTTCGGTTGGTAAGTTACGAGTGACAACTCCTTGCTTCTTCAGAGATCTACCAAGATGTATGTGATCAGAAGTAGATTAGCATCTTTTAGTCTTCTTCTTTATGTTTCTTTCTTTTCTCTCATTTCTGTGTAGTGGTCTTCAGAATGTTTAGCATTGCAAGCTTTAACATCTTCACCATCCACAACATTTTAGCTTGATGGCCAATGGCGGCATTCTTCTTTGAATCTTTGATATTATTTTATACCCTTGAGAGAGAGAGACATTGTGAGGGTAGAAAAGTATTTTTCTGCACCAACCCTTAGTTCCCAACTGATAGAATAAGGTGTGAAAGTTTAGACAGTATAAAGTAATACTTTCTGCATCCTGTCACTGTTTACTGATAGCTTTCCACCTTTTCTCTGAATAATGTTTTTCTAATAAGCGTGTAAACAAAGGTCCGTTAAGTAAATAAAGATAGCTAGAAATCCATTTGTTTGTTCCCAACGATCACAGTGAGAGTGGTTGAGAATACAATACAAAGGACTATCCTTATGCCAGCCAAAAGGGTAGAGGTCACATACACTTTATGTACCTTTTGTACACCATCACACGTTAAGCATTTTGAACTTATTCTTATCTTCAGAGGCTTTAGATAATTTTAGTGTTGAACGTTGGAGCTTGATGTAGAAGATTCACTCTTAAGTCTTAGAACCTAAGTCTTGGAGTCTTTAGAACTTGTCCTATCAGAACCTTGTCTTCAGATTCTTCACCACATGGTTTTAAGAACTTGCTTTTCTTCAAATCATCAGAACTTGTTCAGCAGAACCTTGTCTTCATAATCTTCTGAACTTGTAACACATAAAGGCTAATCTTTAGAAGGCCTCCAAAGCTTAACCACCAAGTCACAATCAAAACCTCTTGTACTAACTATAATGGTAGAAATGTTGAGACTAAGCCATTGGATTGACTTAACTCACATAGATCAAAATAAAAATCTCCACTGTGCTTTATTGTTTCCAAAGGAATGGGAAAAGAGTGAATAACCCAAAAGAGGGGGGAGATAATCTAAGTTTGGGGGTTATTTATGTAAAGGGGAGGTATTAGCACCCTAAACATCTACGGTACTCCGCAGGAACCTCTTTGAAAATTTTTGTATTTTGGCTGTAATGTTGTATACAAAAATAGAAGGTGAAGATGAGAAAAGAAGTATATTTTACAATTTTTGCATCCTCCGCGGTTGCGAACCTTTAGTGCCTACGTACCACCTTCTGTGTAATAGGGGATCAGGATACTCGTAGTTGACCTTTAAAAATTTTAAAACATAAATGTGTTGGTTAATTTTAAGAGATAAGAAATCATCATCATATCCGAGTGGAAGAACATACTTACTACCCACGATTGTGAGAAAGGAGAATTTTCACCATCCCAAAGTGGAGGATGTGGCTTTGATTTTAAAATCAACAAAGCCTCACTCAACACCGAAGTGGAAAATATCTCACTTCACTACATATAATAGAAGTATAGTAGCTAGCATCACTACAAGGAATGACATGAGTCTGATCTTTTGAGAAAAGTTTAAGGTAAAAATCCAAAGTGGCAAAAATGGTTTGAATGAGATTGATTGACTTTTAGTATTCTTACAAAAATGTAAAAGTATGATTAAATTGGTTAAAATTTGATTAAGAAAATGTTTAGAAAATGCATGGACCTAAGTCCAAGTTTATTGTGAAAGCGGTTCAAGTTTAAAAACAAGAAGAGTTTTCAAAAGGAGGGAGAGGGTTTTTGAAATTAAAGAAAATGGGAGGAGATGAAGAGACTATCCTAAAGCATAAGGTAAAAAAGCTAGGGAAAAGAATTGTCTAACCAACAAGAAGCTAACACTTGACGTAATGAGTCAATATAGAATTCTCACCCTTTGGATTGAAACTAAACAAGCAAAGATAATAAACCTCTTAAGAAAACTAAACTTCAAATGCATTACGTCTTCACAAAAATTGGACAGAGTAACAGTTGTATACAGATGAATTCCCAATCACAGACAAAGCACATAATCAGAATAACCTGCACACAAAGAAAATAAACAACCCAATATTTTGGGATAAACCCCAAGAACTCCAGACAAAATAGCAATAGAAGTCACAATGTCTCAAGGCATGTTAAGGTCTCTACTCCTAAGTCCAAGAAGTCCATAACTCAAAAATGCCTAGGATAGTAACCAAATAGTCCAAGTAACCTTAAACTTTTATATTGTTCAAGTTGACTATTATGTATCTTCAAAAAGAAAATGAAAAGCTCAAGTGAGAAAAATAAAAATTACATAAAGATAAATGCTCAAGTGAGTAAATATGGAAATAACATGAAATGTAAATGTTAAAATAAATGGTGCGTAAATGTAAAGGCGTAAAGTAAAAGCATAAACATAAAAGTCAATTGTTAATGGGTTAGAAATTAGAGGTTAGTTGAATAAACATCTTGAATCTTGCATTTGAAAACTCATTAGAAGATTGATAAAATCAAAGCCTCTCAACAATAAGTTTCATTTTCTTTTTTTCAAGTATATCATTCATTTCAAATTCTCAAGGCAACAACAAATGATCAATGATGTTTAAATGATTTACTTAGACCAAATTTTATAAAAGTCCATTAGAGGATTGATAAGACCAAAGCCTCCTAATAATGAACCTCAAGGTTATTGGATCAAAGGTTTCAAGTTAAACATTCTTGGGCTTGCAAACATAGGCTTGGGCCATGAATGATCATTTCTCGAATCGGGACAAAATTTAGCGCCATGTTAAGCAATCGTAAGTGGACTTATATAGAAGTCGCACCTATTTTTAGGCCGGTCAATAGAAATCTACGTATCATATGTTTAGAGAAATGATATGTAGATCATTCTCTAACAACATGTAGTACAAGTAAGAAAGGGATAAGATGAAGAGGGAGGAGATGTATTTGAATCAAATATTTTGATCAAACTATCATTAAAATCATCCATCCATTTTGGGGGAGTTAAACTCAACACCCAAGATCCAATGATGTTAATGAAGTTCATGATCAACTATCACATAGTCAGAATATATTAAATAAATAAATAAATTTAATGGACATAATAAAAAGAAGAAAAATGATTTTTAAATGATTTTTTAATGGAAATAAAACGCAAAATAGAAAACTATATTCAAAATGTCAAAGAAAAATTAGAAGAAACCATAGAAATGTCAGAAATGATCTCAAATATCTTTATAAAAATTTTGGTAATTTTTTAAAACAGAAAAGTATTTTTAAACTAATTAAAGTCACTCAAATAAGTGAAAAAGATCAAAAATAGTAGAAGTCAAAATAAAATTCTAGAAAAAAATTCAAAAAGTCAAAAATAAAGAAAATGATCTTGATGAAATTTTTTAGAATATAAAGAATACCAAGTATTTTTAAACAATTAAGAAAAGTCAAAACAGAGAAAAAATCATAAAAAATATCAAATCTGAAAATAAAATCATGAAAAAATAAAAATCAGAAAGAGAATATTTAAAAATATTTTTGTGAATTGTTTCATAATTTTTGGGTCAGAAATGAATTTTCTATGATTTTTTGAAGTTTATAACAATTAAATATAAAAAGTAACAAAACAAAAATAAAGTAAAAAAAAGCATGGACTATTGGATGAGAGTCAAGACGCGTTAGTAAACAGATCCAATAGATCTATCGCGCTGTGCATATCATGGTCTTTTTTAGAAATCACATCAAATCATTTTTAATAAATTAAAGTGACTTAAAATCTAGCGCGTTGGGTGATGTCTGACTAATGAAAGTAATCAGATCCAAGGGTTCCTATGACGCACACATGGTAAAATAGATGCATTGGATATAATTCAAAAAATCACATGTCAAGCTATCATTGGCTGAAGCACGACACATAGATCGTCTTCAACCTCTAGACGCCCTAAATTGAGGTTCCACAAACTATAAAACTAGAGAACTAGACTGGTACCATTAGATTCGTCTCTTCAAGATGATTCTAATGGTATCCTCGCGCCAAATTTATATAAATTGTGCAAGGCTAAATTTGAAGAAAACCATAAAAATAGCGAGCACTGAAATCCCAAGTATCTCTCTCAATTCTCAATGAAAATGCAAATCATAAGAAGTGTGAGAATCAAAAGGATGAATAGAGTAGAATAGGGCTTTATTTGGTTCAAATTAATTAAGAATTCTACCTGAACGAAGTAACTGAAAATTGCTCTGAAATTGGACTTGGTTAGCACGACTTAGGACACCTCAAGGCTTGATTCTTCTTCTGTTAGCTTCATTGAAGTTCAAGGATAAATAATCTACAGAGAAATTGAATTAAAAAGTGGAGAAAATAGGAATTTAAAAACTCAGAAAAGTGAGTTATACAGGGAGTTTGGTAGGGTGATGTTGGTTGTTCAAGCTTGAGAAAATGAGAAGAGTGAGGTCCTGTATTTATAGGGAAGCGAATGATGCAAAGAATTTAAAGAAAATTTGAAGTTTAAAGGGAAATTGGATCAAGCTCGAAAGTGAAAAAAGTGTGACCCCGTGTGCATCAAAACTCAATCAATTCATGCGTTTTGATCCTTAACTCAACTTTGGGAACTTTGTTAAACATGTTTAAATAAAAAACACACGCTAAATTGGTGATTAGAAGCCATATTATAAATTCTGACTTTGGAGAAAACTTCAGTTTCAAGGTACCGTCTTTGAATCCACGATGTTCACAACTCAAGGGGTCTTAGGGCATGAATATTGAAGCAATTGAAAGATAAAGTCACAAACTTTACAATGTACAAAGAATGAGATCAATTGGACGCTTGAGCTAAAACTTGTGATGAGTCTAAGTTAAGAAAAAGATACTGACTTTTTGTACTTAGAAAAATTCTAAGTTTTTCTTCAAAAGTGACCTATAATGTTTTGATTCCAAACAAAGCCTTCCTCCAAAATTGAGCTTTTATCATTGATGCTATCTTGAAGTGGACATTTAAAAGAGCATTTTGCAACTTGAATCACTCAAAAATACCAAGTATTGAAAAGTTATGGCCTTGTAAAATTGTTGAAAATTCACGAGGTGACCTATAATCTTTTGGGTTCTTAGGGTATCTTCCACTCATTTTCAAGCATTGCACATAAAAGAAGAGTTAAAGTTAACATCCTTAAGATCATTATGGAAAAATAATGGAATTAAGGAGATAAAAATTTACCAAGTTGTGATCTTTTGAAGTCACATAAGGGAATTTGATGGCCTATCTAGAGGACTTGTAATATTTCTCAATCATTAGGAATCTTCCACGCCAAATCTTCTTGAAACTCTTGAAGTGATTAGTCGATAACCCTTTAATGAGATGCATATATTTGGAATCCCTCAAAAATCTCAAAATATGAGCAAAATATAGCCCTTAGAAGTTCAAAACCCTAGGTCTTCAAGAACCAAAATGAATTGGAAACCCTTTTCAATTTTGACAAACTTTTTTACATAATAACTTTTGCCATGTGAATAGAGGTTATTGAGGATGATAATAAGAAACCATAGCAACAATAACCACCTCCAAATATTAATAATTGAAAGAGTGATACACTTGTGATCAAGGAATCAAGAACTTATCCAATTAGGCCAAACTTCTTCATTCAACCCTTGTATCTTTTGACTTTCTTTGACAAATTGAAGCATGATGAATCCTACTAGACCTTGTCATGATGTCCCTTTAAAGAATATTCGATGGTTAAGCTTGAATAATAATTAAGCTTTGTTGATAAGGTATGGAAATAAACTCATGAACCTATGAATCTACTAATGAAAGGTGTTGTGCACTCACCTATAGCATCATCATTTAGAGAAAACATTCATAGTGTAGCGGTAAAAATGTTTAAGACTAAGCCATTGGATTGACTAGACTTGTATAAATCAAAATAAAAATTGCCACATTGCTTTATTATTTCCAAAGGAATGGGAAAAGAGCGAATCACCCAAAAAGAGGTGAAAGATTCAAGGTAAGGGGGTTGGTTATGCAAATGGAAGGTATTAGCATCCTAAACATCTACGGTACTCCGCAGGAATCTCTTTGTAAAATCTGTATATTTTGGCTATAAAATGTTGTATAAAAATAGATGGTGGAGGTGAGAAAAGAAATACATTTTTTATGATTTTTGCATCCGCCGCGGTTACGAACCTTTAGTGTCTACGTACCACCTTTCGTGCAATAGGGGATCAAGGTACACGTAGTTCACCTTTCAAAAATTTAAAACACAAATGTGTTGGTTAATTTTATGAGATAATACGTAATTGTCATTGTCCGTGTGGAAAACATACTTACTACCCACAATCATGAGAAAGGAGGATTTGCATCATCTCAAAGTGGAGGATATGACTTGGATTTTAAAATCAACAATGACTTGGATTTTAAAGTTGAGAAAAGTTTTTTTAAAGTAAAAATCCAAAGTGGCAAAAATGGCTTGAAATGAGATTGATTTACTTTTAGTCTTCTCACAAAAAATGCCAAAGTATTATTAAGTTTATTGAAGTTTATTTATGAAAATATTTTGAAAATGAATAGACATAAGTCCAAGTTTATTATGAAAGTGGTTCAAGGTTAAAAAACAAGAAGAGTTTTCAAAAGGAGGGAGAAGATTTTTGAAATTAAAGAAGATGAGAGGAGAAGAATGGACTATCCTAAGACATAAGGTAAAAGCTAGGGATAAGAACCATCTAACCAACAAGAAGCCAATACTTGACATTATGAGTCAAGATGGAGTTCCCATTATTTTGATTGAAACCAAGAAAGCAAAGATACTAGACCTCTTGAGGGAACCAAACTTCAAATGTATTAAGTCTTCACAAAAATTGGGCAGAGTAACGGCTGTATACGGGTGAATTCTAGATTACAAACAAGGAATGTAATCACAATAACCTGCACACAAAATAAATAAACAGCCCAATGTCTTAAGGTAAACCTCAAGAACTCCATAAAAAATATCAATTAAGGTCATAAGGTCTCCAATCATAGGTCAAGGTCTCTAATCCTAAGTCCAAGGAGTCCAATATTCCATAATGCCAAGGATAGTAACCATATAGTCCAAGTATCATTAAAGCGTTTTATGGTTCATGTTGATTATTAGGTGTCTTAGAAGAGAAAAGAAAAGCTCAAGTGAGCAAAATAAAAATGACATGAAATGTAATGCTAAAGTAATGGTGCATAAAGCATAAAAATAAAAAGGGCATAAAGTAAAAACAAATTAATAATTAGTGGTTAGTTGGATGACCATCTTGAAACTTTCATTTGGAACTCATTAGAGGATTGGTAGAATCAAAGCCTCCACACAATAAGTTTCATTTTCTTTTTGTCAAGTATATCATCCATTTGAATTCTCAAAAGTACCATTTAATGATCAATGATGTTTAAGTGATCCGTGTTGACCAAAAGTGTTGTAGATCCATTAGAGGATTGGTAGAACCAAAGCCTCTATACAATAAATCTCAAGATTATTGGATCAAAGAGATCAAACTAACATACTTGTGCTTGCAAACATAGGTTTGGGCCACGAATGATCATTTATTCGAATCAGGACAAAATTTAGCGCTATGTTAAGCAATCGTAAGTGGACTTATATAGAAGTCGCACCTATTTTGAGGTCGGTCAATAGCAATCTCTGTACCATTTATTTTGAGACATGATATAAAGATCATGCTCCAATAACACTTAGTGCAATAAGAAAGGGATGAGATGAAGAGGGATAGGAGAGAATATACAAACCACATTTGAATTAAATTTAAATCAAACTATTATTAAAATCATTCATCCATTTTTGTGGAGTTAGACTCAACACCATGGATCCAATGATGTTAACAAAGTTCATGACAAAAAATTTAATCCAAGATCAGCCAGAAAATAATCACAAAATAATATTGCATTTAATATATACATAAAAAAGGGTTTTAAAAATGTTTTTAAATAGAAATAAAAGAGAAAAATATCAACTATACTCAAATTAATAAGGAAAATAAAAGTAAGACCATAGAAAAATCAGAAATGAACTAAAATGATTTTATAAAGTTTTTGGTAATTTTTAAAAGTCAGAAACTATTTTTTTAAAATTAAAAGAAATGAGTAAAATAACCAAAAATGATAAAAAAATAACAAGTTCAGAAATAAAAAATAAATGAGGTCACCAATATTTGTCACAATGTCATTGGATCATTCCATAATTTTTTCAGAATTAAAAAATGCATAACAATATTTTTAAACATTTAAAACAATTCCAATAAAGTGAAAAAATATAAAAAATATCAAAACACAAAATAAAATTATGGAAAAATAAAGTTCAGAAAGAGAATAATCAATAATATTTTTCATAATTTTTTCATATTTTTTGGACTAAAAATGAATTTTCTATGATTTTTTGAAGTTTGAAACAATTAAATATAAAAATCAGAAAAGAAAAATAAAGTCAAAAATATGTGGACCATTGGATGGGAGTCAAAATGCGTTAGTAATCAAATTCAAGGGATCTGGCGCACTGTGCATATCATGGTCATTAGTGAATAAAGCATAGAATCATTAATTAAATTAGATTTAAAAAAAAAACAGATGGCGCGCCTTCATTGGTTGGAAGATGACACATTTGTCATCTTCAACCTCCAACCAACGTGAATTGTAGGTCTCTCAAACTGTAAAATCAGAAGCTCAGACTTATGTTATTCTCTTCGTCTCTTCAAGACAAAGACAACCACATCCTCGCGTCAAATTTATGTAAATTGTAGCTCAAGCAATTTGGAAGGAAAGTTTTGAAAAGGGATTTGAAATTTCATGGTCAAAACGTGTTTCCAGTAAAAGGTAAGTGTTGCAACTAGAACCAGGGCAATGAGATCATCACAATAATATCAATGTTTTAAAGAATTGATGAAGGAATCTACCTATTGAAGTTGAGTTACAGAGCTCTGAAACTGGACTTCTATGGAGCAATATAGGGCACGATTCATGAATGTAATTATATGTTTAGCTTCAGGGAAGATCAAGGAAGGTGAGTTGGTGGAAAAAATGGATTAAAAAAGGCTTGAGAATAGATTTCGAAGTAGCAGAATTTTGAGTTATGGAACAAGTTTGGCAGGGTGATTCTGGCTATCCAAACTTGAGGAAATGAATGGGGAATGACTCTTTATTTATAGGTAATCAAATAGAATGTCCAAGCGTGTGAAATGATGAAGTTTGGATGGAAATCGTGTGAAGTTGCAAACAAGAAAATTGTCACTTCTAATTTGATTAAAACTCATCCAAAACGCGCGTTTTGTTGTGCTAATCAATTTTGGAACTTCACTAAACATGTTTAGAGGCAAAAACGCATGGAAAACTTGTGATTAGAAGCCAAAACAAAGACTTCAAATTTTAACTTATGGAGAAACTTCAGTTCCAAGTTACCAAGTTCAATCCAATGGCATTCTCAGCTCAAGGGGTCTTAACGCATGATTCTTGATACTTTAGAAAGATGGGGTTACAAGATTTGCAATGGAAAAATAATGGAATCAAATGGATGCTTGAGCTGAAAGTTGCATTGAGTTAAAGTTGGGAAAAAGAAGTTAACTTTCCATACTTTAAAATATTTCAATTTTTCCTTCAAAAGTGACCTATAATGTTTTGCATCGAAACATTGTCTTCCACTTATAATTTGATCTTGACTAAAAAAGATGGCATGAAATAGACCTCTTGAATGACTTTTTGAAACTTGAACCATTCAAAATCTCCAAAGATTGAGAGAGTTATGAGTTGTTGAATTTGGAAAAAAAATCATGAAATGACCTATAATATTTTGTATCCTTAGGGAATTTTCCATCCATTTTCTCACTTTACACATAAAAGAAGGCATAAAGTTCAGACCCTCAAGATCATTATGGAAAAGTAATAGGCTAAAGGTGATAAAATTTGACAAAGTTATGATCATTTGAAGTCACACATGAGAAATTAGGGGTTCATCTGGAGGACTTGTAATCTTTCTTCATCATCAAGTTTCTTCCACATGAAAACTCTTTGAAACTTTTGAAGTGATTTGTTGATCGCCCTTTAAAGAGAAGGATGTTTTTGGAATCACTCAAAAATACCAAAAGATGAGCAAGATATGCTTCTTTGAAGTTCAAAACCCTAGCTCCTAGGTCAAGAAAATGCTTTGAGGAACTTTGACAATTTTGAACAAACTTCTTGTACCAACACCCTTGCTTTGTAAATAAAAGTTGTTGAGGATTATAATGAGAACTCATAGCCACCAAAACCACTTCCATATCTTGAGAATTGAGAGAAATATGTACTTGTGACCAAGGGGAGCAAAGTCTTGTCCAAGCATGACTAAACAACTTTTGAAATCCTGAGTAGCAGCTTTTGTTGAAGTATGATGAGGATCCGAGAAGATTGTTGCTCCAACGATCAAGTCTTATCTGATGTAGTTACTTGCCAAGAAAGTCCCTAACTCTTGCCTAAGCTGCCCTTGCGGGTTTTTAACTTAGCGGGAAATTTTATTCTGTTTATGTCTCTAATTTTTGCCTAGACCGCCCTTTCGGGTTTTCGGCCTACTGAGATGCTCTTTTTTTTGCCTAATCCTCCCTTTCGGGTTTTCAACTTAGCGAGCTGTTCTTTTATTTCTTTAGGCAGAGTATTTCTCTACTGCATCAGCATTAACGAGACGTGGGAACTCCTCTCCATCCATAATTTCAAGAATTAATGCACCGCCAGAGAAGGATTTCTTTATAACATATGGGCCTTCAAAATTGGGAGTCCACTTGCCCCTAGGATCAGCGTTAAAAGACACGATCTTCCTGAGCACGAGGTCGCCTTCTCTGAATTCACGAGGTTTGACCTTCTTATCAAAAGCTTTCTTCATCCTTTTCTGATATAACTGTCCATGACACAAAGCTGTCATTCTCTTCTCTTCAATCAAATTCAATTGTTCAAACATGTTCTAGATCCATTCAGCCTCTGACAACTTTGTTTCCATTATCACACGCAAAGAGGGAATCTCAACCTCGATTGGGAGCACAGCTTCCATTCCATACACAAGGGAGAACGGGGTTGCTCTTGTTGAAGTGCAGACAAATGTTTGATATCCATGCAAAGAAAAAGGGAGCATTTCATGCCAATCCTTATAAGTAACAACCATTTTCTGGATAATCTTCTTGATATTATTATTAGAAGCTTCTAAGGCCCCATTCATCTTCGGCCTGTATGGAGATGAATCGTGATGGAAAATCTTGAATTCTTCACACAGTTCACTCATCATCTTATTGTTCAGATTCGAGCCATTATCGATGATGAATCTGCTCGCCACACCATACGGACATATAAGATTATTCTTAATGAAGCGCACAACCACCTTCTTAGTAACATTAGCATATGAAGCAGCTTCCACCCATTTGGTGAAGTAATCAATTTCTACCAAGATGAAACGGTATCCATTCGAAGATTTGGGTTCTATTATCCCAATCATGTCAATACCCCACATAGAGAAAGGCCATGGGGAAGAGATCACATTAATAAGTGTTGGAGGCACATGAACCTTGTCTGCATAAATCTGGCATTTATGACACTTCTTTGCAAATTTGTAACAATCGAATTCCATTGTCAGCCAATAGTAACCTGCCCTTAGCATCTTTTTAGCCATCGAATGTCTGCTGACATGAGTGCCAAATGAACCTTCATGAATCTCATGCATCAACATGTCTGCTTCGTGTCTATCCACGCATCTGAGCAGGACCATGTCATAATTTCTCTTGTACAACACATTTTCACTGAGGAAGAAACTTCCATCCAATCTTCTCAAGTTCTTTCTATCTTTATTCGAAGCACCAATCAGGTATTCCTGAGTCTGAAGAAAATACTTGATATCATAATAAAAAGGTTTTTCATTTGCTACCTCCTTTGTTGTAAACACATGAGCAGGCCTATCCAGTCGCCAAACCATAATTCGAGGTATATCATTCCAAGTATTTACTTGATACATAGAAGCCAGAGTTTCCAGAGCATCCGCCATTTGATTTTCATCTCTAGGAATGTGATGGAATTCAACTTTATTGAAGAAGGGTAACAACCTTCTAGCATAATCTTTGTAAGGGATCAAGTCGGGGTGAAGATTATCCTATTCTCCTTTAATCTGATTTATTACCAAAGCTGAATCACCATAACCATCTAGAATTTTAATTCTGAGATCTATAGCTTCCTCAAGACCCATGATGCAAGCCTCATATTCTGCCATATTATTAGTACAATCAAATGTTAACCTTGTAGTGAAAGGAATGTGTGATCCATGTGGAGTGATAATCACAACACCAATTCCTTTACCATAAGCATTCACAGCTCCATCAAATATCATACTCCAACGAGATTTAGGATCAGGACCTTCCTCAGGAAATGGTTCATCACAATCTTTCACTTTTAGAAACATCACATCCTCATTGAGAAATTCATGCTTCACAGACTGATAATCATCAATTGGTTGGTGAGCAAGATAATTTGCCAACATGCTACTTTTAATGGCTTTTTGAGTGCGGTATTCGATATCATATTCAGATAACAACATCTCCCAACGGGAAATTCTCTTGGTAAGAGCAGGCTTTTCAAAAATGTACTTGATTGGATCCATTTTAGAGATAAACCAGGTGGTGTGATTCAACATATACTGCCGCAAATGTTTTGCCGCCCAGGCCAGAGCACAACATGTCTTTTCCAGCATGGATTACCACGACTCATAATCAGTAAACTTTTTGCTGAGATAATAAATGACATACTCTTTCTTCCCTGTTTCATCTTATTGTCCCAGAATACAGCCCATGGAATTATCTAACACTACGCTGAAAAAGACTAACGAAAGCGCTTTTTTGGCCTTTAAAAGCGCTTAAAAGCGCTTTCGAAGGTGGCGCTGCTATAGGTTTTAGCAGCGCTTTTTGTTTAATGAAAATCGCTTTCGTAAGTCTACCTAATACAACACTTTTCTAAAAAGCGCTCTCTTAAGTAGGCTTTTGGAAGGGCTTTTTTATGAAGAAGCGCTTTCATAGGTCTACCTAAGGCAGCTCTTTTTTCTGGAAAAGCGCTCTCATAAGTTTTCTTTTAGCAACGCTTTTTTCTGGAAAAGCGTTGTCTTAGGTAGGCTTTTAGCAACGCTTTTTTCTGGAAAAACGCTTTCATAGGTGGTCTTTTAGCAGCGCTTTTGCCTGGAAAAGCGCTGTCATAGGGTGTTTTTTTAGAGGTATAATTTATATAATTCATATACCTGTATTGTTTGCAGCATATTATTTATATAAACCAGTTGCCATAACCTGTAATTCATAAACCGCGGTAATGCATTGTATACCATTGTAATCTAAAATATATACACACCATTTTTGTACCTCAAAATATATAAAAACCATTGTTATCAGCATTGTAACTCAAAATCAGTCTTACAAAATCAACCCTAACAACAACTAAACCAGTCCTAATGTATGAAAGAAATACGGTCAATTATGTATTAAGATCCTGGTCCTGCGAGGTTTGAACATAATAACACGGTCAATATGGTATTCCATGTACACATGTAATGTATTCATAACACTTTTCACATAATAATGTATTCATACCTTATATGATTCTCTGCTTAATAAAATATTGACACAATTCCTCTTTGATTTCTTCCAACTGAAGTTTCGTGTAATATGCACATTTGTATTCATCGAAGTACTACATAACAAAACATAATATGCATGATTTAGTTAAAAGTAAAAAATTATATGAAATATCCGAGAAATAATAAAACAAATCCTAAGTTATAAATCCATACCGTGACTGGAATCTCTATTTGATTTAGTTGAAGGATTTCTTTGATAAACCGCATAACGAAGTATCCGCAATCTATACCGTTTTGCTGTTGAGGACACTACATAGAAAAACAAATAAGAATATATAGTTGTATTGTTTTATCAAATAGCATAAATATTATAAGCAAAATAGTGGAAATTAATATACCTGCACTTTGATCCAATTAATGTTGTTTGATTTAGACCGTCGTACTCGAGCTTCTCTTTGACACCGGAATACTTGTATCGCTCTAACAAAATAAAAATATATATTTAGAACAATGTCACAGAAATAATTAAATATATAAATACACACAAATATTTAGAATAATCTCACTTACGTATCAATCATTAACTTCATATCTGGATAATTTGTCCAATCACCGTCAACCGAATTCAGATAATAGACCACTTCTTTTATAGTATCGATAGCAACCAACAACCAGTGACGTCTATAAATTAAAACAACTGTTTAGAAGAAAATTTTCTACGCAAAAATTACAAATATTAAAATGAACTTAGAATGAAAATCTAACCATGTAGAAATAGTATTATACGGCCAAAGATGTAAGCTTTCTGTACTGCCAGTTGCCATGAATCTTTCGACTAAGTGCTCTCTTACTGAATCTGGTTCCCTACCAATTGTCGCTCCGCTGACACGGGAGGAAGACACGAAATGGAATTTGTTTGACAATTGATTCCCGCGCATCAATTTGTCATATAACAACCTTAAATAAAAACATAATTAATATTAGACTATATTCATTGAAATGTTTAAAAAAATTTTCAGCTAATTACATAATATAAAGATGGGGTTACCGGATGTATGCGTGCATAATACTGACGCCTAATTCTTTATGACGGAAAATCTCTTCCACGTCCTCATGTCCAATTATTTCGGTGCAAGGAAAACCAAAGATACCTTGATCCATATCCATTTGACGAATACCACCATCCATCAAATCTGTTGTTCCCACTATTGTTTCAAGACACTGCCGGTATCGAGGGAAAAATCTAGTAGGAACCCTTTTCTTGGGTGGTACGCCAACGATTTTCTGGCTCACTTGTTGTGACCCTTGAAAAGGTACCTAAAAATCATATAGACTCAGTTAAATTATAAAATTATGCAGTTTTTTATTCGGATCATATAATTAACACTTTAAACGTACCTCTTTTTGTGATACATCAGACTCTTCATGCCGCAAAATCCCTTTACCCTTAGATGCGGGTTTTGTAGGAGTCTATAATTACCGTGAAAATAACTGAGGTCAGAACTGACAGTTGAAGACTTAAAGATTCATAATGGTTTTCAACATACCTGATCATCTATGAAAATGAGGTCCGATGGCCATGCAACAAAAGATCCTATTGCATCTCGCAGCAATGTGGTCTCAGCAACAATGTCAGGTACCGGCAGCAACGCATCCATATCTAAAGCAATATCAACCGATACTTTCATGTGTCCATCCGGAAGCGGTCTATGGTGAAGTAAATCTCCCAAAATGTTATGGACTTTTCCCTTGCCAACTAGTCGATAAGTCGACGACGATAGGTATAGCTGGCAAGATGAAATGCCCTAAACCAATAATAACCGTTAGAAGTGACTAAAAATATTCTATAATAATAACATATATATATTGAAAATTACCTCGGGAAATTTATGCGGACAGTTGATACTAGCTTTGTCACTAGTTTCTTTCAACTGTGAACTACTCTTTTCCGCCATATCTCTCTCTTTATCCTTCTGCAATTCACGGACTTGAGCTTGTAAATCCTGCAATGTTTGCATCACTTCTGCATTGATAGGATTTCTTCTCCTTGGATGCTTATACAAAGAGGTTGGAGTCACACCATGACTTTTACCCCTCACCCGACCCGGATACTCAGCAATATTTAGTGCTCGACTAAGTACGCTCCTGGTATCCTGATCCTCACCTGGGGATACCGATTGCGACAAGGTCTCCTGTAATTCATTTACATATCGAAAATTATTAGTGGAGATAAAAAAATATTTAAATATTAATAAAAATTTGATTTAATTAAAGACACAATCTTATACTTACACATTCATCATACACATGTTGAAGATCGGGATTAACAACTTGATCCTTGCCCACACGAGCTTCCTTCCACAACAAATGTGCTGGTAGTGATGTTGCGTCACTTTTCGTCTCTTTTAACTACACATTGACACAAGTCTTAAGATCATCAATTATAACACATTGAGAGAATTAATAAGATCATAGAGTTTATATTTACTTACAATTATGTGTGACTATACTCCATAGCTATACACATCTACCTTCACAGATAAGTGTTCATGCATCAAATACTCTGGAGCCATGTATCCACTGCATATTTATCGGGTTTTTATAACATTAGTAAGAAACTATTTTCATAAATTAATTTTATCAAAATCCAATATATATTATATAATACTAGTTCATAAAAGAGTTATGATCTACTTCTCAAATTTTCAGTTTTGAACTCCATTTCTATGCAAAACTATTTCATAGTATATGATTTAATGTTTCATGGACGTGATTGTAATATGCACCACTTGAAAAATACCTGGCAAGTTGTAACATGTTTAATTAAACTATTGATAGATAAATATCAGATGTTTTGTTTGTAAGATGCATTGACATTGAGTTATAATGACTTGGACTATGATGGAAAATGCACTGACATTGACTTGGACTATAATGAATGGATATGAATAAATGCATTTTGTTGAAAAAATGAAAAGAAGAAAGAGTAAAATTTACTGTGTTCCAGCCATACGTGTATTGACATGAGTTTCATCTTCTGGAAAGAGACGAGCCAAGCCAAAGTCAGCAATCTTAGGGACCCATTTTTCATCAAGTAAAATGTTGGCTGCTTTTATGTCACGATGGATTATGCAGTTGTGAGAGTCTTCATGAAGATAAAGTAAACCTCTTGCCACTCCATTGATTATGTCAAATCTACGTTTCCAATCTAGCCCTTCTTTCTTTTTTGATTCTGCGTATGTAAATTTCCACATAATCATGTTTAGAAGGATTTCTCTTGGGAAAGGAAGTTTCTGTTGAACTACATTTCATATGCTTTTGAGACTATTATATTCATATAATTTATGAAATAAATTGGAGAGAGGGTGATAGTTTAGGGACTGAATTAATGGTTTATTCAATAACAAAAAAATTTCCTCATTGTTAAATCACAAAATTTCATATTGACTAAGAATCAAGGCAGGTTCTCCATAGTGGATCACTATTTTAAAATAATTTGAAACTCTAATGACGGTTGCCGCTGGGGTCGGCAAAGCCTCTCAGCAGCATAAGTTTATGATTATGGTCCTCCTCCTTACGCCTTAGACGGTGATTGTATCAGTGTCGTTTTGAGAAAAACAAGGAAACAAATATGAGTTGAATTTTCAGACACAATTTTGTTTTTCCTTATTTTTGGCAAACCGGCACCAATTAAGTCACGCGTGAGAATAAGGAGGACAATGAACTTCTATTTTTGGAAGGCGGTGTCTGTATTCGTAAACAAAGACACTCTCCATTATTTCTCTCTTAGCATGTTACTCTCCATTATTTCTCTCTTAGCATGTTACTTCTATGCACAACTTCTTAATAACTTCTATGACAGTAGAAACCATGTTTGCTCAAAATCATTAACCAAACAAAAGCACACGAAAACCAGACAAACACATATGAGATGAGGAAAAAAATCAAACCTGATACGAATTGCAGTTGACCAGAGAAGTGGAGCGCCGTTGACCGTCGTAGAAGCTCTGGTTTAGGGTTTTTTCGTGAAGAAAATTTGACTGAGAATAGAAAAGTGATACGAATTGTGTTTTGATATTTATTATAAAACTACCTACGAAAGCGCTTTTAAAAACGCTTTCTAAAGGTCATCTATAACAGCGCTTTTACATCATCGTAGCATATCCTATAGCAGCGCTTTCTAAAGGCCAGCTTTAGCAGCGCTTTGGAAAAGCGCTTTCTAAGGCTGATCTTTAGCAGCGCTTTTGAAAAGAGCTTTCTTAAGGTACCCTCTGAAAGGCCAGCTTTAGCAGCGCTTTCCAAAAAGCGCTTTCTAAGGGTGACCTTTAGAAGCGCTTTTGAAAAGCGCTTTCTTAAGGCACCCTTTGAAAGCGCTTTCTTAAGGCACCCTTTGAAAGCGCTTTTTTAAGCGATTTTTTTTTTAAAACCTACAGCAGCGCTTTTTTCCAAAAGCGCTTTCTTTTATGTGCTGCTAAAACTTATTTTTGGCGTAATGTAACACTGTCAGATACATAATCAATGGTCTTCCTTCAATAGGAGGGAGCAAGATAGGAGGTTTAAGAATATATTCTTTAATACTTTCAAATTCCCTTTGGCAGTCATCCGTCCACACACAACCTTGATCTTTCTTTAACAACTTAAAGATTGGTTCACATGTTGCAGTCATGTGGGAAATGAATCTGGAACTATAATTCAAAGGCCCGAGGAACCCTCTGACTTTCTTTTTAGTTCTCGGCGCTGGCATCTCTTGAATTGCTTTGACTTTATCAGGGTCAACTTCAATTCCTTTCTGTCTAACAATGAAACCCAACAATTTCCCTGATCGAACACCGAAGGTACATTTATTTGGATTCAAGCGGAGACGATACTTCCTGAAACGCTGAAACAACTTCAACAAATCTACATGCCCTTCTTCAGTCTGGGATTTAGCAATTATATCATCAACATATACTTCGATTTCCTTGTGCATCAGATCATGGAATATGG
Source organism: Vicia faba (assembly GCA_948472305.1). Taxonomy (NCBI): domain Eukaryota; kingdom Viridiplantae; phylum Streptophyta; class Magnoliopsida; order Fabales; family Fabaceae; genus Vicia; species Vicia faba. Next base: position 1,701,659,136 of record OX451736.1, on the reverse strand, counting down.
TAGTCATAGCCCTCTGGTACGTTGCATCAGCGTTCTTCAACCCGAAGGGCATCACTCTGTAATAGAATGTTCCCTAGGGTGTGATAAATGTTGTTTTTTCCATGCCCTCTAGAGTCATTCTTATTTGATTATACCCGGAAAATCCATCTATGAACGAGAATACTTTGAATTTTGATGTGTTATCCACTAACATGTCAATGTGTGGCAATGGAAAATCATCGTTTAGACTAGCTTTATTTAGTTCTCTGTAATCTACGCACATGCGGACTTTTCCATCTTTATTTGGTACTGTGACAATATTGGAAATCCATTGAGGATACACTGACGTCACAAGAAAACCGACATTAATCTGCTTTAGAACCTCTTCTTTGATCTTTATTGTCATATCTGGGTGAGTTCTTCTCAACTTCTGCTTGATTGGTGGACACTCTGGCTTCAACGGCAAATTGTGCTCTACAATATTTTTATTTAGACCAAGCATATATTGATAAGACCAAGCAAAGATATCTGCATACTCTTTCAACAACTCAATCAACCTGCTCTTCACATCAGGATGCAGCAATGCTCCAATCTTGACTTCTTTCAAATCTTCTTCTGAACCCTGAAGCTACCGGCATAAAACATAGAGCCGCCACCGAACTTTATTTATCTTGAAGGAAGGGGAAATATCGATAAAACTACAAGGGAATGGATAAGATGGTCTTGCAACCAAAATAAAGGGTAAGGGAGTCGGTTATGCGAGGGGAAAGTATTAGCACCCCTCACATCCGTTGTACCCAACGGGATCCATTTTGTTTGCTTGTCTTAAAGGGTGTGTTTATCTACAACTATGCTTGCTTAAGGGGAAATGAATGGTTTTTTATTATTGTGTTCGTGAGGGTTTCGCGACCCTTTGCCTACGTATCCAATAAAGGAATCAGAACACCATAGTTCCTCTAGAAAAGGGTATGTTTGTTTCTGTTTTTTAGTGGGCGACGTTAACGCGCACATTCTAGAAATAGGCACAACTGGTATCGCGGTAGAACGGAGATAACATGCCCTTTGGGGGAAGCTTTGATTAGTTGAGTATTTTGCGAGTTTTAAAATAAATTCAAGTAATGATTAAAAGTGTTTTTAGATTTTTGATTAGTGACAGTTGAGTTTTAATTACAAAAGAAAAAGGTTAAGAGGGAAACTAAAAATCTAATTGTATGTTATGTACACGTGGACTAAAAGTCTATTTCGACATAAGGCGATCAAACGGGGTTTAATCGCCTCATGGAGCTACCTAAGATATGATTTCAAGGTTTGAACAAATAAGGAAACTTAAATTATAAATATTTTTATGGCTTCATAAATCAAATCTTAAATAAATTATGAACTAAAAAGTAAGCTAGAATCTAATTCTAAAATATTCTAATATATATTTTTGTGATTTTTATAACTAAGCAAAATAACAAAAGATGTTAATTAAAATAAATCACATATTGAGATAAACAAAATTATCAAATTAAATTTAAGCTAATTAATAAGAATTATCTGATTAATCAAAAATGTGATTATTTAGTTTTTTAAAACTAAAACAAAAAAAACAACAAAAAAACCAAAAAAAAGAGTTAAGAAAATTCTGAAGTAATAAAGTAAAAAACAAATGAATAAATAAAGAGAGAAAGCGTGGTGCTAAGTAGAACATGGGGAGGGGTAAGAACTTAAATCCTATTTAACTATTACAACCATATCAAAATTTACAATGCAATAAATAAAAGAAAAGATTTGTTTTGTTTTTGTTTTGAAAAAGGTTTTTTTTTCTGTTTTAATAAACTAAAAGAAAAAAAATAATTAGTTAACGAAAGAAAATGTTTTTTTTATGTCTTTTTATAAAAAAATATAAATAGTACTAATAATAAAATAAAAGAGAAAAAAGGAAAGATAAAGAGAAATAGGATCATAAGTTCTGAAGTCTGGCGCGCTGTGGTCCAGAATAAAACGTCAGAGGTGATCAGAAATTCTGGGTTGATACCAGTGGAATCCTGAAAGAAACCTTATAGGGCAGAAAAAAGAAGAAGTTCTGGGTCGCTACATGCTGAAGTTCTGAATGTTAGTATAATGAGAAAAATTCAGAAGTTTTGTGCGTGTTAACAGTGAGGAAATTTCAGAAGTTCTGTATGTGTTAAAACAATGAGGAAATTCCAGAAGTTCTGTATGTGTTAAAACAGTGAGGAAATTTCAAAAGTTCTGTATGTGTTAAAAAGTGAGTAGAACTCAGAAGTTTTGTATGTGTTAAAACAGTGAGTAGAACTCAAGTTCTGTATGTGTTAAAACAGTGAGGAAATTTCAGAAGTTCTGTATGTGTTAAAACAGTGAGGAAATTTCAGAAGTTCTGTATGTGTTAAAACAGTGAGGAAATTTCAGAAGTTTTATATGTGTTAAAACAGTGAGTAGAACTCAAGTTCTGTATGTGTTAAAACAGTGAGTAGAACTCAAGTTCTGATCCACAGTTTTTTCTACTTATGCAATGATATGGCAAGCATCAACATCATAGTATTTACATGTTAAATGATGTTCTGAATGATAGTTTCAAAGTTAGAATGACTTACCTTGAACCTGAAGTGTGGGTTTAGGATTTGAGCTACTGCCTTTGAATGTTCCGGGGTTTGCACGAACAGGAAACAACAATGTTAAGTTGTTTGTTTCAAAGGGAAAAACAAAGATTTTTGATTTTGAAAATTCTAATTTTATGAGTGTCTGAGTGTTTCTTTTTTTCTCTCTTTTTTTTTCCGTGTATTTGATAATCCTCTCTTTAAAAGTCAGCCCCTTGAACGTGTGATGGAACAAACTATTTATAGATGGATTTGTTGTGGTTTTGGGGGGAAAACAAATGAGTTTTAAACACTTTTGGAATACCGTTCCTTTGCTTTTTTAATCACAGTTTTGGTATGCTAATTTGGTGCAATTATAGGGTTTGAGAAAAACGCAGGCGTAGACTGGATCAGCAGCACCTTGGAGTGTTGTGGAAGCTGGTGGCAAGGCTGTATCATAATAGCACACCGGATTGGGTGGAACAAGGTTTTGGGGCTTGATGATGTTCTGAATGGAAAGCAAAACATAGCCTTTATGTGCTGAAGAATGAAACTCTGAGGAGTCATGTTCTGATCAAAGAACAAAGCCTCCATATGTTCTGATTGAAGCGTGGAACGTAACCTCCATATGCTGAGAAGTTATGTTCTGACCAAAGAACACAACCCCCATATGTTCTGACTGGAGAGCCATGTTCTGAACCATCCTTGCAAATTTTGATTGCACTTGCGAATTTGGCCCAGAAGTTCTAAAATATCTTACCACTTAGAAATTTTTCCAAGTATTTAAAAAAAAATTGATTTCTTTCTTTTCTCAAAGTAGTTTCTGATTTTTGACTTCTTGATGAACCAATTTCTTGTATTGATAAAATATAATTGTTGAAACTTGATTTTTTTACCAAGAGTCAAAGTTTTACTTTTCAGAGTGCATTTGACCATTTTGCCCTTGTCAATGACTTTCTTGGAAAATTGTGATTCAAGACTTGAAACTTTATAGAAGCAAACCTGAGGGTCTAGGATGATCCTCTGTGAAATGAGATGGAAAATGTTAGGGTACAACAGCTGCCCCTATTTAATCGTCTTAAACCTGAATGTGAGATTGGCGTCAGCCTTTCGAAAGTTCAAGGTGGAAGATGATTAAATACCAGGACCCTAAATTTTCCCTGGAGAGATGGTGTGAGTGTCATTCATTGGTGTGAATGTCTGTTGGGGAAGGACAAACTGGTCTCCTGGTAGACTGGTCATGATGGATAAACATGGTTGAATAATGGTAGCTCGTATTGGGGTAACGGTGCCAATACAAGGTTCTTGAGGGAGTGGGCGGCAGAGTGACTGAAAGGATATGGTTGACAATGTCGCGGTGACTGAAGGTAGGATTCATAAGAAACTTAACGATAACACGAGGGTAAAGTCTGCGGAAGACTTACGACCCTAAAAAGATAATATGAGGGTAAAACCTACGAACGAACCACGACCCTAAGAGAGATATAGCGAAGGTAAGATCTACGGATGATCTACGACCTTAAAAAGATAATGCGGTGGTAAGATCTACGGATGATCTACGATCCTAAAAACAAGACGAGGAAAGGGTAAAGTCTACGGACGACCTACGACCCTAAGAGAGATAAAGCGAAGGTAAGATCTACGAACGATCTACGACCCTAAAAATATAACGCGGTGGTAAGATCTACGGATGATATACGACCCTAAAAATATAACGCGATGGTAAGATCTACGGACGATCTACGACCCTAAAAACAAGATGAGTGGAGGGTAAAGTGTACGAACGACCTACGACCCTAAGAGAGATAAAGCGAAGGTAAGATCTATGGATGACCTACGACCTTAAAAAGATAACACGATGGTAAGATCTACGTACGATCTACGACCCTAAAAACAAGATGAGGAGAGGGTAAAGTCTACGGACGACCTACGACCCTAAGAGAGATAAAGCGAAGGTAAGATCTATGGACGACCTACGACCTTAGAAAAGATAACACAAGGGTAAGACCTACAAGCGACCTATTATCCTAGAAAAGATAACATGAGGGTAAGACCTACGAGCGACCTATGACCCTACAGAAAGATAACATGAGGGTAAGACCTACGAGCGACCTACAACCCTATAGAAAGATAACGTGAGTATTGAGAGTTGGGAGTACGATGTACTGACACCATGGTTTATTTTAGTTGGTAGTGTAATAACAGATGTTAACTGGGAATTATGAGGATGACATTCTTTGTGGGGATGTTTTGTTGATTTGGGATTGATTTGGGGCTTTCGAGCGAGGTACCAAATCTGACTCATGCTTCATATGCGTTTGAAGTGTGACATGATGATCCATGGATATGCTATGCGTTTGAGGATGCAATGCAATATGTCGTGATGATTATTGTATGTAAAGTGCCAAAAGCTCATTGGGATCTGTTGCTCGTCATCTTGAGGTACTAATATGGATTGGTACTTGAAATTTTGAGAGAGCAGAGTTAGCCTTGTCGAGTTCATTAGGGCATTAAATCTTGTTGAGGAGAAATGACTTGATCTGACTTCCTTCATGTGTTGGACTTTTTGTGAATAACTGAAAAGAGACGTGGATCTCAACCAATGCCCCAAGTCTCTCCGTGCGGGAGAATCGGGCGCTCGGTCGATTGTAAGGAGGCGACGAGAATGAAATCTTGGTCAAGGATATTGTTATGACTTGCTACCTGCACAGAAGAGCAAACACTTGAACGCCACGACATTCCCTTGGGATGCCTTCCTATCCACGTAATGTAGTGTTTCACATCTTAGCTTGTGAGTATTATTGACTTATTGTTTTCAATGCAATGCTTAACAAAGAATTTAAATCACAATTCGCATACGAAAAATAAAGTAAAAGAACATAACAAAGATTTTTTTAATGGAAGGGAGAATTTTTATTAATGAGTTTGGCCCGTGAATGGGCATTCATACATAGAAACAACTCCTAAATGAGGAAGTTACGGAGAAGAAAAGAAATACAATGAGTAAAATGGCAATAAGAAAATCCCGAACTTCCGTTAAAATTGATATTGCTATAGTTCCCGTATCATGGGTCGTCATAGTGTCGTGCTTCCAAAGGATAATAGCTAGATTGATCCATCCCGCATTAGGAGGGTGCTCATGAAGAGTCTTTAGACTGCAGTCTATCGCTTTTTGTCCCTAATTTTTGCCTGGATCGCCCTTTCAGGTTTTCAATCCATCGGGACACCCATTTTTGCCTAAGCCGCCCTTTCAGGTTTTCAACTTAGCGGGTTATTATTATTATTTTTCTTTTTAGCCCTAACTTTTGCCTAAGCCGCCCTTTCAGGTTTTCGAATTAGCGGGTCCTTTTATGCGTAGTATTTTTTGACTGAGTCCGAATTGACTGGAAGCGGAACGTCTTCCCCATCCATGTTTGTCAGGATTAGAGCACCTCCTGAGAAAGATTTCTTCACGATGTACGGTCCCTCAGAGTTGGGAGTCCACTTGCCTCTTGGATCAGTGTGGATTGGGAGAATCTCCTTAAGACCAGGTCACCTGTGTGGAACTCTCGAGGCCGAATCTTCTTGTCAAATGCTTTATTGAGACCCTGTTGATATAACTGACCGTGACAAATGGCTTCCAGGCGCTTTTCTTCGATGAGATTGAGTTGGTCGAGTCTCGTTTGAATCCATTCAGCTTCATCAAGCTTAGTATCCATCAGAACCCTTAAGGAAGGGATCTCCACTTCGACTGGGAGTATCACATCCATACCATAGACTAGTGAAAATGGAGTTGCCCCAGTGGAGGTACGCACCGAAGTTCGATAGCCATGCAGGGCAAAAGGCAACATCTCATTCCAATCTTTGTACGTTCTCACCATTTTCTGAACGATCTTCTTTATGTTCTTGTTAGCGGCTTCAACTGCCCCATTCATCTTTGGCCGATAAGGTGATGAATTATGGTGCTCAATCTTGAACTCTTCACACATTTCCTTCATCATCTTGTTGTTGATATTTGACCTGTTATCAGTGATGATCTTGTTAGGAGTTCCATACCGGCATATGATTTCTCTTTTAATGAAGCGGGTAACAACTTGCTTGGTCACATTCTTGTACGAAGCCACTTCCACCCATTTGGTTAAGTAATCAATAGCAACAAGGATAAACCTATGTCCATTTGAAGCGCTCGACTCGATGCGTCCAATCATATCGATGCCCCACATTGCAAAGAGCCATGGTGAAGTCATCACATTCAAAGGAGTGGGAGAAACATGTATCATGTCTGCGTAAACCTGACATTTGTGTTACATTTTGGCATATACACAACAGTCGCTTTCCATCGTCATCCAGAAATAACCTTCTCGTAGGATTTTCTTGGCAATGGAATGCTCACTGGCATGAGTCCCAAAAGAGCCCTCGTGTATTTCTCGTATAATGGATTCTGCTTCGTGCCTATCCACGCATCTGAGCATAATCGAATGATAGTTTCTCTTGTATAGAATGTCTCCTGACAGTAAAAACTTATACGCCAGCCTTCTAAGAGTCCGCTTATCACAAATTGTAGCACCTTCGGGGTACTCTTTCTTCTCAAGATATCTTTTGATGTTGAAGTACCACGGCCTTTCGCCTGATAGATCTTCAGTTGTGAGACAATGAGCAGGGAAAATGTGTGTTGGCTCCTTGTAACGACAGATCCTTATATTGGGTGCATGATTCGGGTAACTGACTTTGAACATTGCTGCTAAAGTGGCCAGAGCGTCTGCCAGTTGATTTGTTTCTCTAGGAATGTGCTCAAAAGTGACCTCATTGAAAGAGGGCAACAACTCTAATATGTAATCCCGGTATGGAACTAAATGAGGGTTCCGCGTATCCCAATCACCCCGTACTTGATGTATCACTAAAGCAGAGTCCCCATAAACTTCAAGAATCTTGATATTCAAATCAATGGCTGGTTCAAGGCCCATCACACAAGCTTTGTATTCAGCGACATTATTCGTACAATCAAAACATAATCTGGAAGTGAAAGTTATATGAGTGTTGCATGGAGAAGTCAGAACTGCCCCAATGCCGTAACCCATAGCATTTGACGCACCATCGAACGTGAGAGTCCATCGCTCCCCTGGTTCAGGTCCTCCATTATCATCAAGTTTCATAATATCCTCGTCTGGAAAATCGAACTTCATGGGCTGATATTCTTCCAATGGTTGGTGAGCGAGATGATCAGCAAGAATGCTACCTTTGATAGCCCTTTGTGTGACGTACTGGATGTCATACTCAGACAAAAGCATTTTCCACCGAGCCAATTTGCCTGTAAGTGCTGGTTTCTCGAAGATGTACTTTATCGGATCCATCTTAGATATCAGAAGTGTAGAATGTGTCAACATATACTGCCTCAAACGTCGAGTTGCCCACGTAAGAGCACAACAAGTCTTCTCAAGTAAGGAATACATTGATTCACAATCAGTAAACTTCTTGCTCAGGTAATAAATGGTGTGTTCTTTTCGTCCAGTATCATCATGTTGTCCGAGCACACAACCCATAGATCCTTCAAGCACAGTCAAATACATAATGAGAGGTCTCCTGGGAACTGGTGGTATGAGTATTGGTGGTTCTTGAAGATACTGCTTAATCTTCTCGAAAGCTTCTTGACAACTCTCATCCCAATGGACATCCTGATTCTTGTGTAACAATTTAAATATGGGTTCACAGGTTGCAGTAAGATGGGAAATGAACCTGGCTATGTAATTCAACCTTCCAAGGAAACCATGTACTTCCTTTTCATTTTTCGGCGCCGGCATATCCTGTATTACTTTTACTTTGTCTGGATCTACTTCAATTTCTCGTTGACTCACGATAAAACCAAGTAACTTGTCCGATCGAACCCCAAAGGTGTATTTGTTGGGATTAAGCCTTAACTTGAACTTTCGTAAATGATCAAACAACTTCTGCAAATGGACCAAATGTTCTTCCTCAGTTTGTAACTTCACAATCATGTCGTCCACATACACCTCGACTTCTTTATGAATCATGTCGTGAAAGAGAGTCACCATAGCTCACTGATATGTCACACCAGCGTTTTTAAGACTAAAAGGCATGACTCTATAGCAAAAGGTACCCCAAGGAGTTGTGAAAGTTGTTTTATCCATGTCTTCAGGAGCCATCTTTATCTGATTGTATCCAGAGAACACATCCATAAATGAGAACACCGAAGATTGAGCAGTGTTATCAACCAATACATCAATATGAGGCAACGGGAAATCATCCTTCAGGCTTGCTCTATTCAAGTCCTGGTAGTCAACACACATGCATACCTTACCATCTTTCTTAGGTATAGGCACAATGTTAGCAATCCAGGGCGGATACTTTATCACAGATAGGAAGCCTGCTTCAAGCTGTTTTTGAACTTCTTCTTTAATCTTCAAAGCCATGTCGGGTCTGGTCCTTCTTGGCTTCTGCTTTACAGGAGGACATTCTGGCTTGAGTGGCAATCTATGCATCACTATATCAACGTCTAAACCGGGCATGTCTTCATACGACCAGGCGAAGATGTCACCATACTCTCAAAGCAACTCAATCAACCCCTTCTTTTCTTCGCTTTGCAAGGCGGAACCTATTTTGACTTCTCTCTTTACCTCTTCAGTACCGAGATTGACGACTTCTGTTTCTTCTTAATATGGCTGGATGACCTTCTCTTCTTGTCTCAAGATCCTGGCTAGTTCTTCAGGGACTTCACAATCTTCCTCACTATCTCCGTTAGCATGATCAACTGAATTCTCAAGGATATAAGGAGCCATAGCAGTATCATTCCAACGGAGTCCGAGACGGATCTGCATGATCGATGATTTTATGTTTTATTTTTAGAAAGTGCAAAAGAATATTCAGAATATGAAAAAAAAAGTATTGCCATTTTTATTTTAAAAAAGTAAAACTAAAAGAAAAGACAGGGAACAAAATTGTATGCTAAAGTGTGATTTTTCATTCAATGTTAAGCGGAGATTGAAACATAAGGGGCCCCTTCTACAAGCGGTCAGTATGCCCTGGGCAGGACATACGACTTAAATGGAAACAAAAAATTACACATCAAGAAAAACAACTTCAGGGATGTCCACGGTAGTCCAATTGTTGAGTTCCTGGTCCGGCGCAACTTGATAGATAAATCTTGAAACATCTTCATCTTCACCTTCAACATCTGTGGAGAGCACTTGTCCTTCTTTTCCTACACCGACACTGACGAACACTTTAGAAATTGGGGGAACCTGCTGTCCTTTGAGATGAACCCAACCAGCTTGCACGGAGGATGATGGCTGATACCCAAGACCAAAATGATCTTTCTTCTCTGGAACTTCAATCAATTTTCCCCAATTGTCATGGGGAGGTCTAGCTTCTATGAGGGCTTTGGAATCCTTCAAAGAGGCCAGGGGTGTCTCAGACTTCTTACATTCCATGACGGGGAATTTGTCAACAGTAACAATTTCCAGAGCTTGAAAGGGCAACTCCTGCACCTCGCCTTCCACTTCCACATAACGGTAGGTAGTCAGATTATTAATCACTATGTCTTCTTCCCCGCAAACGATGACAACTTGGTCATTCACAATGAACTTCAGGTGTTGATGAAGAGTAGATGTCACAGCTCTTGCTACGTGGATCCATGGATGACCCAAAAGGCAAGTATAGGATGGACGGATGTCCAAAACATAGAATGATAAATAGAAAGTGTGGGGACCAATATTGACAGTAAGTCCACTTCTCCATCCACAGATCTTCTCGAACCATCAAACACTCGAACATTTAGAGTGGAGGGCCTCACCATTACTCCATCCATATTCAGCTTAAACAAAGTAGCCTTAGGCATCACATTGAGTGAAGAACCCGTATCCACCAAAACTCGAGATAAAATAGTGCCCAAACACTTCATAGAAACATGCAGCACTTTGTTGTGGATTCTGCCTTCAACTGGGAGTTCATCATCACCGAAACCCAAACAATTTCCCACAGCAATATTGGTGACGATTCCTTCAAACTGAGCCATAGAAATGTCTTGGGTAACATGAGCGGAACATAAAGTCTTCAATAAGGCATTGTAGTGGGTCTCTGAACACAAAAGGAGAGACAAGATGGAAATCTTGGATGGTGTCTGGTTGAGTTGATCCACTACTTTATAATCACTCCACTTGAGAATTCTTAAAAGTTGCTCTGCTTCTTGTCCTACAGAAGGTCCGGGTTGATTATCCATCACTTGCTTTCCCCTGGCCTTAGCTAGAGCTTCACTGTTAGTTTCCTTAGGAGGCGGTGGTGGAGGAGAAAAGATCCGACCACTACGAGTCATGTTACTGGTTCCTGCAATTTTGGTAACATTCTTGTCAAAAACTAGAGGACACTCATACTTCTTTCCATGAATATAGACCATATTATACTCCCATGGAACTGCCTTCGAGTCGTTTCTTGTAGGAGGAATATGAGCTTGAATCACTGCGGGGGTAGTAGTAGCCTGAATTGTTAACGGAATACTAGGGGTTACCGAAAAGCTTCTCGGATAGTAGGGGATTTCCAGGACATCAATCTCTTCTTCTCGGAATATTTTTTCTATCTGTAGGACACCTTCATCGATCAACTGTTGGATGGTCGTCTTCAAATCAGTACACTCTTCAGGTTTGGAGGAACACGTTAAGCAGAAGTCATGGAGTTCTTGTAGCACCTCATGCTTCAACAAATGTTCTCTGATAGTTTTCAAAGATATCTTAATTTCGTCAACCTTGGATACTAAAACCTGTTCATTAACTTCTTAAATAGCATTGACCGTTCCCCCTTGATAAGGAGGCATGGGATTATTCTGAATATTTGGATCAACAGGGTTGAAGTTGATGGCCTTTGCATCGATGAGTTCTGGTACTTTGCATTTGAATGCTCTACAATTTTCAATTGTATGGCCCGGGGCACCAGAATGAAATTCGCAATGAGCATTAATATCATACCCCCTAGGGAGAGGATTTTGCGGTGGACCGAGTTTGTGCAATTGAACTAATTGACTAGCAAGCAACTGTGGGAGAAGCTGAGCGTAGGACATAGGAATGAGATCAAATCTACTTTCAGGGGCTCTTTGTCTTTGAGGGGCTCCCGAACCTTGAGGTTGTTGATTCTGATGTTGATAAGTTGGAGGAGGTGCAAATTGTTGTTGTGGAAGATACTGTGGTTGTGGAGCGAATGGTCGTTGTCGGGCCATCTGGGGTGCTGGAGTTGTAGCAGCATATACTTGAGGAACAAATTGGTTGGGAACAGCAACAGGTGTAGGAAAATAAGGAAATCGGACTTGAGGAAATGCGGGAGCCCTTCCTTGGTTGATGGTGATGGCACTAGTCTCGCCTTCTTTCTTTTTGACAAAACCAGAAAACGGCTTTCTACTAATGCCCGCATTGTTATTAACATTGTTAGGAACACCTTGGATTGTTCCAGCCTTAATGCATGTCTCAACGCGTTCACCAATAATGACCATATCAGAGAAAGAAGTAGAAGTACTACTGAGCATATGTTGGAGATAAGGGCCTCGTAGAGTACCCATAAACAGATCAATCGGTTCACGATCCAAGAGAGGAGGTTAGACCTTTGCAACCAGTTCACGCCACCTCTGAGCGTACTCTTTGAATGACTCTTTAGATTTTTGTACCATCCCTTGGAGTTGTGTATGGCTATGAGCCATGGCAGTATTGAAATGGTAATTTTTCAAAAAGGCGTCAGCAAGTTCTCCCTAAGTACTAACATGAGATCTTTCTAATTGCATATACCAATCCAATGGTGCCCCGGTCAAGCTATCTTGAAAGAAGTTCATGAGTACAATTCATTTTCAGCATAGGCATCCATTTTGCGATAGTAGGAACGGAGATGAGTCTCTGGGCAACAAGTGCCTTTGTATCTGTCAAAATCCGGGACTTTGAACTTGGGAGGAATAACTACCCCAGACACGAGGCACATTGCAGCAATATTAAATCCATAAGCCTTGATACCCTCTATGGCTCTAAGTCTCTCTTCGAGAGCATGATACATTTTCGTAGTTTTGGCAACTCCTACGGCAAGGTTCACTTGGGGTTTATCAAGATCAATAACATCATGATGATTGTCGACATCATTCCTAGGAATGCCGGTGGGAGTCTCAACATTTGCATTGTCATTCCTCCCATTAGCAGACGTGGAGGGAGCAACAGGAGTAAGCTTGGCAACACTTTGATATAGTTCTTCTTGACCCTTGATCACGGCATGAAGGGTTTCCATAAGCTGATCCATGGGAGTACCCATGGTGTCCATATCTCGGCGGAGTGCATTCTGGTTCCCTTTAAAAAGATCCATTAGCCTTTGCTGGTTGCCTCTGGTACGGTAAGGATGTGGAGAAGTCGTCTTTGCTGTTTACTGTAGTCTTGAAAAGGATCCCCAATGAGTTTTTGTTGTGAAAAATGAATGCATGGTAGTATGGATGAATGATTTATCTTCATTTCTGAGGAGACCCAAAGACTCGTCTATCTTTTAAAATTTCCTTCTTTTTTTAAAAAAAGCTACATCAACGAGACTGGTCTTTGGATTTCCCTAGATATGAGATATATATACATGATGATATGATGTCATGGTATGTTATGGCATGAAGTCTCAGCTCCATATATTCTGGATAACCACTGCGTAGTCCGTTGCACAGGCTGAAAGTAACATGATCAAAAGTCCGACATCACAAGCATGGAGTCAAAGTAACCACCCATGAGGTATGTACTAGGGGTTTATCACCTTCCGAACAAGGTTCTAAAGAGTTCTCAAAGTCTACGCTCTTCCTTTGGATATTACCGACGTCCCAATTACTTGGTAATCAGTAATATTCGCAGGAAAAACTCATCCGAGTGCAATATCGCATGACAACTACTTCCGGATTACTCCATTATAGTCTCCGCACTGCACCTAAAAGGTCGGGATGGGTTAATGGTTCTACGGCCCTCAGCTTCTCGAGTTCCCAGGTCGAAAGCAACGACGTCTTCCCGATTACTCGGTAAACATCACTACTTTCAAGGGGACCTCCACTGAGTGGGGGATTTTCATGCCTCCTTCTTCGGGATTACTCCCTCAAAGTTAACATGACAATATCGCCCATCCTAATCCTATGTGTAACCCAAGTCTGGGTATAGGACTTATTCAAAAGTAATCACCAAACCCAATATCACAATGTATCCAGAATATGTGAGTAGCAACAATATATGCAATATATACAAATAAAGCAATAATAAAACAGTAAAGCAAAATAAAGCAAATGAATAAACACCCAAAATGACAAATAAACAAAACTAGGAGAGACTCGCAAAAGATCCCCAGCAGAGTCACCAGCTGCAGCTACCGGCAGAAACCACAGAGCCGCCACCGAACTTTATTTATCCCGAAGGAAGGGGAAATATCGATAAAACCACAAGGGAATGGATATGATGGTCTTGCGACCAAAAGAAAGGGTAAGGGAGTCGGTTATGCGAGGGGAAGGTATTAGCACCCCTCACATCCGTTGTACCCAACGAGACCCATTTTGTTTGCTTGTCTTAAAGGGTGTGTTTATCTACAACTATGCTTGCTTAAGGGGAAATGAATGGTTTTTTATTATTGCGTTCGTGAGGGTTTCACGACCCTTTGCCTACGTATCCAATAAAGGAATCAGAACACCGTAGTTCCTCTAGAAAAGGGTTTGTTTGTTTGTGTTTTTTAGTGGGCAATGTTAACGCACACATTCTAGCAATAGGCACGGCCGGTATCGTGGTAGAACGGAGATAACATGCCCTTTGGGGAAAGCTTGGATTGGTTGAGTGTTTTGCGAGTTTTATAATAAATTCAAGTAATGATTAAAAGTGCTTTTGGATTTTTGATTTGTGACAGTTGAGTTTTAATTACAAAAGAAAAAGGTTAAGAGGGAAACTAAAAATCTAATTGTATGTTATGTACAAGTGGACTAAAAGTCTATTTCGACATAAGGTGATCGGACGGGGTTTAATTACCTCATGGAGCTACCTAAGGTATGGTTTCAAGGTTTGAACAAAGAAGTAAACTTAAATTATAAATATTTTTATGGCTTCATAAATCAAATCTTAAATAAATTATAAACTCAAAAGTAAGCTAGAATCTAATTCTAAAATATTCTAATATATATTTTTGTGATTTTTATAACTAAGCAAAATAACAAAAGATGTTAATTAAAATAAATCACATATTGAGATAAACAAAATTACCAAATTAAATTTAAGCTAATTAATAAGAATTATCTAATTAATCGAAAAGGTGATTATTTACTTTTTTAAAACTAAAACAACAAAAAACAAAAAAAAAAAAGAGTTAAGAAAATTCTGAAGTAATAAAGTAAAAAATAAATGAATAAATAAAGAGAGAAAGGGTGCTGCTAAGTAGAACATGGGTAGGGGTAATAATTTAAATCCTATTTAACTATTACAACCATATCGAAATGTACAATGTAAGAAATAAAAGAAAAGATTTGTTTTGTTTTTGTTTTGAAAAAGTTTTTTTTTCTGTTTTAATAAACTAAAAGAAAAATTAATTAGTTAATGAAAGAAAATGTTTTCTCTTATGTCTTTTTATAAAAATAAATAAAAATAGTACTAATAATAAAATAAAAGAGAAAAAAGGAAAGATAAAGAGAAATAGGATCAGCATGTTGCTGAAAGCAGAACGAAAGGGATCAGAAGTTCTAAAGCCAGGCGCGCTGTGGTCCAGAATGAAACGTCAGAGGTGATCAGAAATTCTGGGTTGATATCAATGGAATCCTGAAAGAAACGTTAGAGGGAAGACAAAAGAAGAAGTTTTGGGTCGCTACATGCTGAAGTTCTAAATGTTAGAATAATGAGAAAAATTTAGAAGTTTTGTGCGTATTAACGGGGAGGAAATTTTAGAAGTTCTGTATGTGTTAAAACAGTGAGGAAATTTCAGACGTTCTGTATGTGATAAAATAGTGAGTGGAATTCAGAAGTTCTGTATGTGTTAAAACAGTGAGAAAATTTCAAAAGTTATGTATGTGTTAAAACAGTGAGGAAATTTCAGAAGTTCTGTATGTGTTAAAACAGTGAGGAAATTTCAGAAGTTCTGTATGTGTTAAAACAGTGAGTAGAACTCAAAAGTTCTGTATTATGCCTCATTTCCTCCCTTACATTAGTCAGAATATCTGTAACTTGTTCAGATCTTAATAACAGCAAATCAGAAGGATAAAAGCATGATAGTTTGTAGAAGTTCTAATCCTAATTCTGAGCCTAACATTATTCTAGAAGTTCTGATCCACAGTTTTTTTTACTTATGCAATGATATGGGCAACATCAACATCATAGAATTTACATGTTAAATTATGTTTTGAATGAGAGTTTCAAAGTTAGAATGACTTACCTTAAACCTGAAGTGTGGGTTTAGGATTTGAGCTACTGCCTTTGAATGTTCTGGGGTTTGCATGAACAGGAAACAACAATGTTAAGTTCTTTGTTTCAAAGGGAAAAACAAAGGTTTTTGATTTGGAAAATTCTAAGTTTATGAGTGTTTGAGTGTTTCTTTTTTTCTCTCTTTTTTTTCGTGTATTTGATAATCCTCTCTTCAAAAGCCAACCCCTTGAACGTGTGATGGAACAAACTATTTATAGATGGATTTGCTGTGGTTTTGGGGGGAAAAACAAATGAGTTTTAAACACTTTTGGCATACTGTTCCTTTGCTTTTTTAATCACAGTTTTGGTATGCTAATTTGGTGCAATTATGGGGTTTGAGAAAAACGAAGGCCTGGACTAGATCAGCAGCACCTTGGAGTTTTATGGCAGCTGGTGGCAGGGCTGTATCATAATAGCACAACGGATTGGGTGGAATGAGGTTTTGGGGCTTGATGATGTTCTGAATGGAAAGCAGAACATAGCCTTTATGTGTTGAAGAATGAAACTCTGAGGAGTCATGTTCTGATCAAAGAACAAAGCCTCCATATGTTCTGACTGAAGCGTGGAACGTAACCTCCATATGCTGAGGAGTTATGTTCTGACCAAAGAACACAGCCCCCATATGTTCTGAGTGGAGAGACATGTTCTAAACCGTCCTTGCAAATTCTGATTGCACTTGCATGGAATTTGGCCCAGAAGTTCTGAAATCTCTTACCACTTAGAAAAATTTCCAAGTATTTAAAAAAAATTGATTTCTTTCTTTTCTCAAAGTAGTTTCTGATTTTTGACTTCTTGAAGAACCAATTTCTTGTCTTGATGAAATATAATTGTTGAAACTTGATTTTTTTACCAAAAGTCAAAGTTTGACTTTTCAGAGTGCATTTGACCATTTTGCCCTTGTGAATGACTTTCTTGGAAAATTGTGATTCAAGACTTGAAACTTGATAAAAGCAAACCTAAGGGTCCAGGATGATCCTCTACGAAATGAGAGGGCAAATTTTGGGGTACAACAAACCCAAATTGATCACTTCCAAAGGCTCTTTATATGGCTGAATGGCATTTTCCTCACGCTCAAGCAACCGTGAGACCTCTTCTAGAACCTCATCATAGTCTTCTTCTTTGGCCCCATACACAGGACATTTAAAGTTGGGAGAGGGGTGCAGGGTCATTGTATTCAACGGGTTTTTTAATTAATCTGTGCATGTGATTTATGATTGCTTTTAGAAACTGACACCTATAACAAGTGATCATGCAGATTGTATTTCAGTTATTATTTATTTTGAAAGATTTTTCTGATTACCATTTTTCAAGAAAAAGCAGAAAATAAAGACACAATTTGGGAAACAAAGACAACGTTTATTATTGATTTTAAAATTCACAGCAAACAGATAAGTCCTACATCATTAATACTTCCACCTTGGGCAGAGTGAAAGCTTTTCAAAAAGATTAACAAATCAAATTACTTTGAAACATGTATGCAAGAGGGAACATCAATGGTGATCCAGTTCTGAACCCTAACTCCATACGTCCCTTAATTTGGCATTTCCGACTCTGCTTCATCTTCCACAATGGCGTTAATCCCGGAAACAGTTGGATGAAGATAACCCCCGCTACAGAAGATGTCTTAATACTTGCCTGCAGCAGACTTCGGCTTCACACTCTTACCCTTGTCATTCTTCAAAGAGAACCTCAAGCCGGCTCTGGTCTTGTTTGAAGGTGGATCAACAATCTGTCCCCATAATTCGATAGGATACTTGCACACAACTTGTTGTGCATCCTTGAGTGAAACCATAGAATTCTCATTTCCTCTTATGTTGTCAATGGATAAAGCTTGGAACTGGGTTCCAACAGTAGCTTCATCCTCCTCCACAATTCTGAAAGAGGACAAATGAGATATCAATAATGCTTGTTCTCTATTTATGATTACCACTTTTCCTTCACGTACAAACTTCAGTTTCTGGTGTAAAGTTGAAGTGACAGACCCTGCCTCATGTATCCACGACCTTCCTAGCAAACAACTATAAGCGGGTACAATATCCAGGACTTGGAAAGTAATCTGAAACAAATGTGGGCCTATATGAATAGGCAAGTCCACTTCACAATAACAGATTTCCTTGATCCATCAAACGCTTTCACAATAATTCCACTTGGGCGCGTGGGAGTTCCTTGATATTTCAACTTTATAAGCGTGCTCATCGGTATAACATTCAAAGCAGATCCATTATCAATCAGCACATTGGATAGTGAATCATTCTTGCGATTCATAGAGATGTGGAGGGCCAGGTTGTGATTCCTTCCCTCATCTGGAAATTCATTATCATAGAAACTCAGGTTATTACATGATGTAATGTTCCCTACTACACTGCTGAATTGGTCTATAGGCATGTCACTTTCCACAAAAGCTAGGTCAAATACCCTCATCAAAGATTCCCTGTGAGCAGAGGAGTTCATTAATAAAGCCAAGATAGATATTTTTGAAGGAGTCTGCAGTAGCTGATCTACAATTTTGTAGTCACTCATCTTGATTATCTTCACAATATCATCCACTTCTTTCTCTAACGTAGCCCCACTAGTCTCACCCGTAACCTTCTTGGGTTCAACATTCTCAGCAATTTTCTTTCCAGCATTAACATCTCCATGAACAATTGGTGAAAATACACGAATGTTACGGGTCACTCTGCTAGTCTCAGCAATATTTCCAACATCAGGCATTGGCTGGATGGGAATTTCCACACTATCCTCTAAGATTGTAGCGTTATACTTGTAGGGTACAGCCTTATCTGATTCATAGGGGACAGGGCCCGGCAAACTAATCACCAATGAGGTAAAAGCTGGCTTGCTATAATACTCGACTTCAAAATGGGCGGGTGCACCAAAACAAGGCACAATGACGTTTACCCCTTCTTCAACATAATCAGTCATTATTGAGTCATCTCTGGAAAAAAAATCCTCATCTGATGAGAAATACTCATCTGCAGAGGCATACTCCTCATCTGATCCTTCTTCTTGGTAAACCCATAAGATGGCTTCTTCTAACCTCCAGGTCCTTCACTCTTTGTTAAACGGCCCTCTCTTATAGCCTCTTCTAACCGGATACCCATGCCTACCATTTCAGTAAAGTCACTTGGCGCACTCGCTACCATTCTCTCATAGTAGAAAGCACCCAGAGTCTTCAAGAAAATCTTATTCATATGCTTCTCTTCCATGGGAGGAATCACTTGGGCGACCACCTCATGCCATCTCTGTGCATATTCTTTGAATGATTCCTTGTCTTTCTGAACCATGGCCCTGAGTTGATCACAATCAGGCGCCATGTCCATGTTATACTTGTATTGTCTGATAAATGCTTCTCCCAAGTCATTGAAAGTATGGATATTGACGTTGTCCAAGCTCATATACCACTTCAGCACAACATCCGTCAAACTATCCTGAAAAAAGTGAATCAGTAGACGTTGATCATCAGTATGGGTAGACATTCTCCTTACATACGTTACCAGATGAGCACAATGGCAAGTGTTTCCCTTGTACTTCTCAAACTCCAGACCTTAAACTTTGCAGGTATCTTAACATTCGGGACCAAGCATAATTCATTCACATTTTTCCCGAATAACTATTTTCCCCTAACGGCCTTCATCTCCCTCTGCATCTTATCAAATTGCTCTTGAAAATCAGCCATTCTATCATAGAGACCCAAGTCTTCACTTGGTGGAGGAAAAGGACGACACACATCATCGTTAACAAACGAAACCATATTCACCGAAGGAGATGCAGCAAGAGCGGCATGCACCATAGGAGGTGCAGGAGTAACAGTAGTCATAACAACTGGGGTATCTTGAGGGCCAAGATTGATACCTTCAGGCGCAAAGTTCTCTGGCATTCCCCGTGGATAACCCTGAGGCATGCGATTCTAAACAACAGTTGGAGTACCGGACACAAGAACAACTGGAGCTTCAGCAGTAACCCTTGTTGGTTGAGGTTGAACACTCGGTGGCTGATTTTAAGCATCCACCAGAGATTCCATCAGAGCAGTAAGATTGGCCATGCCGGCCTTCAAAGTAGAAACTTACTTGCAAAGCTCGCGATTCTCTTGTTCTATGTTGTCCATCTTCCTTCTGAAATTAGCCCGAGTATTATAGTGGTGAGTCAGCTTGCTGAACAAAGTAAAGAAGCTTGGTAAGACACTTGGATATGCATAACAAATGCAAGAAATATGTGCAATATGATGCATGATATGCAATGTACATGATTTTATTTTGTTATTTAGTATTTCAAGGGATTTAAAGTTTATAGACATATTGCAAATATCCAAGTAATAACACATTTTAAAATACTGAAATTTTTATTTATTATAACAGCTTCAAAATAAGTTACAAGTCTTAATGATCCCAAGTACAAGATGAAAATAAAGTCTAAAACCATAAGAAGCAAAGCTGATGGAGGTCACTCTATACGCCGGCGCTTTTCTGTAAACCTGGCAATCTGAGCCTTCAACCTCTGGTTTTCTTTCGCATACCTGGTGGCAACCTCTTTCCAATCACCTGAATCGGGAAATAAGTAATCAGCATCTGATTGAGGCTTATGAGAAAATAAATCCCCTTGCCTCTCCATAGTCTCTACGGCTCGACTTTCAAGGATCTCAATCAAGTCGTCTTTCTCCTTCAAGTCTGCTCTATAGGAAATCTCTAAAGTTTGGCACTTATTCTTCCAAGCATCCTTTTCCTGCTGCATCCTGACCAAAGCAAGCTGTAGCTCTTCTATATCATCCAATAAGGGAGGAGTGGTCTTCATAAATAAATCAGGCATAAGTGTCTCCCGAGAATACGACATCTTCAACTGAATAGCTCTCGTTTGGACCCACTGAAGATATGGCTCCAAAGAAACAGCTCCCCTAGGTCCCAAGTATTTCCTACTCTTCTTATGAATGTGATGCCAGGCCTTCACAATCTTCTCCCTGGCTTCCCTATGGTCTTCTCCTTCCTTTAGAAAGAAACTACTCAAATGAATACTATTTGGTTTATCCCTCATCGGATAACCAAGTTGTCATCGTGCAAGAACAGGGTTATAGTTAATTCCTCTCTTTGTACTAAGAAGTGGTACATTAGGGAAACTACCACAACTATCCATAATCTCTATATCCTGATAAGTCTGATGATACCAATCAGTATCCGAGTGAGTAAGTGCCATGATCTTAGGAGCCCAACGGGGTTCCTTCCTGACATCCCAAAAAACATCAGACTGAGGCATATGAGAGATAAACCACCGGTACAACAAAGGCGTACAACAGATAATCATCCCTCCATGATAAGAATTCCGAAGATGAATAGAGTAATAAGCATCACCCAACAACGTAGGAACTGGGTTTCAAATCATGAAGATCCTGATAGCATTAACGTCAACAAACTTGTCCACATTAGGAAATAAGAACAACTCGTAAGTAAGTAGAGCAAAGACGACCTCAAAAGCGACTGTACTCTTCATCCTAGAAAAGTAACGAGCTTTCTCCAATAAGAAATGGGCTGGTAATCCTCTAATCCCTCCTTTAGTAGTCATATGAGCTTCAACCTCGGAATTCCCCTGATGGATCAAAGCAGCAATCTCATATGGTTTTGGCTCACCCTCCAAACCAGTGAAAGGAACACGATCAGTAATGGGTAAATCCAACAGATAAGAATACTCCTCCAGTGTAGGCATCAACTGATAGTCGGGAAAAGTAAAGCAATGATACATCAGATCGTAGAACTGGACCAAGGTCGAGAGAATTCCCTCCTTCATATTCAGCTTCATAAGAGGAATGATGGATCCATACTTCTTCCAAAAATCTGCAGAACACTGAATCTCAGGAATTAGACTGATCAACTCATCTATCTTAGGATCCTTGAAACTGTATTTTCAGGTCTTTCTTTTTCCAGAATCCATGGTCAAAAAGAACTTGAGATATTCACAAATGGTCAACTTTTAAGTCCCTTGAAATAAGATTTCTTCAAAAGATGCTTATGAGTGCATGGATGCATGATGCAACAATCACACACAAGATCACACATATAGGGTTCACATGTTCAACGTCACGAGCATGAAGTTGAAGGTACTACCCATAAGGTGTTGGTCTAAAAGTTATCACCTACCGAACAAGGTTCTAGAGGTTCCCAGAGTCTACATCCTTCCTTCAGATATTACCGACTTCCTGTTTAACTCGGTAATTAGTAATATTCTCAAGAAAAACTCGTCCGAGCGTAGTATTGCGTGACAACTACTTCCGGATTACTCTGTCGTAGCTTCCGCACTACACCTAAAAGGCCAAGTTGGGTTAGGTATTTTACGGTCCTCAGTTTCAGCAGGCTCCCAGGTCGAAAGCAGTACGTCTTCCTGATTACTCGGTAAACGACACTACAATCAAAGGGTCCTCCACTGAGTGGGGAATCTCATGCCTCCTTTTTTGGGATTACTCCCTCAAAATTAACACGACTATACTACCCGTCATATCTTAAAGTTTTCCCAACTCCGGGTATAGGACTTATAAGTAATCACCAAGCACCCTGAAAAACCAGGAACATCTAGATAAACATATAGACAACATATAACACATAAACAACAATAGAACATATACAGATAAAACAAAAATAGGCTCAACCCACTTAGGGATTGACCAGCAAAAGGTCAATCTTTCCCTAATGAAGTCGCCATTTTTTCAGTAGCGGTAGAAATGTTTAAGACTAAGCCATTGGATTGACTAGACTTGTACAAATCAAAATAAAAATTGACACCGCGCTTTATTGTTTCCAAAGGAATGGGAAAAGAGTGAATAACCAAAAAAGAGGGGGAAAGATTCAAGGTAAGGGGGTTTGTTATGGAAAGGGAAGTTATTAGCACCCTAAACATCTACGGTACTCCATAGGAACCTCTTTGTAAAATATGTATATTTTGGCTATAAAATGTTGTATAAAAATAGATGGTGGAGGTGAGAAAAGAAATACATTTTTTATGATTTTTGCACCCGCCGCGGTTGCGAACCTTTAGTGCCTACGTACCACCTTTCGTGAAATAGGGGATCAGAGTACACGTAGTTCACCTTTCAAAATTTTAAATCACAAATGTGTTGGTTAATTTTATGAGATAATACGTCATTATCATTGTCTGTGTGGAAAACATACTTACTATCCACAATCATGAGAAAGGATGATTTGCATCATCTCAAAGGTGAGGATATGGCTTGGATTTAAAAATCAACAATGCCTCACTCAACACCCAAATGGAAAATATCTCTCTTCACTACATATTATAGAAGTATAGTAGTTTGCATCACTACAAGGATTGACAAGATTCCAATCTTTTGAGAAACATTTTTTAAAGTAAAAAGCCAAAGTGGCAAAAATAGCTTGAAATGAGATTGATTGAATTTTAGTCTTCTCACAAAAAATGCCAAAGTATTATTAAGTTGATTGAAGTTTATTTATGAAAATGTTTTGAAAATGCATAGACATAAGTCCAAGTTTATTATGAAAGTGGTTCAAGTTTAAAAAACAAGAAGAGTTTTCAAAAGGAGGGAGAAGATTTTTGAAATTAAAGAAGATGGAAGGAGAAGAAGGGACTATCCTAAAGCATAAGGTAAAAGCTAGGGATAAGAACCATCTAACCAACAAGAAGCCAATACTTGACATTATAAGTCAAGATAGAGTTCCCATTCTTTGGATTAAAACCAAGCAAGCAAAGATACTAGACCTCTTGAGGGAACCAAACTTCAAATCTATTAAGTCTTCACAAATATTGGGCAGAGTAACAGTTATATATGGGTGAATTCCATATTACAAACAAGGAATGTAATCATAATAACCTGCACACAAAACAAACAAACAACCCAATGTCTTAAGGTAAACTTCAAGAACTCCAGACAAAATACCAATTAAGGTCATAAGGTCTCCAATCATAGGCCAAGGTATCTAATCCTAACTCCAAGGAGTCCAATATTCCATAATGCCAAGGATAGTAACCAAATAGTCCAAGTTTCACTAAAGCTTTTTATGGTTCATGTTGACTATTAGGTGTCTTAGAAGAGAAAACAAAAGCTCAAGTGAGTAAAATAAAAATGACATGAAATGTAATGCTAAAAGTAAATGGTGCATAAAGCATAAAAATAAAAAGGGCATAAAGTAAAAACAAATTAATAATTAGTGGTTAGTTGGATAACCATCTTTAAACTTGCATTTGGAACTCATTAGAGGATTGGTAGAACCAAAGCCTCCACACAATAAGTTGAATTTGCTTTTTGTCAAGTATATCATCCATTTTGAATCCTCAAAAGTACCATTTAATGATCAACGATGTTTAAGTGATTCGCGTTGACCAAAAGTGTTGTAGATTAATTAGAGGATTGGTAGAACCAAAGGCTCCACACAATGAATCTCAAGGTTATTGGATCAAAGAGATCAAATTAACATACTTTGGCTTACAAATATAGGTTTGGGCCACAAATGATCATTTATTCGAATCGGGACAAAATTTAGCGCTATGTTAAGCAATCGTAAGTGGACTTATATATAAGTCGCACCTATTTTGAGGCCGGTCAATAGCAATCTTTGCACCATTTGTTTTGAGACATGATATAAAGATCATGCTCCAATAACACTTAGTGCAATAAGAAAGGGACGAGATGAAGAGGGATGGGAGAGAATATACAAACCACATTTGAATTAAATTTAAATCAAACTATTATTAAAATCATTCATCCATTTTTGTGGAGTTAAACTCAATACCATGGATCCAATGATGTTAACAAAGTTTATGACCAAAAATTTAATCCAAGATCAGCCAGAAAATAA
Organism: Vicia faba; assembly: GCA_948472305.1. Classification (NCBI taxonomy): domain Eukaryota; kingdom Viridiplantae; phylum Streptophyta; class Magnoliopsida; order Fabales; family Fabaceae; genus Vicia; species Vicia faba. The sequence goes on along the minus strand of OX451736.1, from coordinate 1,701,634,362 downwards.
TCACAAAATAATATTGCATTTAATATATACATAAAAAAGGGTTTTAAAAATGTTTTTAAATAGAAATAAAAGAGAAAAATATCAACTATATTTAAATTAATCAAGAAAATAAAATTAAGACTATAGAAAAATCAGAAATGAACTAAAATGATTTTATAAAAATTTTGGTAATTTTTAAAAGTCAGAATTTTTTTTTTAAATTAAAAGAAATGAGTAAAATAAACCAAAAATGATAAAAAATAACAAAGTCATAAATAAAAAATAACTGAGGTCACCAATATTTGTTACAATGTCATTGGATCATTCCATAATTTTTTCAGAATTAAAAAATACATAAAAGTATTTTTAAACATTTAAAACAATTCAAATAAAGTGAAAATTTAAAAAAATATATCAAAACATAAAATAAAATTATGAAAAAATAAATATCATAAAGAGAATAATCAAAAATAGTTTTCATAATTTTTTCAGATTTTTTGGACTAAAAATGAATTTTCTATGATTTTTTGAAGTCTAAAACAATTAAATATAAAAATCAGAAAAGAAAAATAAAGTCAAAAATATGCGGACCATTGGATGGGAGTCAAAACGCATTATTAATCAAATCCAAGGGATCTGGCGCGTTGTGCATATCATGGTCATTAGTGAATAAAGCATAGAATCATTAATTAAATCAGATTTAAAAAAAAAACCAGATGGTGCACCTTCATTGGTTGGAAGATGACACGTTGGTCATCTTCAACCTCCAGCCAACATGAATTGGAGATCTCTCAAACTGTAAAATCAGAAGCTCAGACTTATGCCATTCGCTTCGTCTCTTCCAGATGAAGACAACCACACCTTCACGACAAATTTATATAAACTATAGCTTAAGCAATTTGGAAGAAAAGTTTTGATAAGGGATTTGAAAATTCATGGTCAAAACATGTTTCCAGATAAAAGTAAGTGTTGCGACTAGAACCAGGGCAATGAGTGAATCACAATAATATCAAAGTTCTGAAGAATTTATGAAGGAATCTACCTATTGAAGTTGAGTTACAGAGCTCTGAAATTGGACTTCTATGGAGCAATATAGGGCACAATTCTTGAATGTAATTATATGGTTAGCATAAGGGAAGATCAAGGAAGGTGAATTGATGGAAAAAATGGATTAAAAAAGGCTTGAGAATAGATTTCAAAGTAGCAGAATTTTGAGTTATGGAACAAGTTTGGCAGGGTGATTCTGGCTATCCAAGCATGAGGAAATGAATGGGGAATGACCCTCTATTTATATGGAATAAAATGCAATGTCCAAGGGTGTGGAATAATGAAGTTTGGAGGGAAATCGTGTGAAGTTACAAAAAATAAAAGTGTGACTTCTAATTTAATCAAAACTCATCTAAAATGCGCGTTTTGTTGTGCTAATCAATTCTGGAACTTCACTAAACGTGTTTAGATGCAAAAATGCATGGAAACCTTGTGATTAGAAGCCAAAATAAAGACTTCAAATTCTGACCTATGGAGAAACTTCAGTTCCAAGTTACCAAGTTCAATCCAATGGCATTCTCAGCTCAAGGGGTCTTAAGGCATGATTATTGATGCTTTAGAAATATGAGGTTACAAGCTTTGCAATGGAAAAAGAATGGAATCAAATGGATGCTTGAGCTGAAAGTTGCATTCAGTCAAAGTTGGGAAAAAGAAGTTAACTTTCCATACTTAGAAATGTTTCAATTTTTAATTCAAAAGTGACCTATAATGTTTTGCATCCAAACATGGCCTTCCACTTGGAATTTGCTCTTGACCAAAACAAATGGCATGAAATAGACCTCTTGAATGACTTTTTGAAAGTTGAACCATTCAAAATATCCAAAGATTGAGAGAGTTATGAGTTGTTGAAGTTGGCAAAAAATCATGAAATGACCTATAATCTTTTGTATCCTTAGGGCATCTTCCATCCATTTTATCACTTTACATATAAAAGAAGGCATACAGTTCACTTGCTCAAGATCATTAATGAAAAATAATGGGCTCAAGGTGATATAAATTGACCAAGTTATGATCATTTGAAGTCACACATGAGAAATTGGGGGTTCATCTGGAGGACTGGTAATCTTTCTTCATCATCAAGTCTCTTCCACATGAAAACTATTTGAAACTTTTGAAGTGATTTTTTGATATCCCTTTGAAGAGAAGGATGTTTTTGTAATCACTCAAAAATACCAAAAGATGAGAAATATATGCTTCTTTGAAGTTCAAAACCCTAGCTCCTAGGTCAAGAAAATGCTTTCAGGAACTTTGACAATTTTAAACAAAATTCTTGTACCAACACCGTTGCTTTGTAAATAGAATTTGCTGAGGATGATAATAAGAACTCATAGCCACCAAAACCACTTCTATATCTTGAGAATTGAGATAAATATGCACTTGTGACCAAGGGGAACAAAGTCTTGTCCAAACATGACTACTTCTTCAATTAACCCCTTGTGCTTTTGAATCAATCTTAATAACTTTTAAATATGGTGAACCAAAATAACCTTGCCATGCCATTTCTTCCAAAACAAATGCAATAGTGTGGTTTGAACTTCTCAAGCTTTATTGACTAGGGCATGGAAATAAACTCATGAACCCATGGAGCAACTTGCTAAGCCTCATTGCCTTTACTTACATTATTAACAAGTAAGACAAACCAACATTGCATTTTATTATTTTAAAAAGAAAATCAAGATAAAATATTCGTGATCACAAAAGAAAACAAGTCAAGGTACTTGGTAATTCCTCAAAGAGCAAACTAAAGATATGGAGTAGAACCAAAAGCCCTAATGTGATCTTGATGTGATTGAATCAACATGGTATGATGAAGGGATCTTAGGGGGGAAATTGGGGTACAAAACATAATATTTATTAGTTAAAAGTTAATAAATATAAAACATAGATGATCACAACATACAAATCAAGGTGCTTGGTGATTCCTCATGAGCAAACCTAAAGACATGGAGAAGAACCAAACCATAGTGTGATCTTGATATGATTGAGTTGATATGAGATGATAAAAGAATCTTAGGGGCAAAATTGGGGTACAACAGCTGCCCTTACTTAAGTGTCTTCTATCCGGAGATATGAAGGTTAAAAATCTTCATGTCGACGCGATTGAAGATACTTAAATATAAAACAAGCCTTATTTTTAGCCCTAAGATGCCATGCAATGCTTATGATTATGAATGAAAATGAATGGCTCCAAAGGTGACTTAGAACACCACTGGGGAAGCAGGAAATAAAAACAAGGATCAAAAGAAAACCCAACCAGGAAAATAAATCACTGGTGAACAAAAGACTCGAATCTATTGGGGTAAGGCCCAAGGAGGAGATAAAGCATAATCAACTCAAATATTAAGGATAGAAGGTAAAGGATAACAGTGATCGACAGATAACTGCAAACTATCCACTCACTAAGAAGATAGCAACAAAAAAATTAGCGTCGACCCACAGGGGGGAAAGAAATAGTAAGATAATACCAGCAAATACCAATATTAGGGTAGGTCACAAATGGCCAGCATCAGTACTTATAACTGGAAACAACTGAATTCCTTAAAGCAAAATGAATCTCAACGACGAACTATCTCCCAATAATGACGAGACTATCGTTCATCGGAGTAACAAATAGCAACAACAAACTATCTTCTTATAATGATGAGACTACCATCCATTTGAGGAACAAATCTCAACAATAAACTATCTCCCATAATGACGATATTACCATCCATCGGAGTAACAAATCTAAAAAATGAACTATCTCCCATAATGACGAGACTACAATTCATTGGAGTAACAAAATCTCAATAACGAACTATCTCCCATAATGACGAGACTACCATCCATCGGAGTAACAAAATCTCAACAACAAACTATCTCCCATAATGACGAGACTACCATCCATTGGAGTAACAAATCTCTACACGAACTATCTCCCATAATGACGATACTACCATCCATTGGAGTAACAAATCTCAACAATGAACTATCTCCCATAATGACAAGACTACCATCCATTGGAATAACAAATCTCAACTATGATCTATCTCCCATAATGATGAGACTACCATCCATTGCAGTAACAAATCTCAACAATGAACTATCTCTCATAATAACGAGACTACCATCCATTGGAGTAACAAAATCTCAATAACGAAGTATCTCCCATAATAACGAAACTACCATCCATTGGAGTAACAAATCTCAACAATGAACTATCTCCCATAATGACGAGACTACCATCCGTTGGAGTAACAAATCTCAATAATACACTATCTCCCATAATGACGAGACTACCATCCATTGGAGTAACAAATCTCAACAACAAACTATCTCCCATAATGACGATACTACCATCCATTAGAGTAACAAATCTCAACAACGAACTATCTCCTATAATGACGAGACTACCATCCATTGGAGTAACAAAATCTCAACAATGAACTATCTCCCATAATAACGAGACTACCATCCATTGGAGTAACAAATTTCAACAACGAACTATCTCTCATAATGACGAGACTACCATCCATTGGAGCAATAAATCTCAACAACAAACTATATCCCATAATGATGAGACTACCATCCATTGAAGTAACAAATATCAACAAAAAACTATCTCCCATAATGACGAGACTACCATCCATTGGAGTAACAAATGAATTTTCTCGGGGAATTAACAGACTTACTAGCGAAGCACAAGTTGCTCAAATAAAGAGACCTTTCACTTGTTGTTATGCGAGGGAAGTTCAACAATGCTACTGGGAAATGAATCTAGGCTTCTCTGGGGAAATTCCAATATATTCCTTTTGAGGAGGTAAAGTCTTCTCGTGCAAAATAAATGCACATTCTCAAACTCGGGTCTAAAGCCTACATAAATCAGAATAACAATGTTGTCGGGGACCACAAATTCAAACCAGAAATAAACCGGAATGAAACAGTAAACCAAGATAGCACCTGATAAGAAATAAACTCAAAAGGAAAACACATTCCATCCAGATAATAAGCTGAATAGGAAGGATGAAGAAAAATTCTTCCATGAGGTATAGCTCAGTGGGGAAATGAAAAGAACATACACTTTCTTCTTAAGGTTGACATACTATTGGAGAGAGTGTAACATAATTCTACGAAACAGGGTAACATGCCAACAAAATATTAATGAATGTAGATGAGCAATGAATTGTTAAATTCAAATATGCATGATATATGCACATATGAATATTATCATGTATATGCTGACAACACAAACACACACCATTGGGAATAACCGAACAAAACCATCTTGGGTAAAGTTAACACTCGGCTAAATCACATCCAGGATGAGAATCTCAAAAGAAAGTAAGCACTAACTGAGGAAACAAATTCCTATCTCACGGCTTAATTTCACTAGGAAGAAACATAATCCAAAAATAATCAAGTCAAAACAGTGGACTAGAACAGATACATGGATATAACATCTTCCTTCAGGCTTCACTGGGGGACATCACACAGACTTTAATGGGGAAAACAATGCTTCAACGTCTGTACTTCCACTGGGGATTACAATATTGACTTCATTATGGCAGATGAAAACCATTTTGTCGATATATCAGTTGGGGATCTCGTCTAACTTCATTGGGGAGTACAACACCACATCATCGAGGGGAGCTCAAAATACATTCTTCAATACTAAGAGTGATGATTATAAAAACTTCTCTGGGGAGAAAATATGAAATTACACAGGGATAATAACTCCTTGAGAGAAAAAAATAACTCAACTTTACTTGGGGATCTAAGAAGTTAAACAAAACAGCAAGAAATCAAAATTATGGGGATTTTATATCAAACCCAGCGCTTGGCGGGAGAAAACCCAAAAAAAGTTGACATCCATTTCAACACTTCTTAGAAAAGATATTTCCTTGTCGAGTTGCTTTGGAAACAAACAACAATAATAATGCCATTACTGCAAAGAGCGATATTTTGTAAATGATTCCATCTCAGCCCAAAAAGGGAGAAGTAATTTTTGTCATATGAGTGAAGACCTCACTGGGGAATCTGGGATAGAGGCATCAGACCATGTAAAACCGGAAATCAGAATAAACATCCTACAGGAAAAACTGAACCAAGACTTGATTGGGGAAAATGGGATTATAAACCCAACACCGCACCATACATTAATTGGTATCATCTTCAACTATTTGAGAAAAACAAGAAGATCAAACGCATATTAGCGAAAGTGACCTGAAAGAGCTTTCCTGGGGAATATATACTTCCAAAGCTTCAGAGTTCGTCCATCCTCTAAATCACTATTTTTTTTTCTTGAGTCACAAAATCTAAAGTAAAAAGTAATTTGTAAATTCTTTTCGAAAACAATTTTATTATTAAATCTCTTTGTTTTGAAAATTACTATCAATAATAAATGGAATCTTTGTAAGCAGAATAAAAGAATAATTGCAAAGAATTGGATAAAAGCTCAAGCTTTATTAACAAAATGGTAGTTGTGATACGGTGGGAGAACTGACTTAAGGGTTTTGTGTTTTATCGCAAATGTTGCGGTTAGCAAGAGCAGCCACCGACTTTTCTTTTATCCAAAAGGAAAGGTGAAAAAGCACAGGAAAGACCTTTGAGATTGTTTCTTGAGTTCAGGGGGTAGATTATGAAAAGGGAAGGTATTAGTACCCTTTTCATCCATGGTTTTCCATGAGCTCTTAGTTACTTGCTAGATCACTTGCTTTTTGTTGTTTGAAAATGTGTTTGGTGTGGTTTTGAAAGTATTTGTAAAAGAGGCCATTGTTTAGGCAATCTTTGTAATGATTCTCGTTTGTAAGAATGTATACAAATATGTTTGTCTTTTGAAAATGTTTTCAATGTTTGTAAGATGTTTTTGAAATGTGTGTGTTTGTTTTGAAAATAGCAAGGATAGTTGTTTGGAAATAGAGCAAGTAACTAGAAGTAATCTACCTACTTAAGTGTCTTTCTTATGCATTTTATATTCCTTTGACATTGTTGTCTTACCATTGATTTGGTAAGCAACCCTATCTTTGGATGTAAACGGGATGGGTGTGGGTCATCATATAACCATGATTAGCAATGTTGCAAAGTATCCTAGCATTTTGAGGGACCAAGATCATTTTGTAAGGCAACCTTGAATAGCGTCATAGAGGGACTATGATCTTATATTCGTTTGTTTTGCCAAGATACTTCGTATGCGTAATATGGCTATTTTTATATAAGGCAACCAAGTGGAGAAACCCTAAGGGTGCTTGTGTGTTAGTGTGTTATTTTCATGATTTGATTTTGTCTTGTATTAGGGTTTTCTATTTGCTTTGTTTTGATCTTACCATACAAACCCTAATTACTAACATGGCCTGTAAAGCGGTAAATTGCGTAATATAAAAAAAAATTACTAAGCTATTACAACAATTTATGGGAGGGGGGAATATAAATTTGAATGGGGTTTTGCAACAATGTAAATGTAAATAAGCTATTACAACCAAATAGAATTTGTACAATATTAGAATAAACAATATACAATATTTAAATGTGCCATATCATGTACATGCAAGAAAAGATTTTTGTTTTGTTTTTTATGTGAAAAGAAAACTTAACCTAATCTTAAAAATATAATGGAAAGAAATTAATTCTAAAAAAAGGGTTAACCCTAATTTATAGTTTGAAAGAAAATAAGGTTCTTATGCATTATTTTTATGTATTTTTTGTATTTTAAAAAAACAATAAATAATATTGTATGAAAATATTTAGTTTTTATATATGCCAAAATAAATATTTACAAGTATGATATTTACAAGTATGTATATATAAATATAAAAGAAAAGATAATAATTTATCTAAGTTTATTTTTTTACAAATTTATTTAAGGAAGATAGTTAGTATATATTGAAGATAAAATATATTTTTTATGTGAAAAATAAAATAAAATAAAATTAAAATGCAATATTATCATATTTATATTTTTCATGATTTTAATGTATTAAAGAAAATATTTAATAAACAAAAATAAAAAAAATAAAATATATGGAAATAGTTGGGCCAGAGGTGTTGTAAAGAAACTGGGAGTAGTATGTTAGTAAAAATGCTCAGGCCCAAAGAAACAAGCCCAACCCTGCAAAAACAGCAAAAATGAAAAAGGAAAAAGTGTAAAAAACAAAAGGTAGCACCAAGGTTCGAACCCAGGACATGGATCTCACCAGCGCGCTACCTTGCCACTCGGGTGGCTATACATCCGTTGATTTAAATGAAAAAAAAAAACATAACATGAACAAGGTCCTTGCCCTGTACTTCATCTTCTTCCCCAAGCTGGCCAGAAGCTCTGTAAGTTTCTCATCTCTCAATAAAAATGAAAACTGATAACATGAATGTTGTAGCATTTTGTCTCACGATTCTAACCATATAAATCATGTAAGCTAACAATCAAAGATCAAGATGAATTTTAAAATCCCTAAATCTAAACCTAATTTTTACAGGAATTTGAACTTCAAAATTCTCTAAACTCTGGCCAAATAAATGCAAGGTATATACATGTACATCTTGGTAGCAATGAGGTCTATATTGTTTATTCACAAATCGTGGCTAATGGATGCCTGTATGAAGAGATAGAAGTTGAGATTTTTACCTCTTTCAGTTGAAATCGTGAATGGAGTTAGAGTGAGTTTTATGGAGGCCTGATGATTTCCTGAGCTTGCTTGAACCTCCCTGAGTGTGTTCCAATCCTTGCCTTGCTTTGGAAGTGCCTGGAACTCTCTATCCAAGTCAACCTGCAAGCTTTGAAAACAAAAATGGCAGATGATGGAGAAGGATTTACAGTACAGGGATGAGGGTCTGGATCAGTTAGATATCAAGTAGGTAAAGTGTTTTTATGATTGAAAGTTGAAACGCACGAGCCAAATGATGGATTGCTATGCTTATGCAAAAACTGCAAGTTTTGACAGTTTTTTGGTGAAAGGGAGTTTGGGAGTGTTTCAGGCCTCTAGAAATCGTGTTTTCTGTTGTAATGTGTTTGTGTATTAGTATGGGATAGGTTTCAAGTCAGCTCTCCAACATATTTGTGAGTTCTAGCCTTTTGGCACACTTTCTTGCTTTTGAAGCAAAGTGAAGAGACAAGTCTTCACATGCTTGTACTGGCTTGCTTAGGGTTGGTATATGCTTTGTACAATTTGCATTAGTCCAGTAAGACTTGTATGTGCAAAGGAGACAGGTTCAGTTCTCAAGAATTGGAAAATTGCAAAAGTGAACCTTTTCCAAAATTGCAATGGCCACTTTATGCCATTTATGGAATTACAACTTGGACAATGGCTCTAGGGCTTGGATTAATGCTTTGTCAACTGAGTAATAATTAAATTATGGAGTAAGAAACAAGTTTGGGAGCTGTAAAGCATGTATTAGGCAGCATAGGTACTGATTTGAAATTTTTTCTTCATGAAATGGCTTGAATACAAAGTGAGAAATTTTCCAAATTCCTCTCTTCGATTCTCTCTACTCAAACATGATCTTGAGGAGTTCTTTGACATTTTGAAAAGATTGCAATGTTCCCTATAACTCATCTTTGAAATTCATTTCAAGACTCCTCTTGAAACTAGGTGAAAAATTGCCATGAAGTTGGGTCCAAAACCTGCCTAAATTAGGGCAAAATTTCACTAAGTTATTTGGTTCATGAGCATGTATTCATAAAACTATATCTTGAGATCCAAGCATCCTTATGGAAAATTGTGTGAAGAAAAGTTGTATATTTCATGGATATCTACAACTTTCATGTTGGGAACTTTCTTTGAATGATCTTGTATCATGGTGAAAAAATGGCTTAAAGTTGAGAAAAAATAAGAAATTTTCTATACTTAGAAAAAATTCTAAGTTAAAAAAATTTCAAATTTTAAAACCAAATCTTCAATCTTTGATTCCTTGATGAACAAGTTTCACAATTTGACATGTTTTGATGAACTATGATCCTTGGCACTTGATTTTTACCAAAAAGTCAAAGTTTGACTTTTCAGTATACATTTGACTTTTGATCAGTTGACTGCAAATTTGATCTGTCTATCCAATGGATTTGCAATGTTTTGAACCATGTAATTAGGTCAATATGATGCAATTGAACCCTTGAAACCATGCTTCAAATCAATTGGTGATTTTCTATGTCAAAAATCAGAAATTTCCCTTTCCCAGTCAAAACCCTAATTTTGACCATTTTTCCCTTTTGGTGATTTGTTCAAATTTCTTGAGGAATTATAATCCTAACTTGATAAAACGATACATATGAGTCTATAATGTTGATTTGGATAAAAAATTATGAAGTTTTACAGTTAATTGGGCATGGTTGACTTTTTCCCTAATACAGTTGATTTTTAGGTCAACTATCCAATTGACTGATAAAAAATGTGGTTCAAGGCTTGAAACTTGTCATGAGTGATATTAGGGGTTCATAATGATGTTTTAAATTCATATGAAGCATTGATAGTCCAAGCATCCTTGTGCAAACTCAAACCCTAATTTTGGGTCAACAGTGCATGATGAGATGTCTTGAGCTGATCAAACCCTAATCCAGTCTTGAGTCTAAGAGATCTTGTGAGAAAAGTTTTGATAAATGAGAGGGCAAATTTTGGGGTACAACAGCTGCCCATGTTCAATCTTCTTAAACCTGAAGAGTTAGATTGGCGAGCTTTGCCATTCGTGACTCGAAGGTGAGAGAATGATTGGACACTAGAGTACCCAGAAATTTGCACTCGACGATGTGTAGTTGAGGGAATGGGCTTAAAGATTCCATTTGGAGAAGTGATAGAATCTTGTCAGAGATGGGGTTGTAGATGCCATCCAAAAATGTTAGTTGAATTATAAGTTGTAAGCTGAAAGAATGAGTATCAGAATAGCGTCTGTGTCTAGAGTGTATCTTAACTGTATCTGAAAGTTGAATCTGAATGAATATCATAATGGCATCCATGTCTGGAGCGTATATGTACTGTATCTAACAGTTGAATATGAATGAGTAACATAATGGCATCCTTGTTTGGAGTGTATCAATACTGTATTTGATAGTTGAATCTGAATGAGTAACAGAATGGCAACCGCGTCTGGAGCGTATCAGTACTGTATCTGAAGTCTAAATCTGAATGAGTATCAGAATGGAATCCGTATCTGGAGCGTATCAGTACTGTATCTGATAGTTGAATCTGAATAAGTAACAGAATGGCATCCGTGTCTGGAGCGTATCAGTACTGTATCATGATTGCATATTGTTAATGGTAGCTGTTAATCTTATTCGGAAAAGGGTAAAATGTGTGCTAAAACACAAAGTTATGTTACGTGAAATGTATGATGCAATGTATTTGCTTCATCAATGTTTATGAAATGGGGATTTAATGTATGCGCATGTAAGCTGATTTGCCGCATTGCTGTTTGATTGAGGAAAATAAATCCCTGAATGTTGTTGAGGATATGTGAATTTTCAATGTCTTTGAAGTTAAAACATTGACGAAATATTGTTTGAGAGAACTAAATTCTGTTGTGAGGGCAACGACATGTACTTCTTGTGGAATCCTGAGAAATTTGACGATTTCTACTGGAGATTAATAGTTTGAAATTTGTTCCGCTGGGGATTTAAATGACGTACTGTGGGGATTGCTTATGGAATATCCTAGAGACGTTTTCCTATCCTTCCAACCTATCAGTAATTAGCTTTTGCATTTTGTTTATTTGTAAACAATAATTATGTTCAAATGCATATGTTCATTAATGAATCATTGGACATTTTTGCAAATAAAACCAAGTGTAAAGAAAAATACAAATAGTTTTCTGTACTTTCAAAGAGATATCTTTGTATTTTGACTTTGAATAAATATTTTGTACAAGGGAGACAAACATTCTAGTAAGAGAATGGCGCCATAAAACAAGAAAAATGTATACAAAGAAAGATAGTTATGTGTAATTATCCCATGGGGTTCCCATTCTGCTATAACCTTCATATCTCCGAATATCTTGTCTATTTGTTGCTTTGTCCGAAGATGATTGAATTGATCAGAAACTACGAATTTTGTTAGTGGAAGTCAAGTGTTGTCCTTTAAGTGATCCGACGAGACATAGTCATACGCTTTAATTCCCTAATTTTTGCCTGGACCGCCCTTTCGGGTTTTCAGTCCACCGGGAAACCCTTTTTTGCCCAAGTCTCCCTTTTGGGTTTTCAACTTGCCGGGTGTACAAATTTTTTTATTTTATCCCTAATTTTTGCCCGAACCTTTTTGGTTCTCCGAATGCCCTTGTTTTGCCTAGGCGTGACAACCTAGCGGGTCTCTTATGCGTAGTATCTTTTGACTATGTCTGCGTTCGTAGGGTGTGACAGGTCGTCGCCGTCCATGGTAGTCAAAATCATTGCCCCACCGGAGAATATAGTTTTGATTACAAATGGTCCTTCATAGGTAGGAGTCCATTTTCCCCTGGGATCACTTTGTGTTAAAATGATACGTTTAATCACTAGATCCCCAACTTGATATACTTGACGTCTGACTTTCTTGTTGAAAGCCTTGATCATCCGTTTTTGATACATTTGACCATGGCAAACAGTAGTAAGTCTCTTTTCATCAATTAAGTTCAGTTGATCAAGTCGAGTCTGGATCCAATCGTTTTCATTCTAACCTGCATCTTTCATAATTCTCAGAGAGGGGATCTAAACCTCAATAGGTAAAATAGCTTCCATTCCATATACCAAAGAATAGGGTGTTGCCCCAGTTGATGTGCGAGCCGTGGTACGATACCCGTGGAGAGCGAATGGTAACATCTCATGCCAGTCTTTGTACGCGACTGTCATTTTTTGTATGATCTTTTTAATGTTTTTATTTGCAGCTTCAATCGCACCATTCATCTTTGGTCGATAGGGAGAAGAATTGTGATGCTGGATCTTGAATTGCTCGCATAAAGCGGTGATCATAGTGTTGTTATGATTTGTACCATTGTCAATGATGATCCTTTCCGGGATACCGTACTGGCAAATGAGATTTTGCTTGATGAAGCGGGCTACAACATTCTTAGTAAAGGATGCGAAGGAAGCTTCTTCCACCCACTTTGTAAAATAGTCAATGGCCACTAGGATGAAGCAGTGTCCATTGGAGGTTGTCGGTTTGATCTCTCCAATCATATCAATTCCCCACATAGCGAAGGGCCAAGGAGTCGTCAAGACATTTAGAGGAACCGGGGGTACGTGCACCTTGTCAGCATAAATTTTAGACTTATGATAGGTCCGAGAGTGTTGATAGCAATCTGCTTCCATGGTAGACCAATAATAGCCTACCCGTAGGATTTTCTTCGCTATCGTATGCCCACTGGAGTGAGTGCCAAAAGTACCTTCATGTAATTCAGCCATGATCTTTTCCGCCTTAATCTTATCCACACACCAAAGCAAAATGGACTCATGATTGCGCTTGTACAAGATGCCATTACTCAGGAAGAACTTATCAGAGAATCTCCTTAAGAACTTTTTATCATTGATTAAGCTCCTTCCGGATATTCTTGAGCCTCTAGATACCTCTTAACTTCATGAAACCAAGGCTGGTCCACTACCTCTTCAGTATTAATCTTGTGAAAGTGTGTTGGTTCATCCATTCGTTCGATGGTGATCTGGGGAGCCTCTTTATCCCAATTAAGTTTAAACATAGATGACATTGTGGCTAGAGCGTCTGCTAGCTGATTTTCTTCTCGCGGAAAATGCTCGAAGGTAATCTTCTCAAAATGTGGTAGCAATGTCAAAACATGTTCTTTATAAGGGATAAGATTTGGATGTTTAGTGTCCCATTATCCTTTGATCTGACTGATGACCAAAGCTGAATCTCCAAACACATCTAAAGATTTGATTCCCAAGTCTATGGCAGCCTTGAGACCAAAGATGCATGCTTCGTATTCCGCCATGTTGTTCGTACAGTTGAAGCAAAGTCTGGCAGTAAGGGAGTATGACACCCTTCCAGAGATATGAGTACAACGCCGATACCATTACCGAGTGTATTGGAGGCCCCATAAAAGAACAGGGTCCATCGGGATCCTTGTTCAGGTCCGTCATATGGTCTGATTTCTTCATAGTTGTCTAATGTCATGATTTCTTCATCCGGGAATTCAAACTTCATGGACTGATAATCTTCTACAGCTTGATGAGCAAGATGATCAGCTAGCACACTGCCCTTTATAGCTTTCTGGGTAGTATACTGTATGTCATATTCTGTTAGGATCATCTGCCATCTAGCTATCCTCCCAGACAGAGCAGGCTTCTCGAAGATGTATTGTATCGGATCCATCTTAGATATTAACAAGGTAGTATGAGTCAGCATATACTTAGAAAAATTTCTAAGTTAAGAAAATTTCAAATTTTAAAACCAAATCTTCAATCTTTGATTCCTTGATGAACAAGTTTCACAATTTGACATGTTTTGATGAATTATGATCCTTGGCACTTGATTTTGACCAAAAAGTCAAAGTTTGACTTTTTAGTATACAATTGACTTTTGATCAGTTGACTGCAAATTTCATCTGTTATCCAATGGATTTGCAATGTTTTGAACCATGTAATTAGGTCAAGATTATGCAATTGAACCCTTGAAACCATGCTTCAAATCAATTGGTCATTTGCTATGTCAAAAATCAGAAATTTCCCTTTCCCAGTCAAAACCCTAATTTTGACCATTTTGCCCTTTGATGATTTGTTCAAATTTCTTGAGGAATTGTAATCCTAACTTGATAAAAAGATACATATGAGTCTAGAATGTTGATGTGGATAAAAAATTATGAAGTTTGACTGTTAATTGGGCATGGTTGACTTTTTCCCCAATACAGCTGATTTTTAGGTCAACTATCCAATTGACTGATCAAAAATGTGGTTCAAGGCTTGAAACTTGTCATGAGTGATCTTAGGAGTTCATAATGATGTTTTAAAGTCATATGAAGCATTTATAGTCCAAGCATCCTTGTGCAAACTCAAACCCTAATTTTGGGTCAACAGTGCATGATGAGATGTCTTGAGCTGGTCAAACCCTAATCCAGTCTTGAGTCTAAGAGATCTTGTGAGAAAAGTTTTGATAAATGAGAGGGAAAATTTTGGGGTACAACAGCTGCCCATTTTCAATCTTCTTAAACTTGAAGAGTTAGATTGGCGAGCTTTGTCATCCGTGACTCGAAAGTGAGAGAATGATTGGACACTAGAGTGCCCAGAAATTTGCACTCGATGATGTGTAGTTGAGGGAATGGGCTTAAAGATTCCATTTGGAGAAGTGATAGAATCTTGTCAGAGATGGGCTTGTAGATGCCATCCAAAAATGTTTGTTGAATTGTAAGTTGTAAGCTGAAAGAATGAGTATCAGAATGGCGTCCGTGTCTAGAGCGTATCTTAACTGTATCTGAAAGTTGAATCAGAATGAATATCAGAATGGAATCCGTGTCTGGAGCGTATTTGTACTGTATCTAACAGTTGAATCTGAATGAGTAACAGAATGGCATCCTTGTCTGGAGCGTATCAGTACTGTATCTGATAGTTGAATCTGAATGAGTAACATAATGGCATCTGCGTCTGGAGCGTATCAGTATTGTATCTGAAGTCTGAATCTGAATGAGTATCAGAATGGCATCCGTATCTGGAGCGTATCAATACTGTATCTGATAGTTGAATCTGAATAAGTAACAGAATGGCATCCGTGTCTGGAGCGTATCAGTATTGTATCATGATTGCATATTGTTAATGATAGATGTTAATCTTATTCGGAAAAGGGTAAAATGTCATCTAAAACACAAAGTTATGTTACGTGAAATGTATGATCCAATGTATTTGCTTCATCAATGTTTATGATATGGGGATTTAATGTATGCGCGTGTAAGCTGATTTACCGCATTGCTGTTTGATTGAGGAAAATAAATCCCTGAATGCTGTTGAGGATATGTGAATTCTCAATGTCTTTGAAGTTGAAACACTGACGAAATATTGTTTGAGAGAACTAAATTCTGTTGCGAGGGCAACACCATGTACTGCTTGTGGAATCCTGAGAAATTTGACGATTTCTACTGGAGATTAATAGTTTGAAATTTGTTCCGCTGGGGATTTAAATAACGTACTGTGGGGATTGCTTATGGAATATCCTAGAGACGTTTTCCTATCCTTCCAACCTATCAGTAATTAGCTTTTGCATTTTGTTTATTTGTAAACAGTAATTATGTTCAAATGCATATGTTCATTAATGAATCATTGGACATTTTTGCAAATAAAACCAAGTGTAAAGAAAAATACAAATAGTTTTTTGTACTTTCAAAGAGATATCTTTGTATTTTGACTTTGAATAAGTATTTTGTACAAGGGAGACAAACATTCTAGTAAGAGAATGGCGCCATAAAACAAGAAAAAATTATACAAAGAAAGATAGTTGTGTGTAATTATCCCATGGGGTTCCCATTCTGCTATAACCTTCATATCTCCGAATATCTTGTCTATTTGTTGCTTCGTCCGAAGATGATTGAATTGATCAGAAACTCCGAATTTTGTTAGTGGAAGTCAAGTGGTGTCCTTTAAGTGATCCGACAGGACATAGTCATACGCTTTAGTTCCCTAAGTTTTTTCCTGGACCGCCCTTCCGGGTTTTCAGTCCACCGGGAAACCCTTTTTTGCCCAAGTCGCCCTTTCGTGTTTTCAACTTACCGGGTGTATAAATTTTTTTATTTTATCCCTAATTTTTGCCCGAACCTTTTTGGTTCTCCGGGATGCCCTTATTTTTCCTAGGCGTGACAACCTAGCGGGTCTCTTATGTGTAGTATCTTTTAACTATGTCTGCGTTCACAGGGTGTGGCAGGTCGTCGCCGTCCATGGTGGTCAAAATCATTGCCCCATCGAAGAATATAGTTTTGATTACAAATGGTCCTTCATAGGTAGGAGTCCATTTCCCCCTGGGATCCCTTTGTGTTAAAATGATACGTTTAATCACTAGATCCCCAACTTGATATACTTGACGTCTGACTTTCTTGTTGAAAGCCTTGATCATCCATTTTTGATACATCTGACCATGGCAAACAGTAGTAAGTCTCTTTTCATCAATTAAGTTCAGTTGATCAAGTCGAGTCTGGATCCAATCGTTTTCATTCAAACATGCATCTTTCATAATTCTCAGAGAGGGGATCTGAACCTCAATACGTAAAATAGCTTCCATTCCATATACCAAAGAATAGGGTGTTGCCCCAGTTGATGTGCGAGCCATGGTACGATACCCGTGGAGAGCGAATGGTAACATCTCATGCCAGTCTCTGTACGTGACTTTCATTTTTTGTATGATCTTTTTAATGTTTTTATTTGCAGCTTCGACATCACCATTCATCTTTGGCCGATAGGGAGAAGAATTGTGATGCTGGATCTTGAATTGCTCGCATAAATAGGTGATCATAGCGTTGTTAAGATTTGTACCATTTTCAGTGATGATCCTTTCCGGGATACCGTACCGGCAAATGAGATTTTGCTTGATGAAGCGGGATACAACATTCTTAGTAACAGATGCGAAGGAAGCTTCTTCAACCCACTTTGTAAAATAGTCAATGGCCACTAGGATGAAGCGGTGTCCATTGGAGGCTGTCGGTTTGATCTCTCCAATCATATCAATTCCCCACATAGCGAAGGGCCAAGGAGCCATCAAGACATTCAGAGGAACCGGGGGTACGTGCACCTTGTCAGTATAAATTTGACACTTATGATAGGTCCGAGAGTGTTGATAGCAATCTGCTTCCATGGTAGACCAATAATAGCCTGCCCGTAGGATTTTCTTCACCATCATATGCCCACTGGAGTGAGTGCCAAAAGTACCTTCATGTAATTCAGCCATGATCTTTTCCTCCTCAATCTTATCCACACACCAAATCAGAATGGAGTCATGATTGCGCTTGTACAGGATGCCATTACTCAGGAAGAACTTAGCATAGAATCTCCTTAAGAACTTTTTATCATTGATTGAAGCTCCTTCCAGATATTCTTGAGCCTCGAGATACCTCTTGACTTCATGAAACCAAGGTTGGTCCACTACCTCTTCAGTATTAATCTCGTGACAGTGTGCTAGTTCATCCATTCGTTCGATGGTGATATGGGGAGCCTCGTTATCCCAATTAAGTTTAAACATAGATGACATTGTGGCTAGAGCGTCTGCTAGCTGATTTTCTTCTCGCGGAAAATGCTCGGAGGTAATCTTCTCAAAATGTGGTAGAAATGTCAAAACATGTTCTTTGTAAGGGATAAGATTTGGATGTTTAGTGTCCCATTCTCCTTTGATCTGACTGATGACCAAAGCTGAATCTCCAAACACATCTAAAGATTTGATTCCCAAGTCTATGGCAGCCTTGAGACCAAAGATGCATGCTTCGTATTCCGCCGTGTTGTTCATACAGTTGAAGCAAAGTCTGGCAGTAAAGGGAGTATGACACCCTTCCAGAGATATGAGTACAGCGCCGATACCATTACCGAGTGCATTGGAGGCCCCATCAAAGAACAGGATCCATCGGGAACCTTGTTCAGGTCCGTCATATGGTTTGATTTCTTGATAGTTGTCTAATGTCATGATGTCTTCATCCGGGAATTCAAACTTCATGGACTGATAATCTTCTACAGCTTGATGAGCAAGATGATCAGCTAGCACACTGCCCTTTATAGCTTTCTGGGTAGTATACTGTATGTCATATTCTGTTAGGATCATCTGCCATCTAGCTATCCTCCCAAACAGAGCAGGCTTCTCGAAGGTGTATTTTATCGGATCCATCTTAGATATCAACAAGGTAGTATGAGTCAGCATATACTGTCTTAGCCGGCGAGCAGTCCATTCTAGAGCGCAACAAGTTTTCTCGAGCAGTGAATATCTGGTTTCATAGTCGGTAAACTTTTTGCTCAGGTAATAAATAGCGTGCTCTTTTCGGCCAGACTCGTCATGCTGCCCCAATACACACCCCATTGAGTTCTCTAAAACAGTCAGATACATGATCAGTGGTCTTCCCTTGACTGATGGCATCAAAACAGGAGGGTCGTGTAAGTACTCTTTGATTTTGTCTAAAGCAGTCTGGCATTCATCATTCCATTTGACTACTTAATATTTCTTCAATAGTTTGAAGATTGGCTCACAGGTAGCTGTTAGGTGAGAAATGAATCTGGAAATATATTTCAGGCGTCCCAAGAATCCTCTAACTTCCTTCTCAGTACGAGGAGCAGGCATTTCTTGTATCGCTTTGACTTTGGCAGGATCGACTTTAATACCTTTGTTACTGATGACAAAACCTAGGAGTTTACCAGACCGTACATCGAATGTGTACTTGTTTGGGTTCAACCTTAGTTTATACTTTTTCAACCTTTCAAACAACTTTTGCAAGTGATCCAAGTGCTCTTCTTCTGTTTGTGATCGGGATATCATATCGTCTACGTAGACCTCTATTTCATGATGTATCATGTCGCGAAATAAGGTTACCATGGCGCGCTGATAGGTTTTCCTAGCATTCCTCAGTCCGAATGGCATCACTTTGTAGTAGAATGTGCCCCATTGTGTGACAAATGTAGTTTTCTCCATGTCCTCAGGTGCCATTTTAATTTGGTTATAACCTGAGAATCCGTCCATGAAGGAAAACACTTTATGCTGGGCCATATTGTCAACCAGGATATCAATGTGGGGAAGTGGAAAATCATCTTTAGGGCTGACCCTATTCAAATCTCTATAATCCATGCACATTCGTACTTTGCCGTCCTTTTTAGGCACATGAACAATGTTGGCAACCCATTGGGGATAGGAAGTGACAACCAAGAACCTAACATTAAATTGTTTCATGACTTCAGCTTTGATCTTCTCTGACATGTCAGGTCTCATGCGGAGGACTTTTTGTTACTGGTGGACAGTCTTCTCTTGTGGGCAGACGATGTACCACGATGTCTGTATCGAGTCCTGACATGTCTTCATATGACCAGGCAAAGATCTCAACATAATTATGCAACAGCTGAATCAGACGCTCCTTGACACTAGTCTCCAGATTGGCACCCACCTTGACCTTTTTATATCCTCCTCGGTACCCAAGCTGATTGTATCCACCGGTTCCTCATGAGGCTAAATAGCTCTTTCCTCTTGTTGTAGTAGTCTGGCCAATTCCCCTGGTACTTCACAATCTTCCTCACCTTCGTCTCCGGCTTGGTAAATTAGATCCTCAGAGTCACTAAAGGCCATAGCAGTATCATTACCTATGGGATCCGGAATGGAGGGGTTCCTGCATTTGTGAGTGTGGGTGTGTGTAAGGGTATAGCCATCTTTAAACAATAAAATGTAAAAGAAAGACAATGAGCACAAAAGTTTGTATGTGAAAAACATCCATGATTCATTGAATGTCATATGAAGATGAAATAAAAACCCTTACAAATGGACCATTGCGCCTTGGGCAAGACACAAGGTTTTAAATGTACGAATTATTTGTGAATATTACAAGTCCAACAGAAATGTAAAAGATAAATTACTGAGGGATGAAAGTTATTGGGACAAAGTCTCTGGCTTCCCAATTGCGGAGTCCTCCGTTGACAGTAAGAAATATCCAATCTTCCAAGCTGCAATCCACTTCACCATCTTCCACTACATTTACCTCTCGGTTGCTAATCTTCAAGGGTGGCCCTCCAGCACGGGCACGACGCACAGACTTCTGAGCATTTGAAGTAAACCCTAAGCCAAACTTGTCAGATTTATACGGAATATCCAGAAGTTTCCCCTAGATGGTGCATCCACCCTCCTCTACTACTGCCTTGGCGTCATTCAGAGATGACATCCGAAGCGAAGGTCTTGTAACCTTGGGAATATGGGATGCCTTCTTGGTCACTGCTACCTCTTGAGGAACTTCTTCTAAATGTTGAAAAGGAGTTTCAATGAACTCACCTTCCAATTCCATATACCAGAAATAATTGAGGTGGCAAATCATATACTCTTCTTCTCCGTGGATAGTGATAACCTTTCCATGGACCGGATATTTCAGCATCTGGTGCAGTATGGAGGTGACAGTGCCGACATTATAGATCCACGACCGTCCTAGAAGACAGGAGTAAGAGGGGAGGATGTCCATTACATAGAAGGTTGAGTTGAAAGTCTGAGTCCCAACCTTTATGGGGATGTCCACTTCCCCGTGGACCATCCTCTTTGAGCCATCAAACGCTCTTACAACTATGTTACTGGGTTTCAACGTCAGTCCTTCGCAGTCCAATCTGTCGAGAGCTTTCTTTGGTAAAACATTCAAAGATGAGCCGGTGTCCACCAAGATATGGGCCAGAGTTGTTCCTCTACATTCCACGGAGACATGCAATGCCTCGTTGTGATTTCTTTCCCTTGGTGTCAAATCAGCATCAGAGAAACCTAGGCCATTATCAGTTGTCAAGCTGGCCACACAATCTTGAAATTAGTCAGCAGATGTCTCTTGAGGCACATGGCCTGTCTTTAGAAACTTTACCATGGGCTGTCGTAGTCACTCTTCTTTATTATTCTCAAGATCTCCTCCATTTCCTTCTTGGAGGTTTCGGGGATAGTCAGTGGTTGAGCCTTCGTCCGGACAGGGTCTTCTTGAATACTTTTTCCTCGAATTTCAGCAGTAGGAGTGTTGGTATGGATAACAGCAGGGGTTGTGTCATCTTTGTCAATAGGTGAACTTGCAGATATGATTATTGGTACGGAGGTAACCTTTGGAATAACCACGGGTCCAAAAACTACCTTTGGAGGGGCAATTTCTGGAGAGAAGATTCTACCGCTGTGGGTAATCTTACTGGTTCCGGCAATATTGCTAATGTCAGAGTCTTATTCTTTGGATCTCATCTCTTCGGCGATCATCCCATCTTGTTTGATACCATGGTAGTAGATGTCTCTACCGTAATTCCACGGTACTGTTTTATTTGATTCATACGGGACCGGCCCGAGCATTATGATTATAAGAGAAGTAGTTTTTGGAAACGATGTAATCCTAATGGGTCTTTTGGGGACCCTGGAAGGATTGGCGGAGATGGTTATGATTGAAACGTCTGCAACAGGAACAGGTGAAACAGGAGCACTTTCAAACAAAATCTTTTGGTTGTCTATCAAGCGTTGAATGCATGTTCTCAACAAATGGCAATCAGTTGGTGAGGATAAGCAAAGATGGCAGTCTTCATTACAACCTGGGAATACACCAGCTTTCAACAAGTTTATCTTAATGATTGGGAGTGGAGTCAAGAGTTCATCAATTATGGTAACAAACAAATCTTCTTCGATAGCATTGGTGTTGTGACCATGCCTAGGCATAGGAGCGAAAATGATGTTTGGCTTTTCGGGTGCATCAAACTCAATCTCTTTTGCATCTATAAGGTCTTTATTTTTGTTTTTCAGGGCCCAATAATTGTTAGTGTCATGACCCGGACTTTCGAAATGATATACACATCTGGCATTTGGGTGATAATAAGGGGACGTTGTGTTGGGGTTCTTTGGAGCTTCCTTCAGAGTTGTCAAATTGGATTTCAAAAGATGTGGTAACACTTGGGCTAGAGTCATATTAATTCTAGTGAATTGTCGGACTGGCCTTTTCACCCTCGGTTGGTTACTTCTTGGTTGATTAGATGTAGGCTTTAGGATCATATGGCTCCTACCATTGGTCGGCGTTCATCTTTCCCTTGGTTCCTTTATGGATAAACAACAGATACCTCCTTCTTTCCAATGAAAGGCTTTCTCACAACTGTAGAGGCAGACAAATCCTTCTGAATCTTTCCACTTTTTATGCCAGCTTCCACCCTCTCTCCGGTCAGTATTAACTCAGTAAATCCAGCAGATGAGCTCCCAACAAATGGTTGAAGAAAGGGCCCGATAGAGTGCCTAAGAAAATATCCACCAACTCCCTTTCAGACAGAGGGGGTTGTACTCTCCCAGCCAGATCTCTCCATTTCTGTGCGTAATCTTTGAAACCCTCATTTGAAGCCATAGCCATACTCTAAAGTTGAGTACGGGTAGGCGCCAAATCTGCATTATACTGGTATTGCTTATAGAAAGTTGTGGCAAGATCTTCCCAGTTGTGGACGTCGGCCCTTTCCAATTGGTAAAACCAATCGAGTTGTGTTCCAGATAGGCTATCTTGGAAAAAATGGACCCACAAGTCTTTCTCGGTGGAGTGCGGCTGGATCTTTCTCACATATGATCGGAGGTGCGTCTTAGGACATGACGCCCCATTATATTTTGAAAACAATGGAACTTTGAACTTTGGTGGGATCACAATTCTCGACACTAGTCCCAATTCTTCAAAGTCTAGACCTGGCACCTTCTGTATTTCCATAGCATTCAGACCCTCTTCAAGATGTCTGTATTTATCATCTGCTTGAGGATACTGTTCCTCGGAGTAGTCTTCCTCTTCTTCCTCCTCTTCAGATTCTGATGGAACCTCTGTTTCTTTTCCTTTCCCTTCTCCTTCCCTGGAAGTGGTTGCAAAATTCAAGGTTCTTCTAGTCTGTCCCTGAAACCTTCTCCTCATGTTCAAAACCCCAGTGGCTTTCTTTGTTTTCTTCTTTCTTTCTTCAACTAACAGAGTCTTCAACTCATCTTGCCCCTTGGCTAGGGTCATGAGTAACTGTTGAAAATGCATGTTTTGTACTTGAAGATCTTTGACTGTCTATTCGAGATCCATCTTACTGAAATAAACAGTAGAGAGATGAGGAAACTCGTTGCAAAAGACCTGTTAATGTCATGCTGAATGATATGTGCATATGTAATGTTTTCAAGGATTTTTAAAGATTCAAGTTCGTATTATACAAAAAAGAAACACACATTATATTAATAAGATAGATTTTGAATACATCAATGTCCCTTGGGAAAAATAATACAAAACTCTAAGATAAAAAAGTGGTGCGCATTCTCTTTGGTGCAATGTAGGCATTTAGAGTCTGCTCCTCATGAAGTAGCCTAGTGAGTTCCAAAACCTTCTTCTCGCTTGCGTAGAATTGGGCTTCAAAAGTATCTCGCTCTCCTTTGAGCTGTATCCAATCCCTTTGTAGGTCTTCAAGAGACGTGGGCATGTCAGGATGTAGGATAGTGTATGGAACTTCTCCTTCCTTAACAGGCTCAATGATCACCGGGAGAATGGAAGGATAAGGCATCATAAGACTTTGAGCGCGGGTTCATACCCACTTGAGGTAAGGCTCAAGAGGGATGGAATTCTTGTCTCCCAAAGTCTTGCTATCCAACTTTTTCAGCATCCTCCATGCTCGGATGAATCTCTGGAGAAGACCTTGATTGTCGTTGTCGTAGTCGAATACTAAGCCTTGAATTAGCATCTCATGCGGGCCATCCCTTCGGGCATAACCAAACTGTGTTAGAGCTAAGCATGGGTTATAGGTGATGCCTCTCCTAATGCCAAGTAGAGGGACATTAGGGAATTCCCCATAACGGTCAACAATGATAACATTCTCTTTGGATCGGGAATACCAATGAATATCTGAATGTTTGAGCGTCATTAACCTTTGTGACCACCTTAATCCTTGCTCATTCTTTAAGACTGATTGGGGAAGATGAGAAATAAACCATCTTGCCAGGAGAGGAGTGCAACACATAAGGACACCTCTTTTCCTCATTGTGCGAGTGTGAAAAGAGTGTATGATATCCCCTAGCAATGTAGGCACCGAATTGCGTTACATGAAGATTTTGACGGCACTCACATCTATGAGTTGGTCAGGATTGGGAAACAAAACCATCCCATAGATGAGGAGAGCTACAATTTCCTAAAAAGCTTGCAAATCTAAGGAATTCCAGCAGCTTTGGGCCTTCTCAAACAGAAACTTTGCTAAGAAGCCTTTGACACCACTTCTAGTTTCCTAATGGGTTGTGACATCAGATAAGTGCAAGTGTAGAGCTTGAGCAATCTCTTATGGATTTGGGTCTCTTTTTGTACCTTTGAAAGGTAGTTGATTGAGAATGGGAATCCTCAAGAGTTGAGAGAATTCTTCCAAAGTAGGCACAAGCTGATAGTCAGGAAATGTGAAGCAATGGTGCAAAGGATCAAAGAACTGGAAGAGCACCTTCATCATATCCTCATCTGTGTTGGAGGTGACCAAGTTGAGTAGACGACCATGCCTCTCGATGAATGGAGAGTTCTTAGGGATCCTTGAAGCTAGCTCCTTAAGTTGTGGAGGAATTCTTACAAGGTTGACTTGGATAGTTTTCCTGCGAAGTGAATCTATATCCTATAAAACAAGAACAAAGATGAATCTCCAAAATCCTTGAAATGGTTAGTGGATGTATATGATGCTCATGATGTCCATGATGTTATGCACAAGTATGTAGATACAAGCAAAACAAATAAGTTCTTAGTTTAGGATTGCATGGGGTTTTATAGGTAAGTACCCTCTTAAAGTTTAGTTGGCTTAAACCTGTCCTAATAGTAGTAACCGGGTTCTAAGGAGCTCAATATCACTAGATTGTTTCCTTGGTCATTGTTTAAGCTGAAGCCTCTTTAATGGCGACCGAAATATCCCAAGAAACCAAACCTCAATGGGTGTAGTATCGAGTATCTACCAACTTTGGACTGCACCAAAGTCGGTCATCTCACTACATCCTAAAGGCCAAGTTGTTCAATTAGGGTTCTAAAGTCAATTAGTTCTTCACGACGCCACTCAGCGGCCCCGTATTCTCCACGATTCACCATGAGGGATACCGGTACCCATAAATGAGTCACACTAACATAGCCATTGTTTCAACCATAACGATCTATGTCATACAATTTCCATAATCTATTTCTATTTACCTAAAAGGTGTCCCCAGATTCGGGTGGAGGATTAAAGCAAGCCAGAACAGAGAACTAAAATGTAAAGCATACAAATCAAACAATGTAAGCAAGTAAATGTGATCTAACCCTAAGGTAACCCCAATCATAGGATGATTCCCCAGCAGAGTCGCCAGTTCTGTGATACGGTGGGAGAACTGACTTAAGGATTTTGCATTTTATCGCAAATGTTGCGGTTAGCAAGAGTCGCCGCCGACTTTTCTTTTATCCAAAAGGAAAGGTGAAAAAGCACAGGAAAGACCTTTGAGATTGTTTCTTGAGTTCGGGGGGTAGATTATGAAAAGGGAAGGTATTAGCACCCTTTTCATCCATGGTTTTCCATGGGCTCTTAGTTACTTTCTAGATCACTTGCTTTTTGTTGTTTGAAAATGTGTTTGGTGTGGTTTTGAAAGTATTTTTAAAAGAGGCCATTGTTTAGGCAATCTTTGTAATGATTCTCGTTCGTAAGAATGTATACAAAGATGTTTGTCTTTTGAAAATGTTTTCAATGTTTGTAAGATGTTTTTGAAATGTGTGTGTTTGTTTTGAAAATAGCAAGGATAGTTGTTTAGAAATAGAGCAAGTAACTAGAAGTAATCTACCTACTCAAATGTATTTCTTATACATTTTCTATTCCTTTGACATTGTTGTCTTACCATTGATTTGGTAAGCAACCCTATCTTTGGATGTAAACGGGACGGGCGTGGGTCATCGTATAACCATGATTAGCAATGTTGCAAAGTATCTTAGCATTTTGAGGGACCAAGATCATTTTGTAAGGCAACCTTGAATAGCGTCATCGAGGGACTATGATCTTATATTTGTTTGTTTTGCCGAGATACTCCGCATGCGTAATATGGCTATTTTTATATAAGGCAACCAAGTGGAGAAACCCTAAGGGTGCTTGTGTGTTAGTGTGTTATTTTCATGATTTGATTTTGTCTTGTATTAGGGTTTTCTATTTGCTTTGTTTTGATCTTACCATACAAACCCTAATTACTAACATGGCATGTAAAGCGGTAAATTGCGTAATGTAAAAAAAATTACTAAGCTATTACAACAATTTATGGGAGGGAGGAATACAAATTTGAATGGGGATTTGCGAGAATGTAAATCTAAATAAGCTATTACAACCAAATCGAATTTGTACGAATATTAGAATAACAATATACAATATTTAAATATGTCATATTATGTACATGCAAGAAAAGATTTTTGTTTTGTTTTTTATGTGAAAAGAAAACTTAACCTAATCTTAAAAATATAAGGGAAAGAAATTAATTCTAAAAAAAGGGGTTAACCCTAATTTCTAGTTTGAAAGAAAATAAGGTTCTTATGTATTCTTTTTATGTATTTTTTGTATTTTAAAAAAACAATAAATAATATTGTATGAAAATATTTAGTTTTTATATATGCCAAAATAAATATTTACAAGTACGTATATATAAATATAAAAGAAAAGATAATAATATATCTAAGTTTATTTTTTTACAAATTTATTCAAGGAAGATAGTTAGTATATATTGAAGATAAAATATATTTGTTATGTGAAAAATAAAATAAAATAAAATAAAAAAACAATATTACCATATTTATATTTTTCATGATTTTAATGTATTAAAGAAAATATTTAATAAACAAAAATAAAAACAAAAATAAATAAAATGTATGGAAATAGTTGGGCCAAAGGTGCTATAAGGAAACTGGGAGTAGTATGTTAGTAAAAACGCTCAGGCCCAAAGAAACAAGCCCAACCCTGCAAAAACAGCAAAAATGTAAAAGGAAAAAGTGTAAAAAACAAAAGGTAGCGCCAAGGTTCGAACACCAGACATGGGTCTCACCAGTGTGCTACCTTGCCACTAGGGTGGCTATACATTCGTTGATTTAAATGAAGAAAAAAAAACATAACATGAACAAGGTCTTTGCCCTGTACTTCATCTTCTTCCCCAAGCTAGCCAGAAGCTCTGTAACTTTCTCATCTCTCAATAAAAATGAAAACTGATAACATGAATGTTGTAGCATTTTGTCTCACGATTCTAACCATATAAATCATGTAAGCTAACAATCAAAGATTAAGATGAATTTTAAAAGCCCTAAATCTAAACCTAATTTTTACAAGAAATTGAACTTCAAAAATCTCTCAACTCAGGCCAAATAAATGCAAGGTATATACATGTACAGCTTCGTAGCAATGAGGTCTACATTGGTTATTCACAAATCATGGCCAATGGATGCCTGTATGAAGAGATAGAAGTTGAGATTTTTACCTCTTTCAGTTGAAATCGTGAATGGAGTTAAAGTGAGTTTTGTGGAGGCCTGATGATTGCCTGAGCTTGCTTGAATCTCCCTGAGTGTGTTCCAATCCTTTCCTTGCTTTGGAAGTTCCTGGAAATCTCTATCCAAGTCAACCTGCAAGCTTTGAAAACAAAAATGGCAGATGATGGAGAAGGAGTTACAGTATAGGGATGAGGGTCTAGATCAGTTAGATATTGTGATACGGTGGGAGAACTGACTTGGGATTTGCGTTTGTGTTTGCAAATGTTTCAGTTTAGCAAGAGTCGCCACCGACTTTTTATTTTATCCTAAGGAAAGGTCAAAAAGCACAGGAAAGACCTTTGAGATGTTTTCGTGGGTTCGGGGGGTAGATTATGAAAAGGGAAGGTACTAGCACCCTTTTCATCCATGGTTATCCATGGGCTCTTAGTTACTTGTTTTAGATAACTTGCCTTTGCTTTTCAATTGCTTGAAATGGTGTTTGTGTGTGTGGTTTTTTGAAAATGTTTTGAAAAAGATGCCTTGTCTAGGCAACCTTTGTAACAATTCTTGTTTGAATGTTTTACAAAGGTGTTTGTCTTTTTGAAAAGATGTTTCAATGTTTTTGAAATTTGTTTTTGAAGTTGTGTTTGAAGTTGTGTTGTGGAGTGTGTTTGAAAAATGGCAAGGATGTGTTGCAAGTTTAATCAAGTAACTAAGAGCTATCTACCCTAATTTTACTCAAAGATCTTTCTCATGTTTTTAACCCTTTTAACAGCTTTGTTTCACCATTGTATTTGGTGAACAACCTTGTGTTAGGATGTTGAACGGGATGGGCACGAGACGTTTGTATAGTCATAGAAGGCAACATATGAGATGTTTTAGCAATGTCGTTTTAGGGACTAGATCGTTTACCGAAGGCAACATCGAGGGTCATCGAGGGACTACGATCTTTTATCGAGGGTCTTTTCTAATACTCCCATGCTCGAGGGACATGACTATTTTCTGAGGCAACAAGTGAGATTACCCTAAGGGTGCATGTGTGCAAAGTGTGTTTTATTGCATGCATTTGTCTTTGATTTTTAGGTTGTCTACTTGTTGGTTTTGTCTTGCCATACATATCCTATTTACTAGCATTTGTACAAAAGCAATAAAAATGCAAGAAATAAATACTACACTATTACAACCATATTGAAAGGCAAGCAAATGTAAAGGCAAAAACAAAATAAAAGAAAGGAAAATGAGCCTTTCGATCTGGGCAGAGACACCCTTCGATTTTGCCCCTCCTGACTTCCTTCGATTTGGGCCTGCAGTCAGTAAGGTCGTGTCTTTCGATTTCACCCTTCTCCTGCTTATTTCGATTGAGACTTGGCAGTCAGTGTGGACATCCTACTGGCTACTTCTTTCATTTGAGGCCTGGGGTCAACGTGAAGTACACTCTTCGCCTCAGGCTCCTTGCTGCTTCCTTCGACTGCAGGAGTGCTAGGCCCTTAGGTTGAGATTCGAAAGGCTTGTGCAGCTAGCCAATCGAAGAGTATAACAAACCTGTCTCAAGTTCTTAAATGCAACATCCAAACATAACTACAGTCCAGGGGTTAGCACAAAAAAACCAATGGGTCTCAAAGTCCAAATTAAAACTAATTAAGGTTGAGTTTTCAGCATAAGAGCAATCAGAATCTAATGCTAAAACATGGTCCAGAAATATCTACATTTTTCTTTATTGGCATGTACTCATGATGTTTAAATGAAAGAGTTCCAAGCTGGAGAGAAACTTACCTCTTGAAGTGCTTAGTCAAAAGAGCTGTAGGTGACTTCTTTGATGGTGGAGGGAGCTTCGTTGGGATCTCCCTGAAGCTAGTTCTATTACTGCTTTGCTTGAACAGTCACTGAATCGAAGGAGGGAGTTTAATAGTGGTGAGTGAAATGAAAGTTATTATATAACAGTCTACAGGATAAATCGAAGGCTGGTTATCTGGCTCTTGGAGAGTGAATCGAAGGATTCACCAATGTATGAAGGGTCTGAGTTTTTTTTTAAGTGTTAGGAAACGTTGGGAGGTGTCTGAGAGTTTTGAGAATTTTCACTAGAGTTTTCTTGCTTGAGGATTTTTTATGATTTTTCTCTTAGTAAAAATATGGACCCTTTTCTTTGTCAATGGTTTCTCTATTTATAGAGAAAAGGTTTGGGAGTTAAAACCAAGGTGTGGCTTGGCTGAAGCTTTTGGAGGGAAAACAAAATAATTTGAACAGTTTGGGTAAACTGCTCTTTGCAGCCTTCGAGGGACAGTGCTTTATTGCCATTTTGGTGCAAGGAATTGGGCAGCAGTGCAGGACTGCTGTGCAGCAGTTTTGGAGTTTTATGGCCAGTGAATCAGGCCTGAGCCTGGCAGCGCATGTGACTTGGTCGACAAATGCCTTTGGCCTCTCATCCTTTTGTCTTGCCTCCCTAGACTCACCTTTCGACCAGACTTTCAGTAACCATCTCCCTTTTTCAATCGAAGTGACGTTCGAATGACTTCCCCAGACAATCCTTCGAATGGGCCAAATTAATGCTCTTGGGATGGAAGGCACAATCGAAGCTTGCAACGCTAGAGAAGTCACTCCCCCAAACGAAAAAGGCATGCAAGGGCAGGATGTGTGATCGAAAGAGGGCGAAAGAGAGGCTTTTTCCTCCTGGATCGAAGGACATCAAAAGGGAGCTTTTGCCTTGGAATCGAAGGAAGTCTTTGCCTCAGTCGAAGTTTGTGGTCGAAACAAGTTAACTCGAAGGAAGCTGTTGCACAGAATGAAGGATGTAATCCAAGTTGCATTCGAAGGAGGCTCATGCTCAACTGAAGTTTTCATCCAGGCACACAGAAGGTGAGTGCCCAAACGAAGACTTGCCTTGCAGGGGGGACATGTGACCAGTAGGTCATGGCCTTCGATTGCAAGCATGCAGGCAGCAAAAGACACAAACGAAGTCTGCAACAAGGAGTCACATGTCCATGCGAAAGAGGCACGCTAGCATCCATTTTGAGCAATCGAAGGGGGCCAAAAGTTAATCGAAGGATGCTGATCGAAAGAGGCCTAAAGGCCAATCGAAAGATCTGAAACGAAGAACACTTGTATTTCTCCAATTTTTGTCAAAATAATATTTTTATCTGTTTTTTCCCTTTTTGACAGTTTCCAAAGTACTTGTGCAAGCTTGAACCTTGAGAATCCTTGTGAGAAAAGACTTGATAATTGAGAGGGCAAATTTTGGGGTTCAACAGATATCAAGTAGATAAAGTGTTTTGATGATTGAAACTTGAAACGCACGAGCCAAATGATGGATTGCTATGCTTATGCAAAAACTGCAAGTTTTGACAGTTTTTTTGGTGAAAGAGAGTTTGGGAGTGTTTCAGGCCTCTAGCAATCGTGTTTTTTGTTGTAATGTGTTTGTGTATTAGTATGGGATAGGTTTTAAGTCAGCTCTCCAACAGATTTGTGAGTTCTAGCCTTTTGGCACACTTTCTTGCTTTTGAAGCAAAGTGAAGAGACAAGTCTTCACATGCTTGTACTGGCTTGCTTAGGGTTGGTATATGCTTTGTACAATTTTCTTTAGGCCTGTAATACTTGTATGTGCAAAGGAGACAGGTTCAATGCTCAAGAATTGGAAAATTGCAAAAGTGAACCTTTCCCAAAATTGCAATGGCCACTTTATGCCATTTATGGAATTACAACTTGGTCAATGGCTCTAGGGCTTGGATTAAAGCTTTGTCAACTGAGTAAGCATTAAATTATGGAGTAAGAAACAAGTTTGGGACCTGTAAAGCATGGATTAGGCAGCATAGGTACTGATTTGAAATTTGTTCTTCATGAAATGGCTTGAATACAAAGTGAGAAATTGCCAACTTCCTCTCTTCGATTATCTCTACTCAAACATGATCTTGAGGAGTTATTGGACATTTTGGAAAGCTTGCAATGTTCCCTATAACTCATATTTGAAATGCATTTCAAGACTCCTCTTGGAACTAGGTGAAAAATTGCCATGAAGTTTGGTCCAAAACCTGCCTAAATTAGGGCAAAATTTCACTAAGTTATTTGGTTCATGAGCATGTATTCATAAAATTATATCTCGAGATCCAAGCATCCTTAGGGAAAAGTGTGTGAAGAAAATTTTTATATTTCATGGAGATCTACAACTTTCATGT
This sequence comes from Vicia faba, assembly GCA_948472305.1. Classification (NCBI taxonomy): domain Eukaryota; kingdom Viridiplantae; phylum Streptophyta; class Magnoliopsida; order Fabales; family Fabaceae; genus Vicia; species Vicia faba. Next base: position 1,701,602,179 of record OX451736.1, on the reverse strand, counting down.
TGGGAACTTTCTTTGAATCATCTTGTATCATGGTGAAAATATGACTTAAAGTTGAACAAGTTTAAAAACAAATCTTCAATCTTTGATTCCTTGATGAACAAGTTTCACAATTTGACATGTTTTTATGAATTATGATCCTTGGCACTTGATTTTGACCAAAAAGTCAAAGTTTGACTTTTCATTATACAGTTGACTTTTGATCAGTTGACTGCAAATTTCATATGTCTATCCAATGGATTTGTAATGTTTTGAACCATGTAATTAGGTCAAGATGATGCAATTCAACCCTTGAAACCATGATTCAAATAAATTGGTCATTTGCTAGGTCAAACATCAGAAATTGCCCTTTCCCAGTCAAAACCCTAATTTTGACCATTTTGCCCTTTTAATGATTTGATCAAATTTCTTGAGGAATTTTAATCCAAACATGATCAAATGATACACATGAGTCTAGAATGTTGATGTGGATAAAAAATTAAGAAGTTTGACTGTTAATTGGCCATGGTTGACTTTTTCCCCAATATAGCTAATTTTTAGGTCAACTGTCCAATTGACTGATCAAAAATATGGTTCAAGGCTTGAAACTTGTCATGAGTGATCTTAGGGGTTCATAATGATGTTTGAAAGTAATATGAAGCATTGATAGTCCAAGCATACTTGTGCAAACTCAAACCCTAATTTTGGGTCAATAGTGCATGATGAGATGTCTTGAGCTGGTCAAACCCTAATCCAGTCTTGAGTCTAAGAGATCTTGTGAGAAAAGTTTTGATAAATGAGAGGGCAAATTTTGGGGTACAACAGTAGTCTGTGAATGGCGAGACCCCATAGATGATTACAAAGTTTAGAAAATGGTAATATATTTGAAAAGATACATTGAAATACAATGACCACTATTTTCCCTAGCAAATTTGAATTCCTAAGCAGCGACTCCTACTAAAGTGTGGTGAAGATCCAAGAAGATTGTTGCTTCAATGATCAAATCTTGTCTGATGCAGTTACTTGCCAAGAAATCCATAACTTTTGCCTAAGTTGCCCTTGCAGGTTTTCAACCTAGCGGGAAGGATCTATTAGGTTTATGTCTCTTATTTTTGCCTAGACCTCCATTTCGGGTATTCAGCCTACCGAGACGCTCTTTTTTGCCTAAGCCGCTCTTTCAAGTTTTTGACTTAGCGAGCTGTTGTTTTATTTCTTTAGGCAAAGTATTACATCAGCATTCATAATACGTGGGAACTCCTCGCCATCCATAGTTTCAAGAATCAATGCGCCACCAGTGAAGGCTTTCTTGACAACATACGGGCCTTCAAAATTAGGAGTCCACTTGCCCCTAGAATCAGCGTTAAAAGACATGATCTTCCTGAGCACGAGGTCGCCTTCTCTGAATTCACGAGGCATGACCTTCTTATCAAAAGCTTTCTTCTTTCTCTTCTGGTATAATGGGCCATGACACAAGGCCGTCATTCTCTTATCTTCAATGAAATTCAATTGGTCAAACTTGTTCTGGACCCATTCAGCCTCTGACAACTTGGTTTCCATCTTCACACGTAAAGAGGGAATCTCAACCTCAATGGGGAGCACTGCTTCCATACCACACACAAGATAGAACAGGGTTGCCCCTTTTCAATTGCAGACGGATGTATGATACCCATGCAAAGCAAAAGGGAGCATCTCATGCTAATATTTATAGGTAACGACAATTTTCTGGATGATTTTCTTAATGATTTTATTAGAAGCTTCAACAACCCAGTTCATATTTGGCCTATAAGGAGATGAACTGTGATGGACAATCTTGAATTCTTCACAAAGTTCTGTCATCATCTTGTTATTCAGATTTGAGCCGTTATCAGTGATAATCCTTCTTGGCACACCATACCGACATATAAGATTATTCCTGGTGAAGCGTACTACCACTTGCTTAATAACATTAGCATATAAGGCTGCTTCCACCCATTTGGTAAAGTAGTCTATTTCCACCAAGATAAAACAATATCCATTCGACGCCTTAGTTTCAATCATTCCAATCATGTCAATATCCCACATAGAGAAAGGCCACAGGGAAGAAATAACATTGAGAAGCGTCAGAGGCACATGAATTTTGTCAGCATAAATCTGGCACTTGTGGCACTTCTTTGAAATTTTGTAACAGTCAGATTCCATTGTCAGCCAATAGTAACCTGCCCTAAGCATCTTTTTTACAATCGAATGTCCATTGGCATGAGTACCAAAGGAGCCTTCATGATTTTCATACATCAACATGTCTGCTTCGTGTTTATCCATGCATCTGACCAAGACCATGTCATAATTTCTTTTGTATAGCACATCTTCATTGAGGAAAAAGCTACATGCCAACCTTCTCAATATCTTTCTATCTTTGTTTGACGCACCGGCTGGGTATTCTTGAGTCTGGAGAAAAAATGCTTGATATCATAATACCAAGGTTTTTCATCTGACGTCTCTTCTGTTGCAAACATATGAGTTGGCATATCCATACATCACACTGTGATATGAGGCACATCGTTCCAAGTATTTACTTGATACATAAAAGCCAAAGTGGCTAAATCATCCTCCATTTGATTTTCATCTCTGGGAATATGATGGAATTCAACTTTATTAAAGAAAGGTAATAATCTTCTAGCATAGTCTTTGTAGGGAATCAATCCAGGGTGGTGAGTATCCCATTCTCCTTTAATATGATTTATTACCAAAGCTGAATCGCCATACACATGTATGATTTTGATTCTGAGATCTATAGCTTACTCGAGTCCCATGATACAAGCTTCATACTCTGCCATGTTATTGGAACAATCAAATGCCAATATTGCAGTAAAAGGAATATGCGATCCATGAGGAGTGATAATCACAACACCAATTCCTTTCCCATAAGCATTCACAACTCCATCAAATACCATACCCTACCAGGATTCAGGATCAGAACCTTCTCCAGTCAAAGGTTCATCACAATCTTTTATTTTCAAAAACATCACATCCTCATTAGGGAAATCATATTTAACAGACTGATAATCATCCACCGGTTGGTGAGCAAGATAATATGCCAACATGTTGCTTGTTATATCCTTCTGAGTACGGTATACAATATCATATTCAGACAACAACATATGCCAACGGGAAATTCTTCCATTAAGAGCAGGCTTTTCAAAAATATACTTAATTGGATCCATTTTGGAAATCAACCAAGCAGTATGATTCAACATATATTGACGCAACCGTTTTGCCGCCCAACCCAAAGTGCAACATGTTTTTTCCAACATAGAATATCGTGACTCACAGTCAGTAAACTTCTTGCTGAGATAATAAATGGAACATTCCTTCTTCCCTATTTCATCTTGTTGTCCTAAAATACAACCCACAAAATTATCTAACATTATCATATGCATGATCAATGATCTTCCTTCAAGGTGGGAACAAGACAGGAGGTTCAAGCAGATACTCTTTAATACTTTCAAATGACCTTTGGCAATCATCTGTCCACACACAACCTTGATCTTTCTATAACAACTTAAAGATCGGTTCACACATTACAGTCATATGGGAAATTAAATCTGGAAATGTAATTCAAACGCCCAAGAAAGCCTCTAACTTACTTTCAGGATCAACTTCAATTCCTTTTTGGCTGACAATGAAACCTACCAATTTTTCTGATCAGACACCAAAGGTGCATTTATTTGGATTCAAGAGGAGACGATATTTCCTTAAATGCTGGAACAATTTCAATAAATATTATATATTCCCTTCTTCATTATGGGATTTGGCAATCATATCATCAATATATACCTCCATTTCCTTGTGCATCAGATCATGGAATATGGTTGTCATATCCCTGGTTCATTGCACCAGTGTTCTTCAACCCGAAGGGCATCACTTTGTCTTAGAATGTTCCCCTTGGAGTGATAAACGTTGTTTTTTTCATGTCCTCAGGAGCCATTCTAATTTTATTATATCCAGAAAATCTTTCCATGAACGAGAATACTTTGAATTTTGTTGAACTATCAACCAACATATCAATATGTGGCAATGGAAAATCATATTTTGGACTAGCTTTGTTTAAATCTCTATAATCTATGCACATGCAAACTTTTATGTCTTTCTTTGGTACTGGGACAATGTTGGCAATCCATTGAGGGTAAACTGATGTCATAAGAAAACCGACATTAATTTTCTTTAAAACTCCTTCTTTAATTTTTAGTGCCATATCGGGGTGAGTTCTTCACAACTTCTGCTTGATTGGCGGGTATTCTGGCTTTAGCGGTAAATGATGTTCCACAATATCAGTATCCAACCTCGACATGTCTTGGTAAGACCAAGCAAAGATGTCCACATACTCTTTCAACAATTCAATCAACTTGCTCTTTATGTCAGGATGAATTAATGCTCCAATCTTGACTTCTTTTGGATCTTCCTCTGAACCCAAAATAATTATCTCCAACGGCTCTTTATACAGTTGAATGGCACTTTACTCGCTCTCAAGCAACCGTGAAACCTCTTCTGTGATTTCATCATATTCTTCTTCATCAGCCACATACGCATGATATTCAAAGTTGGGAGAGGGTGCAGGGTCATTGTACTCAATAAGTTTTTTAATTAATCTGCACATATGATATATGATTGCTTTTAGAAATTGACACATATAGCAAGTGATTATGCTGATTTAATTATAGTTATTATTTATTTTGAAAGGATTTTTCTAATTACCTTTTTCTAAGAAAAAGCAGAAATAAAGACACAAATTGGGAATCAAAAACAACTTTTATAATTGATTTTAAAGATCAAAGCAAACAGATATGCCCATACAATGTCAATACTTTCACCTTGGGCAGAGTGAAAGATCTTTAAAAATATTAACAAATTACTTTGAAATATGAATGCAAGAGGGAACATCAATAGTGAACCAATTTTGGACTCTGACTCCATGTGTCACATAGTTTGGCATCTCTTGCTCTGCTTCGCCTTCCAGAATAGCATTGATCCTAGGAATAGTTGGATGAAGATAACCTCTGCTGTGAAAAATGTCTTGATATTTGCCCAAAGCAGACTTCGACTTCATGATCTCACTTTTACCATTCTTCAAAGAGAATCCCAAACCATCTTTATTCTTATTCACAGGTGGATCAACACTCTGCCCCCACACTTTACTAAGGCCATTACGCACTACCTGCTGAGCATTTTTAAACGAAGCTATAGAATTCTGATTTTTCCCTTACCTAATCAATCAATAAAGCTTGGAACCGAGTTCTAACAGCAGCTCCATCCACTTCCACAACACTGGAAAGGGATAAATGAGATATTAACAACGCTTATTCTCCATTTATGATGACCACCTTTCCTTCACGAACAAACTTTAGCTTATGGTGCAAAGTTGAAGTAACAGCCCCTGGCTCGTGGATCCATGGTCGTCCCAGTAAACAATTGTAAGCGAGAATGATATTCATAACCTGGTAAGTAATCTGAAATAAGTGTGGGCCTATGTGAATAGGCAAATCTACTTCCCTAACGACAAACTTCCTCGACCCATCAAAAGCTTTCATAATTATGCCACTAGGGCGCATGGGAGTTCCTTGATACTTCAACTTCATGAGTGGGCTCCTCGGTGTGACATTTAAGGCTGACCCATTGTCAATCATCACATTAGACAATGAATCATTCTTACAATTCATGGAGATATGGAGAGCTAAGTTATGATTCCTCCCTTCATCGAGCAATTCGTCATCATAGAAGCTCAGGTTATTACAGGATGTAATGTTCCCAATAACACTACTGAAATGGTCCAAAGGCATATCACTTTCCACGAAGGCTTGATCCAATACTCTCATCAAAGATTCCTTGTGGGCAGAAGAGTTCATTAGCATGGCTAGAATAAATATCTTTGATGGAGTCAGCAACAATTTATCTATGATCCTGTAGTTGCTCGTCTTGATAATAATCAATATATCTTCCACATCTTTTTCTAGAGTAGTACCACTAGATTCCCCCACTGGTTTCTTAGGTTCAGTACTTTCAATAACCTTTTTATCAGCACTAACATTCCCTCAATGACAGGTGCGAAAACACGACCATTGTGGGTTACTCGGTTGGCTTCAGCAATATTCTTGACATCAGACAAAGGTTGGATGGGGACTTCCACGCCATCCTCCAAGATTATAGCATTGTATTTGAATGGCATGGCTTTGTCTGATTCATAAGGAACAGGTCCCGACAAGCAAATCAACACTCGAGCAACAGTTGGCTTGCTATGGTACTCAATCTCTATAGAGGCGGGAACACCAAAACAAGGAACAATAACATTCACCCCTTCTTTAGAATACTTAGACATCACATAATCGTTGCTGGAGAACACGTCTTCATCCGAGGAAAAGAATTCATCTGCAGAAACATACTCATCATCTGACACAATCTCGGTCGAGCAATCTTCAATCACATTAATCCCACACTAATAATCTTTATTGCCTGAAATTTTGATAGTACCATTATCCAATAGAAAATGAACACCCTTTCTCACTATGGAACAACCACGGGAATTTCTGCAGCAAATCCGACAAGACCCATAATGGTGTTCTTCTTGACCATCCATGTGACAGAAGGTTGAAGAAGTGAAAAACACAAGAAGGGGGGTTGAATTGTAAAACTGAAAAACAATGCAATGAACACGATATTTTTATCCTGGTTCGTTTGATCTCAAACTACTCCAGTCCACCCATCAAGGTGATTTCGCCTCTCTCCAACGAGGTCTTAATCCACTATATTCAACTGAATATTACAATCTGCTTTAACAACTGCTAAAGCCTTCTTGATGCAAACCACAAACTGGTTTATCAAGGAATTACTTTCTTACAAAGAATTGAAATCTAGGTGTGTGAATGTTTTCTACAAAACTGTTTATCACAACTGTGATACTACACAAATGAAGCTTATGGAAACTAGATTGCTAAAATAATTGAGTAAGGAATTTTGGAGCTTTTAGCAAACTGAGAGTAAGGAAGATGATGACTAGCTTTTAGGCGTGTAAATTGATGTAGAGCATTAGCCAATTCAATCTTCATTGACTTGTTTATATAGCATTGAAATTGATGAACGTTGGAGCCATAATTCTGTTTCAATGCCAATAATAATCTTTCCTTATTAAGCAGATCTTGTCTGGAACGATGTTGTTGGTAATAACTCATCTTGAATGCACAGTACCGTTGCAACTAAGGCGTGTTCTGGCTTTGGCTCATTCTGACGCTGCTTAAGTGCTGATGAACTGTTGTTGTCTTTATCAGAGTTCAGAGTATTGAGCACTGATCTGTTCATCAAGCTTCAGCATAAGCGTGAGTTGTTCTTCTGATTCTGGTATCTGATATAGCAACTTCTGATGCTGATGTTGATAACCAATTTTCTGATGCTGATTATGATGTACTCTTGCTGATACCCATCAGAGTTTCTGTAAAACAGAAAGTAATTTTTAGGTAGCAAATAGTTCTTACATGAATCACATAATTAATATATCATTTCATTTTGTTATCATCAAAACTTAAACTTAGGGTAATAGATTCAAACTTTGTTCTAACAATCTCCCCCTTTTTGATGATGACAAAAACTAGATATTTTTAATTGAAAATTAGCGTGAAAAGTATCAGAGATAACTAAATGATAAGTGCATCAGAATTAAATAAGAAGTTATCAAAGATAAGGGATAAAGAGATATCAGAGTTGGGATCGGAGATACTCCCCCTGAATTTTTTACTTCCCTTTTTAATTCCAAGAGTTCTTCAGGATCAGATCTTTATTGAATTTTTGAACATCAGAATGTTAGAGCTTCAGATCAGGATATCAGAGCTTTGACTATCAGATCTTCAGAGCTTCAGTGTATCAGAGAGCATTCTTGTACCTTTAGACTTATGCAAAAACAGAAAACATTCAAGTATATCAGAGTTAGAATGTTTGAGACTTTTTGTCTCAGTAATCCGTTATTGAAAAATATCATTCTTGTTCTCCCCCTTTTTATCAGCAATCAAAAAGTGTAAGTGATGTGCTAAAACGATCAGAGCAGAAAAACTTGTTATATTAAAATATTCAGAGCCAGACAAAACAGTACAAAAGATATGCAAAGAAACATTGAAAATATCATGAATGAAAAGCTAAGGTTGGGGAGGAAAGCGTGTGAACAGAGTCTCCAGCATTTCCTTAATCTGATAAGCAGTTTCAGTCTGCTTGTGCACCATGTTGACTACTGAATCTATATTGCTGTCTTATACATCCATCCTTTCCTTCATCTTCTAATCATTATTATCCATTCTTTGCTGCAGACGGATATCATTCAGCTTCAGCTCTTCCAGGGTCTGCCTGTCCAAGGCAGCTTGAGAAACATCAGAAGCATGGAGCTTCTGAGAGCTTTCTGCAACATCTTCAGCTTGTCTGACTTCAGCTTGAGTAGTCTGATCTTCTTCTGGCTGCACTTTTGAAGCTGGACGCTTCTCATACCATGGCTCACTATCCAGAAGGAGCACGTCTTCCTGTGGCAGCTGACTTTCAACTTCCTTCAACAGCTTGCTGAAGTTCTGTTGTGCCTGCTCATAGTTGATATCTTGCAACTTGAGGGCTTCAGCGCGTACCCATATTCTGATACGTGACCAGAGCTGGTCTGAGGCAGCAAGATCAATCATTCCAGGGCAAACTTGCTTCAGAGAAGCAATCCACTGCTGCAAACCTGTTTCAAAATTCACAATGCCAGAGCCAACATTTGGTTGTTTTGGTTTTGGAATGGCTATTTTATGTTTGAGATCAGCAAGACGGTCAAGGATTGTTAAATCGATGAAGGTCATGCTGGGGTCATCTGTAGTTTGTTTGGGAGATGTTTGTTTGGGAGATGGAGTAGGAGAGTCAGAAATAATAATTGGACTGTTTGGGGTTTTTGGAGTATTTGGAGGGGTAGTTTCTGGCGAGGATGGCAGTCGGGCCATGGTTACAGTTGTTCCACATGGTAGCTGAATTGCCAAGGGTTGTGGCTCAGAGGATTGAGGAGAATGAGGTTCAGGTGATGGAGTTTCAGAATGATGAAACTCAGGTTGAGGAGGTGATGGAGGAGGTGATGGTTGAGGTGATGGTTGAGGTGATGGTGGATGAATTTCTGGTTGAGGAGAGGGAGGAGGAATTGCTGGTTGTGGAGAAGGAGGTGGAATTTCTGGTTGTTCAGGAATTTATGGTTCTTCTGGTATGGGTGAGAGAGGTTGTTCTGGTTCAGTGTTTGGATTATTTGAGAGGTGATCAGAAACACGTTGATCAATGTCAGACAGAACTTTGTCAAGTTCTGATGTTGTTGAAGTTGTGGGTTTTGGATGTTTGGTACGGGGTCTTCTGAGAGTCAGTGACTCAAAAGGGTCATCTTCTGGTTCAGTTTCATCTATAGTTGGTATGGGGATTGGAATTTCATGTGAAGCAGGGGTTGGGATTGATGTTGGAATAACAGAAGAATTTAAAACAGAAGCAGCAGATAAATTACCTCTTTTCTTGGGGGTCTGCTGGGATGATCGTTCTGAAGTGGCCTTCCTTTTCTTCGTCTTCTTCAGTGTAACTTCTGGTTGAGGTTGGTGCAGATCTTTGATATTCAGCTTGGGATCTGTACCATCAGCCTTGCACGCGTCCAAGTATTTGAGAACCACCACTGGTTTTGATTCTATCTCAGAAAATAATGGAAAGTCGTCCAGAGGGACTCTTCTGCTGGTGATGTCAGCAAGAGGAGTAACGCTGGGCTCCTTTCTGATATTCTCTATCAGTTTCATTTTCTTCAGATTCTTGGCGTTCAGAGGCTTGCCAACAGTTGGCTCAGTAGTACTTAACTCCTGAGCTTCTATAAGGTGCTCTATCAGCCTATTCTCAGTCAGAATTCCTGATATTAACCTCCCAAAGGGTATCCAATCCCTCTTTGTCCTTTCTTCTTCCCTGGTCTCCTTGACGCTGGTCCTGAGGTGATTAAACAGAAGATGAGCCAAGTTGATTTTTACCTTCTGATTAATAAAATAGATCAGAAACTGCTGATCTATATTTATATAATCAGGGGAGCTTGTTGGCTTCCTGTGATTAAAGCACCCCAGAATGATCTTCGCCCAAACTCTGTGGTGATCCTTTAAGTCTCTGATTTTGCTTCTGGGCACCCCAAGGGTGAAAATCTGTTCTGCTATGACACCAACGTCAGAGCATCTTTCAGCCATATCAATACAGCGGACGCCACCGCCACTGTAACTAATCAATTTTGCTATGTGATCCTCAGTGATCACAATCTTCTTTCCCATTATGTAGGAGGTGACTTGATGCGTTGATGAGGACGCATGAATCTAGAACTCCTTGACCAAGACTGGGAACGCTGGTCCAACCAACCTATCAAAATATCTCTCCCATTTATGTGCCCTAAATTCTTCTGTCAAGTCAAAACCATTTTCTTTCAGACTGCCAAAGTCAATAATCAGTTCAGACAGCACTTCTAGATTCTTCACTGGTGTAAGGAGTGTTCTGAATGGAACTTGGTACTGTTCAGAGGAATCTTTCTTCTGAGAACCTGCAGAGACATTGCTGGAGGTTGCCATGTTCACACTTAGGGTTTTTCTGAGAAAACTGAAAAATTGGTTTCTTTGAGAAAGATGAACACACAGAGAAAAATGCAGAGAAATATTTGTGAGATTGAAGGAAACGGTAAAAGATTAATGAGAGAAGTTAGCGTGCTTAAATAGATTTCAAAATGCTTTTTGAAAGTGTAAACGGTTTCAAGAAAGAGAAATAAAATCATGATTACGTTTTAAAACATGATTACTTTCATTTAATGCTTGCTGATTTTGGGGGATTTGAGAAAGATACTTGAAACGGTTACCAGACATGTGTCTCAATGCACCCAATCAGCGTTTTGCCTTCTCAGAAGCGTGCACGCGTTCTGCTTCAGAGATTTGCTGATGATTGGATGCCACTTGTTTGATTTAGTGAGCAGCACGTCTATCCTTAAGCTGAAACGCTCAGAACTTTAAGAATAGCATCTGATACAATCTGCATGTTCTATCTTTCTGAAAAGAGATTGATCAGAAGTTCACAGTAAAACAAATACATTCTGAAATATAATATATAGAATTAAAGCATTTTCACTCTGGGCAGATTTTCATGCTAAGATGTTTCAGAATGAAATTGAACCTATCTTCAGAAAGGGGTTTAGTGAAGATATTAGCCCATTGATGGTCTGTATCTATAAATTTTAAGTTCAAAATTCCTTTCTGAATGTAGTCCCTAATGAAGTGATGTTTTATTTCTATATGCTTAGCTCTAGAATGTAAAATGGGATTCTTACTTAAGCAAATAGCAGAAGTATTGTCACAGAGTATAGGGATGTTACTCTCAAAAATCTGGAAGTCTTCAAGATGACTTTTCATCCAGAGCATTTGTGTGCTACATCATGCTGCTGCTATGTACTCAGCTTCTGCTTCTGATAGCGCAATTGTGGATTGCCTTTTGCTGGACCAAGAGATCAGATTGTCTCCCAGAAACTGGCAGCTTCTAGAAGTACTTTTACGCTCTACTCTGTCTCCAGCAAAGTCAGCATCGCAGTAGCCTACTAAGCTGTAATCACTAGATTTTCTATAAAATAAACCCAGATTAGTAGTACCTTTCAGATACTTGAAAATTCGCTTAACAGCTGTTAAGTGAGATTCTCTAGGATCTGATTGGAATCTAGCACAAATACATACGCTGAATAAGATATTAGGTCTTGAAGCTGTCAGATAAAGGAGAGAACCAATCATACCTCTGTAGACCTTCTGTTCTACCTTTTTGCTTACCTCTTCTCTTTCCAAAATGCACGTGGGATGCATTGGAATCTTTGATGGCTTACATTCTGAGAGGTCAAATTTCTTCAGAAGATCTCTGATATATTTGCTCTGATGAATGTAAGTTCCCTCTGGAGTTTGATTGATCTGAATTCCTAGAAAGAATTTCAGTTCCCCCATGAGGCTCATCTCAAATTCTGCCTGCATACACTTAGCAAATTTTCTTCCAAGAGAAGGATTAGTAGATCCAAAAATAATATCATCAACATAAATTTGACATACTAAGATGTCATTCTTAACTGACTTACAGAATAAGGTAGTGTCCACCTTCCCTCTGGTGAATTCATTTTCTAACAGAAAGTTACTTAGTCTTTCATACCAAGCTCTGGGAGCTTGTTTCAGACCATATAGTGACTTCTTTAGTTTGAAAACATGTTCTGGATGTTTTGTATTTTCAAAGCCAGGGGGTTGGTTCACATAAACCTCTTCTTCTATATAACCATTTAAGAATGCACTCTTGACATCCATCTGATACAGAGTGATGCCTCTATTTACAACGAATGAAATTAAAAGTCTGATAGATTCTAACCTGGCGACTGGAGAAAAGGTTTTTGTATAGTCTATCCCCTCTTGCTGACTATAACCTTGTGCTACCAGTCGTGCCTTGTTTCTGATGACTTCACCTTGTTCATTTAGCTTGTTTCTGAACACCCATCTTGTTCCAATGACGTTGAATCCTTTTGGTCTGGGAACCAGATCCCATACGTCATTTCTGTTGAATTGATTCAGCTCTTCTTGCATTGCTAGAATCCAGTCATTGTCCAGAAGTGCTTCATCAATAGAAGAAGGTTCAATCAGAGACACAAGTCCCATGAGGGTTTCTTCAGAGTTTCTGAAGCTTGCTCTTGTTCTGATTGGATCTTCCTTTCTTCCTAAGATAATTTCTTCTGGATGATCCAAGCTGCTTCTGGGTAATCTCTTCTGAGGTTGATCATCAGCTGTTGTACGATTGCTAGCAGTGCTCCTTTCAAATGTTGAAGGAGTGTCTTTGTTGAGAGCTTCTGATGACTTGTCTTCAGAACCTGTAAATTCAATTTCCATACCTGCAAAAACTTCATTCTGCTTTGACTTTTCAGAGTCAAGCTTATCATCAAAACAAACACTGATTGATTCTTCCACAATCTGTGTTTCTGTATTGTATACTCTGTACCCTCTTGAGCATTCAGAGTATCCTAACATAATACACTTCTGTGCTTTAGAGTCAAACTTGTTCAAATAATTATTTGTATTTAACATAAAGCAAGTACATCCAAATGGATGAAAATATGAAATGTTGGGCTTTCTGTTCTTCCACAATTCATATGGAGTCTTTTCCAGAATAGGTCTTATTGAGATTCTGTTCTGAATATAGCACGCTGTGTTTATTGCCTCTGCCTAGAAGATCTTAGCAACGTTTGTCTCATTGATCATGGTTCTGGCCATTTCTTGCAATGTTCTGTTCTTTCGTTCTACAAATCCATTTTGTTGGGGAGTTCTAGGACAAGAGAAATCATGCAGAATGCCTCTATTAAAAAATGACTCAAAGTCTTTGTTTTCAAACTCTCCACCATGATCACTGCTGACTTTAACGATTCTAAGATCCTTTTCATTCTGAACTTGGTTACAGAAGGTAACAAACACAGAGTGTGACTCGTCCTTGTGTCTTAAGAACTTTACACATGTCCATCTGCTATAGTCATCTACGATTACTAACCCATACTTCTTGCCACTGACTGAAGCAGTTTTAACTGGTCCAAATAAGTCAATGTGCAGAAGTTCTAATGGCTTAGAGGTAGAAACAACATTTTTAGATTTGAAAGAAGGTTTTGCAAACTTGCCTTTCTGACATGCTTCACACAGAGCATCTGAATTGAACTTCAAATTAGGAAGTCCTCTGACCATATTGAGTTTGTTAATCTGAGATATTCTTCTCATACTAACATGCCCCAATCTTCTGTGCCAAATCCACTGCTCGTTGTTAACAGACAGAAGACACTTTACATTCTGACTTTTCAGTTCAGAAAGTTTGATTTTGTAAATGTTGTTTTTCCTCTTTCCATTAAACAGGATAGTCCCATCTTTCTGACTAACAGCTTTACATGATTTTTTATTAAAGATTATATCATAACCGTTATCACTTAATTGACTTATGGATAACAGATTATGCATTAATCCATCTACTAGCAGAACATTATTTATAGAGGGAAGATTTCCATTACCTACAGTTGCAGAGCCAATGATCTTTCCCCTCTGATTGCCTCCAAAGCCAACGTGGCCTCCAGGCTTAAGTTCCGGGCTTTGGAACATATGCCTTCTTCTCGTCATGTGTCGCGAGCAGCCAGAGTCCAGGTACCATGACTGGTGTTTCTGATTCGCTGCTAAAGATATCTGCAACATGTATTATTTTATCCTTAGGTACCCATATTTTCTTGGGTCCTGATTTGTTAGATTTACCAAAACTCTGGTTGAATTTTGGTTTCACAGAATACTTACTGCTAGTGTATTTAATATCATGTGTGTGACCATACACAAAATGTGAGTTCAGAGGAGTGTGTTTAATGGTTAAATCCATGACATTCTTAGGTGTAGGAACCTTACCTTGGTATCCTATTCCCTTCCTGTCGTTTCTGCTAACTCCATAGATCATTGAAGCCATTTTTCTTCTATCTATGCTTTTAGCAAGGAACTTCTGGAAACTGTGATCATACTCCTTGATGATCTCATCAGCGCTGCTGGGAGTTTCAGAAATTGGTTCCTTCTGAGAGTTTTGTAAAACATTTTCTAATTTTGAAATTTTATTTCTCAGCTCAGAATTTTCCAATTTAAGACTCTCAGTCTTATTAGAGTCAGATTCAAGATTCCTTTTCAGGTTTCTGAATTTAACTCTAATCTGCTGGTACCTTTCCAGAATTTCATTAAGGCTTTCAGCAAGTTCAGCCTTAGTAAAATTAATTGCAAAGTCAGGAAATACCTCTTCAGTATCTGATTCTGAGTCTGATTCAGAAGCTTCACTATCTTCTGAAATGTTGGCCATGAGAGCTATGTTTGCTCTCTCATCATCTGATTCTGAGTCAGCTTCAGACGAGTCAGAGTCATCCCATGTAGCCATGAGACTTTTCTTCTTTTCTCTTCCAAACTTCTTTTTGGGATTTTCCCTCTGAAGCTTTGGGCAGTCACTCTTGTAATGTCCTTGCTCATTTCACTCATAGCAGATAATGTCCTTGGTGTTTGGCTTTCTGCTTCCTGAGGAGCCTTCAGATCTTTTGTATCCAGAGGAAGAATCTGTCCTTCTGTATCTGGAAGAGGACTCATTCTGATCAGATCTTCTGGGATTCCTGAACTTCCTTTGCCTCTGCTTCCACAGTTGATTCACTCTTCTGGAGAGGAGAGAAAGTCCGTCTTCTTCATATGAGGATCCATCAGATGTTCCTTCAACTGCCTGCAAAACTTTAGACTCAGATTTTTTGTTAGATTTTAATGCTAAAGGCTTACCTTGCTTCTGAGGTTCATCAACTTCTAGCTCTATCTCATGACTTCTGAGGGAGCTGATAAGTTCCTCCAGAGAAATTTTGTTGAGATCTTTTGCTAGCTTCAGAGCTGTAACCATTGGCCTCCACTGCTTTGGTAAGCTTCTGATGATTTTCTTGACCTGATCAGCAGTAGAGTAACCTTTGTCCAGAACCTTGAGACCAGCTACCAGAATCTGGAATCTTGAGAACATTGTTTCAATGGATTCACTTTCTTCCATTTTGAATGCCTCATACTTCTGAATGAGCGCAAGAGCTTTAGTTTCTTTGACCTGAATGTTGCCCTCATGCGTCATTCTGAGTGAGTCAAACATGTTCTTTGTTGTGTCACTGTTAGAGATCTTTTCATATTCAGCATAGGAGATGGCGCTAAGAAGGATGGTTTTGGCCTTGTGGTGATTTTTGAAGTCACGCTTTTGTTGGTCAGTCATTGCTTTCCTATCAATCTTCTGACCGCTTGCATTCACAGGGTGCGTGTATCCATCTGTCACCATGTCCCACATATCAGCATCATGTTCCAGAAAGAAGCTTTCAATTCTATGTTTCCAGTAATCAAAATTTTCTCCATCAAAGACTGGAGGTTTGCCGCTGAATCTGTCTTTGTCTTCATTGTTGTCATTGCTGGTGTGATGATAAGTTCCCGCCATTGTGTTTTTCTGACGCTGGATCTTGTATTGACACGGTTAAGTGTTTTAGCTCAGAACCAGGCGCTCTGATGCCAATTGAAGAAGTGAAAAACACAAGAAGGGGGGTTGAATTGTAAAACTGAAAAACAATGCAATGAACACGATATTTTTATCCTGGTTCGTTTGATCTCAAACTACTCCAGTCCACCCGTCAAGGTGATTTCGCCTCTCTCCAACGAGGTCTTAATCCACTATATTCAACTGAATATTACAATCTGCTTTAACAACTGCTAAAGCCTTCTTGATGCAAACCACAAACCGATTTATCAAGGAATTACTTTCTTACAAAGAATTGAAATCTAGGTGTGTGAATGTTTTCTACAAAACTGTTTATCACAACTGTGATACTACACAAATGAAGCTTATGGAAACTAGATTGCTAAAATAATTGAGTAAGGAATTTTGGAGCTTTTAGCAAACTGAGAGTAAGGAAGATGATGATTAGCTTTTAGGCGTGTAAATTGATGTAGAGCATTAGCCAATTCAATCTTCATTGACTTGTTTATATAGCATTGAAATTGATGAACGTTGGAGCCATAATTCTGTTTCAATGCCAATAATAATCTTTCCTTATTAAGCAGATCTTGTCTGGAATGATGCCGTTGGTAATAACTCATCTTGAATGCACAGTACCGTTTTAACTAAGGCGTGTTCTGGCTTTGGCTCATTCTGACGCTGCTTAAGTGCTGATGAACTGTTGTTGTCTTTATCAGAGTTCAGAGTATTGAGCGCAGATCTGTTCATCAAGCTTCAGCATAAGCGTGAGTTGTTCTTCTGATTCTGGTATCTGATATAGCAACTTCTGATGCTGATGTTGATAACCAATTTTCTGATGCTGATTATGATGTACTCTTGATGATACCCATCAGAGTTTTTGTAAAACAGAAAGTAATTTTTAGGTAGCAAATAGTTCTTACATGAATCACATAATTAATATATCATTTCATTTTGTTATCATCAAAACTTAAACTTAGGGTAGTAGATTCAAACTTTGTTCTAACAGATAGGACAGGTTTTGAGCCCACCAACTTCAAGAGGGTAGTATCCCAAACTTCACGCTGGCCTAAACTCTAAGGGCTCTTTGTGTGACTTGTGTGCCTTCAAACTTGACTACTTGCATACTTGTTATCTGACACTTGAGTTTCTTGTAGGTTTTGTTTACAGTCCTTAATCTGGACTCATAACAGGGTTTACCTACATTACTCCATGCATAGCATAACATCATACCATCATACCATGGCATGCATCCTACATAAGGACTAATCCATTTCAAGGACCTCAAGGGTTTTGTGATGCAGGTCATGATGAATCAAATGTCCAGCAAGGGGTAAAGGGGATTTATTTTCCTCTAGCCAAGGTTAATGACTTGAGTCAGGGGCTATGACCCACTCGATATGGTGAGCCTTGACTCTTGAAGAAGGACCCTCAGCAACATGAAGTTCCTTCAATCAAGCTACGAAATTCAAATCCTAAAAACTTTTCTCGTTTACCCCACGAGATCCTTGAAAACATTGCATGCATACATACACATCATTGCATAACAGGTACCCTTGTTACATGTCACTTACCTCCTTCGCTGTTTATTTCAGCAATGGCTTCCCAACAAGATAACCAGGGTCTTCATGCTCAAGAGACTCAGTTCAGGGAGATCTTCTTAAGCCTATCCAAGGGGCAGGAAGAGTTGAGGACACTCCTCATGGGGAATTTGGCCAAGAAAAGTCCCGAAGATGATAAGGACGAACGGCTGAAACGTCTGCAAGCTGAGGTAGATACAATGAGAACCCAGATGCTGGGGCAAATGGCTCTCATCCAAGGCTTAGCTCGGGAGCAAGAAGAGTTGATGACCATGATCAGTCAGCTTCATCAAGACATGAAGAAACTAGTCCAAGTCAGGGACCAGGTCATTGATCAGCTTCCAAGAGGACAAGAGTCTGGTATGGTGAAGAATAGACCTCTCTAAAGTGCTACCACTTCACAGGTCCAACCACAACCTCGCCCAGAGCAACAGGTTGATCAGAGTAAGCCAAACAAGCCCAGGAGGCAATTCACCCAGCTCAACGTGTCGCTATTTCAAGCTTTACAACACCTGTTGAGATTGAATCTGATTACACTAAGGGCTCCTCCCCGGAATCCCAACATCTCTGCTCCTAACTATCATCCCAACAAAAGATGTGCATACCACTCTGATAGTCCTGGACATGACACTGCCGACTGCTGGGCTCTGAAGAATAAGGTCCAGGACCTGATTAATGAAGGAGCAGTGGATTTCACCCAAGAGGGTCAGGCTGAGTTCTTCTACCATCCCTGCAGGATTCACCATTTGAAGTGACAAGTCCTGAGACGAGAAGACTTTTTGTCCATTAGAATTTTCAAGTTGTAATTTTCTTATGATTGTTCAAACAATTATTGTCATGGCAAACGTTATTACTTTATCTATGCATCGCATATGTCTGCTTTGAATCAATATATTCGCATTCCCTATATTCAACTTGCTTTCATTTTTTGTGATGTTCAAACTCTCGATTAATAACTCTAAGCCTTTTGAGGGAGGATGACGAAAACGATACCACGATCTACAGTATGCTTTTGAACAGACCCCGCTGATGAGGTACAGGCATTGTTTCAATTCCTAAACACTGGAGTTATAAGGCAGATAATCCCTAGTCAACCCCTTCGGGCCAAAGAAGTAGGAGTTTTTCTTTTCGAAAATTAAAACCCTTAATCATAACCTGGGGCAGGGTAGTTCTCTCAATTGATCCAAGTGCATAACGAATGACATCAAAAGAGGTCCTTCCGAAACAAAATACGGTGATGGTTTCCTATAATCATAAAGACAGGCAGTCATTATCTATCAAAATAAAAAGCCCAATAAGTCAAAACCTACGAAGGAGACTTACAAAACTGGGGCATCCTGCTGACTGTAATCACAAAAGAAACAGTTCAGGCAAAAAACAGGGATAACGAAATCAAAAAAAGAAAGAGGTCCTATAAACCCTCAACAAAATGACTGATGACTGCCTGTTCAAAATAAATTGGCAACATCCGAACCATCACCGGTATATCAGGACAAAGACTCAAACAAGGTCTAACGCACGATCAGCTGAGTTTAGGTTTGAAGAACATCACGAAGAACGGGTGGGTACAAATAAAATTTGAGCCTTTATCCTTTGTTTCTTAAACCGTGAACCAGGCCACGTTACAACCCTTAAAAGTCCTAGCTGAAGCATGGGTTAGTTCGAATGCATACTGTTACGAAAGGTATCCTGGCTCCTTAAGGCTTGCGGTAAAATAACGAGTTGACATCACAGTTTACAAAATTCACTTGTTTTTACTGAAAAATACATTTGCAAAAAAAAACTTCGAGACAGACATACGCTTTGCATTCTTAAAATAATATTGTTTGCATATGACTATTTGGTCAACAGTAGAGAAATTCGCACGAAGAATATCTAGTGAACAAAAGTACTCCCAACCAAGGGGCAGGGCATGATCATTGTCCATCATCTGGGGCAGTTAAGTCAAGATTCTGAGAATATCTCAAAAGGCCAACCAGCTAGGGGCAAATCTCTGTCTGGATCACTTGGGGCATTGGACGATCAAACGAAGATCTTCTGGTAGTAGGGCAACGCAACACTACTGGCAGGGGCACCTCCCTACATCCTGAGGGCGTGGACATAGTCGAAAAAATATTGCGCATAATCAAAGACCCGCTAGGTTGACACACCTAGGCAAAAATAAGGGCTTCCCGGCGAACCAAAAGGGTCCGGGCAAAAATAAGGGATGAAATAGAAAAAATTTGTACACCCGGCAAGTCGAAAACCTGAAAAGGCGGCTTGGGCAAAAATGGGTATCCCGGTGGACTGAAAACCCGAAAGGGCGGTCCAGGCAAAAGTTAGGGATCAAAAGCATACGACTATGTTCCGTCATCTCGTCACTTGCCTACCAGAAGAAGATTTGTCAACCGGCAGTCATCAAGCACCTCCACATGTATCTTCTCCCACAGAAACTGGGGCAATAATGAGTTGTCTAAGCGATCTGGTTGCTCTGTCCACCAAGGTACTAAGGTAGGTTCGGCTGAAGAACAACCAAGATATCTCCACTCCCCGTAGAGAAAGACAAGATGCAACAATGCTCTCCTCAAGCAGAGTTGGTCTCCCATCATCCCTGAAAAGGAACAATATTCTCCAGCAAGTCAGCGACACTCTCCCCAAGCAGAGTTAGTCTACTATCAGCCTTAGGGAAGATGGATATCCCCAGAAAATCTCAATATTCCCCAGCGGAGTATACAGATTATTCCTCAGCAAGCATCCCCGGCAGTCTTAATATAAGATTGTTCCCCGGCAGAATACAGACATCCAGTGGGGCCATTCCCCAGTACAGTCCAAAAGTCTCCCCAGGAAAGTTAAATCAATCTTCCCAATAGATTCTGGAAGCTTATCCCCGGTAGATTCTGGAAGCTTATCCCCTGCAGAGCACGAACGCGTCTCCCCGGCTTTATTCAAAGGTCATTCTCCACCAGAGCCTATAACTGGGTTATCCTCAGCTAGTTACCACGGAAAGATCGTCCTCGATGAAGTTCTTCCTATCCCCAGCAGAGTCGCCAGTTCTGTGATCGGTGGAAATATAACTGACTGTCTTTTAGCTGGTTTCGCAAAATGTCGCGGTAAGCAAGAGTCGTCACCGTCTTTTATGTTCTCCAATATGGAAAGGACAAAAGCACAGCAAAATTCCTTATTCGAGAATGTTTCTCGGTTCGGGAGGTAGATTTATAGAAAGGGAAGGTATTAGCACCCTTTCTATCCGTGGTTATCCACGGGCTCTTAGGTACTTGCTCTTATGTTTTCAAAATTTGTTTGCTTTTCAAGTGTGTGTGGGTTTTGAAAAAAAGTTTCGTTTGAAAAATTTCTAAGTAACTGTTGTATCTGTCCTCAAGAGTGTATGAAAGATTTTTTTGAAAACTTTTGAAAGTGTAGGGTTTAAAAAGTATTTTGTTTGTTTTGAAAAGAGCAAGTACCCATGAGTCATCTACCTACCCTAAGGAATTAAGTTGTGTAAGAGTCCTTTGGATAGTGCTATCCCACCATTGAGAGGTAGGTAGCACCATCGTTGGAGTTGTTCGGGTCAATTCGATTATCGGGACAGTGTGATCACCGAAGCAACGGTAGGACACCTTAGAAGTAACCCTAATGTCCTAGATCCTTTGTATCCGAGGCAACCGTTTCGAGGCAACTGGATCTTTTGGACAGAAGGGCGACCTCTAAGACACCCTATACTTGATGACCACGTTTCGAGGCAACGAGTGAAGCGTACCCTAGGAGTGGCATGTGCTTTGTGTGTTCAATTCAGTTTACGTTTATCTTTGATCATGCAATTGTGAGCTACGGATTAATTTTATTTACATACATTCTTTCATGTATATTAGCAGTTAGGGGTGCGGAAAATTAAAGTGCGGGAATGTAAAGCTACGCTATTACAAGGCGCGGGTCTATACATCGCCAAAAATACAAAGACCCGTTTTGATAAAGTGCGGAAAGTAAAGAAAGAAATAAACCTAATTACTATTACATTCTTGACGCAGTTACATAATAATCAAAATAAAATCAGTGCGCGCGAATAAAAATTAATCGGGAATGTCCTAAGGGTTTTGACCCTTTTAAGAAAAGAATTGAATTTTTTGTCCTTTTTTGTAATTAATGAAATTAAAACTAATAACTAATTAATTAATTAATTAAGAAAATGATATTTTTGTGTTTTTATGTTTTTAATGAAATAAAATAAAAAGGAATTAAAATTAAAAGTTAATAAAATCTAATTCTAAATTTATTTTAGTTATTAAAAAAAAGATTAAAATTGCCTAATTAAACTATTTTATTTGTTAGTATTTTATTTACTTTTGATAAGGAAATAGAGTAGCACCTTGGCTACAAGCAATTGCTTTTAGCGCAGTGGTAGGCGCTTGATCCTACAAGTGGTATCAGAGCAAGGTCATGGGTTCGAATCCCCCCGGCTGACACTGGGGGAAGATTGTTGGATTAAAATATCCAGCGTCACCCTTAGGGATTCGAACGGCTTAACATCCCCCCATGGGCGCCTACACAGGTGTGTTAGGTGGGCCAGGTAGGCCCCTTGTTGGATTCGCTATAAGGAAATAGAGTAGCACCTTGGCTACAAGCAATTGCTTTTAGCGCAGTGGTAGGCGCTTGATTCTACAAAGGTAGCGTGCAACTGCACCAAATCCTCATTCATATGGTTCACGTCAAAAATTCAGAATTCTCTAGGACATCCAAAGACCATATTAACATCTTCTTCGTACTCTGCCCTGGGCCTGATTATATTAATGAGGCCCTCATCCATCATTTCCTGAAGATCAACTTTTATCTTATCACATACCTAGATATTTATACTGCAAATACCACAACCATCATGGTCATGATTATAGTAAATGAACTCGCAGAGGTCAGCATGCATCTTTACCAAATCTCCTCTAACCAGGTTGATATCGAAAATTCGGAAGTCTCCTAGACAACCAGCAACCATGTTTACAGCATTTGCTCCTCTATGTTTTGGAAAAGGATTATCTTTCACATTAGGGACAGCATCTTTAAAGGATAAAAGGACAGATCTCACCATCTTTTATACTTCAGATTTCAAAGGATAGCAGTTCTCAATACTGTACCCTGGTGTTCCCTGATGGAAAACACATGTCTGGTCTGCCTTATAATACCAGGGTAGAGGTAAGGGTAGATTAGGGGGCGTCCAGGTCTGAACCAACTTCTTTTTAATCAAATCTGGAAGTAACTATGCATAGCTCATTGGAATAGAGTCAAAAGCCTTTCTCTTCTGACCTTTCCCTTGATTTCCCTGAGGGGATGGTTTTTGATAGGCAACAGTGGTTGGAGCTACATTGACAACTAGAGTCACATAAGAAACATGTTGTCGGTACCATTGATGTCTTCTAGGTGGCCTAATATTTCTTTCCCCAATAACAACATTTGTCTCACTTTATTTCGAGAGAACCCGTATGATGACTTCTTCGTCTCTTCTTCTTTTGTCAAGCGCCCTTCTGTGACAGACTCTTCCAAACGAACACCCATGCTCACCATTTCGGTAAAATCACTTGGCGCACTGGCGACCACACTTTCATAATAAAATGATCCAAGGGTTTTCAGAAAGACCTTGGTCTATTCTTTTTCTCCCATAGGTGGCACTACCTGGGCAGCTATCTCACGCCAATGCTGCACATATCCTTTGAATGACTCCTTGTCTCTCTGAGCCATTTCCCTTAATTGGTTACGGTCAGGTGCCATGAACATATTGTACTTGTACTGTTTGATGAAGGCTTCTCCCAGATCATTGAAGGTTTGAATACTACTGCTGTCCATACTCATATACCACTTCAGAGCAGTACCAGTTAAACTATCTTGGAGGAAATGAATGAGCAAACGCTGATCATCAGTATGGGTAGACATTTTCCTGATATACATCACAAGGTGGTCATGAGGACAAGAGTTGTCCCTGTACCTCTCAAATCCTGGCACTTTAAAATTGGTTGGCACTTTTACATTGGGAACGAGGCAGAGTTCACTGATGTTCTATCCAAAGAATTCTTTTCCTCGAAGGGCCTTCATTTTCTTTTGCATCCCATTGAACTGGTCTTGAAAGTCATCCAATCGGTCATAGAAACTCACACTTTCACTTGGTGGAGGAACAAGACGATAAACTTCATCATTAACAAATGGAATAACATTCATCGAAGGAGGTGCAGCATAGTGGATCTCATTTCTAGCAGCAAGAGTTACATGCACCACAGGAGGTGCAGGAATAGCAGAAGCTTGAACAACTGGGGTGACTGGAGCATCAACATTGTACCCTTCTGGCATGAAGTTTTATGGCATCCTCCATGGGTAACCCGGAGGCATCCAATTTTGTGCAGCAGTAAATGGAGTAACAGAAACGGGAACTGATGGTCCCTCAGAAGCAATTGTTGTTTGTTGTGGCTGAGCAAGTGGTGGATGATTCTGAGCAGCCGTCAATTATTCCATCAAAGTAGTCAAATTGGCTATATCGGCCTTCAAAGCAGTAACATCATCGCATAGCTCGTGATTCTCTTGTTCAAGATTCTCCATCTTCTTCCTGAAATTAGACCGAGTATTATATCGGTGACACAGCTTGCTAAGCGAAGTAGAGAAACTCAATAAGACACTTGGGTATGAACAAAAATGTAAGAATATGTGTAAGATGATGCATTATATGCAACGCACATGATTTATTTTATTATTATTAATATTTCAAGGGACTCAAATAATTATAGACAATTTGCAAATACTAAAGTACTAACACATTTTGAAATACTGAAAATCTCATTATAATAACTTCAAAATGAATTGCGGCTTTTTGGTACAAGTTTCAAAAATCCCAAGTACAAAAGAAGATAGAATCTAAAATCCTAAGAAGCAAAAGCTGATAAAAATCTCTCCATGCATTGGCGCTTTCCCATGAGTCTTGAAATCTAAGCCTTCAACAACTTGTTCTCTTCTACATACCTGTCGACAAACCCTTTCCAATCACCTGAATCAGGAAGTGAGTAAATAAGTCCTGATCGAGCTCTAGAGGAAAATAAATCCTATTGCCTCTCCATCATCTCTACAGCATGAATCTTAAGAATCTCAATTAGGTCATCCTTCTCCTTCAAGTTTTCTCAGTAGGACATCTCTAAAGTATGACACTTGTTCTTCCAAGCCTCTTTCTCCTGCTGCATCCTAACTGGGGCAAGCTGAAGCTCTTCCACATCATCTAAAATGGGAGGAGTGGTCTTCACAAACATATCAGGAAAAGGTTCCTCACGGTAATATGGCATCTTCAATTGAATTTCCCTCGCTTGTACACACCGGAGATAAGGTTCTGAAGAAACAACTCCTCTAGGTCCCAAGTCCTTTCTACTCTTCCTGTGAATATGGAGCCAAGCCTTTTCATTCTCCTCTTTAGTTTCCTTATGATATTCTCCCTCTTTAAGAAATAAACCACTCAGATGAATACTATTTGGCTTATCTCTCATCGGATATCCAAGATGACGTCGTGCAAGAACGGGATTGTAGTTAATTCCTCCCTTTGTACCAAGAAAAGGTACATTAGGGAAACTACCACAACTATCAATAATCTCCACATCATGGTAAGCCTGATGATACCAAACAATATCTGAATGAGTGAGGGCCATAATGTTTGGATCCCAATGAGGTTCTTTATTGATGTCCTAGAAAGCATCAGACTGAGGTAAGTGAGAAATAAACCACTGATATAACAAAGGCGTGCAACAAATGATCATCCCTCCATGATAAGAATCCTGAAGATGAATGGAGTAATAAGCATCTCCTAATAATGTAGGGAGTGGATTCCCTATCAAAAAGATCCGGATGGCATTAATATCCACAAAGTTGTCGACGTTCGGAAATAAGAATAACCCATAAACAAGTAGAGCAAAGATAGCCTCAAAAGCAACTGTACTCTTCATCCTAGTAAAGTAACGAGCTTTCTCTAATAAAAAATGAGCGGGTAATCCTCTAATTCCTGCTTTTATAGTCATGTGCCTCAATCTCATACTTCCCCAAATTAACCATAGCATCTATCTCATGAGACTTTGGCTATCCCTCCAAACCAGTGAAAGGAACATGATCAGTGACAGGTAAACACAGTAGATAAGAATACTCCTCCAATGTAGGCATCAGCTAATAATCAGGGAAAGTGAAACATTGATACATCGGATCATAGAAATATACCAAAGTCGAGAGAATACCCTCCTTCATCCTGAGCTTCATAAGAGACACGATGGGCTCATACTTCTTCTGAAAATCTATATAACTCTCAATCTCGGGAATTAGACTCACCAACTCATTTATCTTAGGATCCTTGAAACTGTACTTTTGAGTCTCTCTTTTTCTAGAATCCATGGTCAAATATTACTTGAGATATTCGCAGAAATTCAACTTTAAGTCCCTTGAAACAAATGTTTTAAAGGATGCTCATGGGTGCATGAATGCATGATGCAACAATCACACACAATTTCACAAACATGGGGGTTTATAGGTTCGACGTCACGAGCATGAGGTCAAAGGTACTACCCACAAGGTATGGTCTAATAGTTTATCACCTATCGAACAAGGTTCTAAAAGGTTCCCAGAGTCTACATCCTTCCTTCAGATATTACCAACATCCTGATTGACTCGGTAATTAGTAATACTCTCAAGAAAAAATCGTCTGAGTGTAGTATCGCGTGACAACCATTTCCGGAATACTCCGTCATAACTTCCGCACTACACCTAAAAGGCCAAGATGGATTAAGGGTTCTACGGTCCTCAATTTTAGCAGGCTCTCAGGTCGAAAGCAGCACATCTTCCCGATTACTCGGTAAACGATACTACAGTCAAAGGGGCCTCCACTAAGTGGGGGATCTCATGCCTCCTTTTTTGGGATTACTCCCTCAAAGTTAACATGACTATACCGCCCATCCTATCTTAATTTTTCCCAAGTCCAGGTATAGGACATATGAGAAATCACCAAGCACCCTGAAAACAAGGAAAATCCATACAAACATATATACAACATATAATATACAACAATTAATAATAGCACATACACATATAAACAAAGATACGCTCAACCTACTTAGGGATGGACCAGAAATTGGTCGATCTTTCCCCAGCCGAGTCGCCATTTTTTTGTAGCAGTAGAAATGTTAAGACTAAGCCATTGGATTGACTTGACTCGCACAGATCCAAATAAAAATTGCCACCGTGCTTTATTGTTTCCAAAGGAATGAGAAAAGAGTGAGTAACCCAAAAGAGGGGGGAGAGAATCTAAGTTCAGGGTTTGGTTATGCAAAGGGAAGGTATTAGCAACCTAAACATCTATGGTACTCATACAAAAATAGATGGCGAAGATGAGAATAGAAGTATATTTTACAATTTTTTCACCCTCCGCGGTTACGAACCTTTAATGCCTATGTACCACCTTCTGTGCAATAGGGGATCAGGGTACTCGTAGTTCACCTTTAAAAGTTTTAAAACACAAATGCGTTGGTTAATTTTAAGAGATAAGACATCATCGTCATATCTGAGTGGAAGAACATACTTACTACCCACGATTATGAGAAAGGAGAATTTGTGTCATTCCAAAGTGGAGGATATGTCTTGGATTTTAAAATCAACAAAGCCTCGCTCAACATCCAAGTGTAAAATATCTCACTCACTATATATCATAGAAGTATAGTAGCCCACATCACTACATGGATTGACAAGAGTCTAATCTTTTTAGAAAAGTTTAAAGTAAAAAATCCAAAGTGGCAAAATGGTTTGAATGAGATTGATTAACTTTTAGTCTTCTCACAAAAATGTCAAAGTATGATTAAATTGGTTAAAGTTTGATTAAGAAAATGTTTTGAAAATATATGGACCTAAGTCCAAGTTTATTGTGAAAGTGGTTCAAGTTTAAAAACAAGAAGAGTTTTCAAAAGGAGGGAGAAGATTTTTAAAATTAAAGAAAATGGGAGGAGATGAAGAGACTATCCTAAAGCATAAGGTAAAAGCTTGGGAAAAGAACCGTCTAACCAACAAGAAGCCAACACTTGACATAATGTGTTAATGTAGAATTCCCATCATTTGAATTGAAACCAAACAATCCTGATAATAAACCTCTTAAGAAAACCAAACTTCAAATGCATTAGGTCTTCACAAAAATTAGGCAGAGTAACATTTGTATACAGATGAATTCTCGATCACAGACAAAGCACATGACCAGAATAACCTGCACACAAAGAAAACAAACAACCCAATGTTTTGAGGTAAACCCCAAGAACTCCAGACAAAATAGCAATAGAAATCACAAGGTCTCAAGGTAGGTCAAGATCTCTACTCCTAAGTCCAAGAAGTCCATAACTCCAAAATGTCAAGGATAGTAACCAAATAGTCCAAGTAACCTTAAAGTTTTTTATTGTTCAATTTGATTATTAGGTATCTTCAAAATGAAAATGAAAAGATCAAGTGAGCAAAATTAAAATGACATAAAGATAAATGCTCAAGTGAGAAAATATGAAAATAACATGAAATGTAAATGCTAAAATAAATGGTGCGTAAAGGTAAAGGCGTAAAGTTAAAGCATAAACATAAAAGTCAATTGTTAATGGGTTAGAAATTAGAGGTTAGTTGAATGACCATCTTAAATCTTGCATTTGAAAACTCATTAGAAGATTGATAAAATCAAATCCTCTCAAAAACAACTTTCATTTTCTTTTTTTCAAGTATATCATTCATTTCAAACTCTCAAGGTAACAACAAATGATCGACGATGTTTAAATGATTTACTTAGACCAAATTTTATGAAAGTCCATTAGAGGATTGAAAAGGCCAAATCCTCCTAACAATGAAACTCAAGGTTATTGGATAAAATGTTTCAAGTTAAACATACTTGGGCTTGCAAACATAGGTTTGGGCCACGAATGATCATTTCTCGAACCAGGACAAAATTTAGTGTTATGTTAAGAAATCCTAAGTAGGCTTATATAGAAGTCGCACCTATTTTGAGGCCGGTCAATAGCAATCTATGTATCATATGTTTAGAGGAATGATATGTAGATCATTCTCTAACAACATGTAGTACAAGTAAGGAAGGGATAAGATGAAGAAGGAGGGGATGTATTTGAATCATATATTTTGATCAAACTATAATTAAAATCATCCATCCATTTTTGTGTAGTTAAACTCAACACCCAAGATCCAATAATGTTAATGAAGTTCATGATCAACTATCACATAGTCAGAATATATTAAATAAATAAATAAATTTAATGGACAACATAAAAAGAAGAAAAATGATTTTTAAGTTGTTTTTTTAATGGAAATAAAAGGCAATATAGCAAACTATATTCAAAGTGTCAAAGAAAAATTAGAAGAAACCATAGAAAAGTCAGAAATGATCTCAAATATTTTTATAAAATTTATGGTAATATTTTAAAACATAAAAGTATTTTTAAACTAATTAAAATCACTCAAATAAGTGAAAAAAATCAAAAATAGTAGAAGTCAAAATAAAATTCTAGAAAAAATTTCAGAAAGTCAGAAATAAAGAAAATGATCTTGATGAAATTATTTAGAATTTAAAGAATACCAAGAAGTATTTTTAAACAATTAAAAACAAGTCAAAACAAAGAAAAATCTTAAATATCAAATCTGAAAATAAAATCATGAAAAAATAAAAATCAGAAAGAGAATATTTAAAAATATTTTTGGGAATTTTTTCATAATTGTTGGGTTAGAAATGAATTTTCTATGATTTTTTGAAGTTTAAAACAATTAAATATAAAAAATCAGAAAATAAAAATAAAGTCAGAAAAGTATGGACCATTGGATGAGAGTTAAAACGCATTAGTAAACAGATCCGATAGATATGGCGCGCTGTGTATATCATGGTCTTTTTTGGAAATCACACCGAATCATTTTTTAATAAATATAAGAGACTTAAAATATGGCGCGTTGGATGAAGTCTGACTAATGAAAGTAATCAGCCAAGGGTTCCTATGACATGCGCATGGTAAAACATATGCATTAGATAAAATTTAAAAAATCACATGTCATGCTATCATTGGCTGAAGCATGACACGTAGGTCGTCTTCAACCTCCAGACGCTCTAAATTGAGGTTCCACAATCTGTAAAATTAGAGAACCAGACCGGTACCATTAGATTCGTCTCTTCAAGACGATTCTAATAGTACCCTCGCTCCAAATTTATATAAACTGAGCAAGGCTGAATTTGAAGAAAACCAGAAAAAATAGCGAGCACTGAAATCCCAAGTATCTCTCTCAATTCTTAATGAAAATACAAAACGTAAGAAGTGTGAGAATAAGAAGGATGAAAGAGTAGAATAAGGCTTTATTTGGTTCAATTTGATTGAGAATTCTACTTGAATGAAGTAAATGAAAATTGCTCTAAAACTGGACTTGGTTAGCACAATTTAGGACACCTCAAGGCTTGATTCTTCTTCTGTTAGCTTCAGTGAAGTTCAAGGATAAAGAATCTACAGAGAAATTGAATTGAAAAATGGAGAAAATAGGAATTCGGAAACTCAGAAAAGTGAGTTATGCATGGTGTTTGGTAGGGTGATTTTGGTTGTTCAAGCTTGAGAAAATGAGAGGAGTGAGGTCCTCTATTTATAGGGAAGCGAATGGTGCAAAGAATTCAAAGGAAATTTGAAGTTTGGAGGGAAATTGGATCAAGCTCGAAAGTAAAAAAAGTGTGACCCCATGTGCATCAAAATTTAATCAATTCTTGCGTTTTGATCCTTAATTACTTTGGGAACTTTGTTAAACATGTTTAAATCAAAAAACGCATGCTAAATTGATGATTAGAAGTCGTATTATGAATTTCAAATTCTAAATTTGGAGAAAACTTCAGTTTCAAGGTACGATCTTTGAATCCATGGTGTTCACGACTCAAGAGTCTTATGGGCATGAATATTGAAGAAATTGAAAGATAAGGTCACAAAATTTATAATGTGCAAAGAATGAGATCAATTGGATGCTTGAGCTAAAAGTTGTGATGAGTCAAATTCGAGAAAAATATGCTGACTTTTTGTACTTAGAAAAATTCTAAGTTTTTCTTCAAAAGTGACCTATAATGTTTTGATTCCAAACAAGGCCTTCCTCCAAAATTAAGCTTTGATCATTGATTCTAGATTGAAGTGTGCATCTCAAAGATCATTCTGCAACTTGAATCACTCAAAAATACCAAGTATTGAAAAAGTTATGGCCTTGTAAAATTGTTGAAAATTCATGAGGTGACCTATAATCTTTTGGGTTCTTAGGGTATCTTCCAATCATTTTCAAGCTTTGCACATAAAAGAAGAGTTGAAGTTCACATCCTTAAGATCATTGTGGAAAAATAATGGACTCAAGGAGATAAAATTTACCAAGTTATGATCTTTGAAGTCACATAAGGGAATTTGGTGGCCTATCTAGAGGACTTGTAATATTTCTAATTCATTAGGCATCTTCCACGCCAAATATTCTTGAAAATTTCGAAGTGATTAGTTGATAACCCTTTAAAGAGAATCATATCTTTGGAATCACTCAAAAATCTCAAAATATGAGCAAAATATAGCCCTTATAAGTTCAAAACCCTAGCTCTTCAAGCATCAAAATGACTTGGAAACCCTTTTCAATTTTGACAAACTTTTTTGCACAATAATATTTGTGATGTGAATATTTGTTGTTGAGGATGATAATAAGAAACCATAGCAATAATAACCACCTCCAAATATTAAGAATTGAAATATTTATACACTTGTGATCAACGAATCAAGAACTTGTCCAATTAGGTCAAACTTCTCCAATCAACCCTTGTATCTTTTGACTTTCTTTGACAAATTAAAGCATGATGAATCATAGTAGACCTTTTCATGATGTGACTTTAAAGCATCTTCAATGATGAAGCTTCAATCTCAATGAAGCTTTGTTGAAGAAGGCATGGAAATAAACTCATGAACCTACGAATCAACTGATGAAAGGTGTTGTGCCCTCACCTATAGCATCATCATATAGAGCAAACATTCATAGTGTTTGTTAGTTAAAAGTTAATCAATATAAAACATAGGTGATCACAACATACAAATCAATGTGCTTGGTGATTCCTCATGAGCAAACCTAAAGATATGGAGAAGAACCAAACCCTAGTGTGATCTTGATATGATTGAGTTGATATGAGATGATAGAAGAATCTTAGGGGGAAAAATTGGGGCATAACACTTAACGTTCCTAGGACACGTTATAGAAGATGTATTCCAAAATCTTGACTCTAACTATAACATGTAACCACATGTTTTCTTCCAATAGTGTATGCTCAGAACTTGATGACGTCACACACCTTGATACCAGAGTTAGAACATTATAGTAGCAGTTACACACTATAACGAAACCATTAGAGTATACAATTGTTCTCAATGATATCATGTAATGTCATCATCAAAATATTAAGGATAGATGTAGAAACACTTATTATTTTTACACCTACCTTAGAAGAGTACTCTTTTTGAATTGATTTGCCAGTAACAAATATATTGCCTTTCCGTGGTTTTAAAACGGTCCTCGAGCCCCCAGTTATTGCTAAAGTCCTTCACTTAGAAGCATCTGAGGTAAAAGAAAATATCACTTTCAGAAAAGGTTTCAAAGGTTTGACTTCCAAGTTCTTGATGTAAAAGGCTCTCGTCTTAGGGAAAGAAAATAGTAGGGATGCTTTTGAAGCAATTCTTACTTTACTGATTAATGGTCTTGTGCTCTTCTCAAACATTCACCATTTTGTTGATATTGATGCTATTCAGATTTTCATGATTAGTAACCCAGTGCCCAATTTGATTTGAGATGCCTACCACATTATCCATCATAGAACTCAAAAAGGATATGGAACTATCACATGTCGTGCCTCTTTTCTATACAAGTGGTTTAATTTTCACTTGCCACTATCCAATCTCATCAAAGACAATCCGAAAAAAGATTAGGTGGTCCCAATGGCTTATGTCCATTACTCAAGCATATTTAACTTGTTATAGTTCATCTTATGGAATTGGAGTAATCATTCACAGTTGTGGAAGTTTTCCTAATGTACCTCCTCTTGGTATAAAAGGAGGAATCGACTACAACCCTATTCTTACTAGGCGCCAGTTCGGATACCCTATGAAGGACAAACTCGATAATTTTTTTTTATCAGGTTTATTTTACCTTAATGAGGAGGATAATCTAGATTTGAAGGAGGATTTTGGGGATGCTTGGCGGAAGATTCATAGGAAGGGTAAATATTGGTTGGGAAAGAAGCATTGCATTGTGTGATCGGTGGATCTGGAACTGACTGTTTAACGCTGGTTCGCGAAATGTCGCGGAAGCAAGAGTCGCCACCGTCTTTTATTTTCTCCAAATGGAAAGGACAAAAGCACTGAAAAATTCCTTATAGAGATTTCTCTCGGTTCGGGAGGTAGGTTATAGAAAGGGAAGGTGTTAGCACCCTTTCTATCCATGGTTATCCATGGGCTCTTAGATACTTGCTCACTTGTGTTTTCAAAATGTTTGTTTTCTTTTCAACTGTGGGTTTTAAAAAGTTTCTTTGAAAATTTCAGTTCGACTCTTGTATCCGTCCTCAAGAGTGTTTGAAAAAATGCTTTCGAAAGCTTTTTGAAAAGGTGTCGGTGTGAAAAGTATGTTTGATTTGTTTTTGAAATTAGAGCAAGTATCTAGAGTCGTCTACCTACCCTAAGGAATTCGTCTGTGTAGATGTCCTTTAAAGTAGTGCCATCCCACCATTGAGAGGTAGGTAGCACCACCGTTGGAGGTGTTCGGGTCAATTCGAGGTTCGGGACATGGTGACCACCGGAGCAATGGGAAGACACCTTAGAAGCTACCCTCATGCCAGGTTCCCGGATCATGAGGACTTACTAAGACATCCTCTACTCGACGATCACCTTTCGAGGCAAGGCAACAGTGAGGCGTACCCTAGGGGTGGTGTGTGATTTGTGTATCGTTTTCAGATATTTTTGTCTTTTGTCAAGTTATGGGTGATCTACGCTTTTGTTTTTATTTAGACATTCATTCTTGCATGCCATTATTAGCAGTTTAAAAGGTTGCGAGAAATATAAAATTCCTAAACTATTACAAAGGCGCGGGTCCACATCGCCAAATTAAAATCCAGAACCCGATTTGACATAAAATAAAGAAATAAAGTGCGAGAAATATAAAATGTCTGAATTACATGGCTTTGGGAGAATTACATTAAAAGAATAAGAATAAAATGCGCGAATTGAATTAAAATTGAAAGCGAGGGCGTTGGACCCTTTTTAATGAAATTAGATTATTATGAACAAATTAATTAAATTAAAATGAAAAAGAAATTATTTTTGAGGTTTTTTTGTATTTATGGTTTTTTATGAGAATTAAATGAAATTTAAACCTAATTCTAGCTATTTTTTAATTTATTAAGAAAATATGAAAATTACCTAAAATTAAACCTAATTAATTAATGCAATTTGATTTATAAAAATAAATAATTAATTATTAGTGATGAGAAAATAAGAAAAAAAAGTAATTAAAATAATTAAAACCTAATTCTACAAGTTTTTTAATTTATTAAGAAAAGATATTAAAATTAACCCTAAATTTAAATCTAATTAATTAGTACAAGACTTTATTTACAAAATATTAGTTAGATAAAATATATTTAACTTTTTTTTGTCTTTTCTGATTTTTCTATTGTTTTTATATTTTTATGGAAATAAGTTGGTTTAAAGAATTAAATAAAAAAAACTAATTAAAACAAAAATAGAAAAATATGAGAAAAGAATGAGAAAGGCAAACCATGGGGGGTCTGTCCCCAAATTGGAGGGTTTATTGTAGCAATTCTGGCCCACTTGTCTATGGCCTTGTTTGACTTTTATGCCAGCGTGTGTTTTCTTTGACTCATGTCCATGATGATCTCCAAAGCATAGCCATTTGATTG
This sequence comes from Vicia faba, assembly GCA_948472305.1. Taxonomy (NCBI): domain Eukaryota; kingdom Viridiplantae; phylum Streptophyta; class Magnoliopsida; order Fabales; family Fabaceae; genus Vicia; species Vicia faba. The sequence goes on along the minus strand of OX451736.1, from coordinate 1,701,567,613 downwards.
ATCTCACTAAGCGCGTGGCACGCCTGGAGGAGGGACATATGGTGAACGCTTGGACTGAAGCTGCACGTAAGTATTATTAGAAAAATAATATGGAATAGAGAGGGGGACCTGGGATCGAACCCAGGTCCCAGGGATTACCACTACACATGCCTGCCACTGAGCTACCAACGCTTCTTTTTATATTATATAACTAACAATTAATATAAGATAAAATAAGGGTTAGTGGGATTTTAGCGCGAAAATTCAAATGAACCACTTACTGCTTTACACCTCATCTTCTTCTTCCTCGTTCGTGTTTTACCTGAAACATAAAAGACTTAGCGGGGGTTTTAAACCCCCCCAAAACATGCAGTTTTCCAAAATAGCGATTAGGCCATATGGTTATATAAATTAGGCGCGAGGGGTGTTTTCAAATCGTCCAAGCTTCCTGATTTCAACCATGGCATTGAGGTGTCTCAATTTTACAGTAGGTGGCAGTACCCAATGTGAAATTTGAAGAACCCTAATAATCGTCCATGGTAGTTTCGCGTATGGGTGATGAAAACTTAATTAAACAATACAGTTAGCTTTAGAATCAATCAAGGAACATAAATCAAACATTAAAAATTACTAAAAACGCATGAATCATGATGCAAGCATATGAAAAAAATCTTGTACAGGGCACGATCGTTCTACCGTTTCTCTGTGTTAGGATGGATGGTTTTGATCTGAAAACCTTCCTTGAAGTCTCAGGAAGGTAATGGAATGGTTATTTGGCCTTTAATCGCACTGGAAGATGGTTTTCAGTATTTGAGTTTTCTTGAAAAAATGCAAACTTTGTTATGGTGTTCTTGCGCAGCTTTGTGGTCATGAGCATTAGGGTAGGCATGTATATATGTACTGGAATGATTAGGGTTGAAAAATTGATCCAAAGAACCTTTGCATTGATGAAGAGATCTTTGATTTTCATGGCAAATATTTTTCAATCTTTTTCACATGTTTTTGATGCCAATCATATCCAATTTCCTTGATTCTTTCCAAATCTGATCATGCACGAAATATTGAGTGTATTTTATGCATAAAAAGATTTAAAACCTTAAGTTTGGTATTTTTCATATATTTTAATTAATTAAATGAATTATTAGCAATTAAAAATTCAAATAAATAAATAAAAATGGTGAAAAACTTCCCTTTGGGCCAAATGGTCGTGCACATGCCATGGATGATGAATCTTGGAAGAAAAAGAGGCCCATTAGCATTTTTAAGACTTTTGAAGCAATGTTGACTTTTCAAAATATCCAAACATTTCCCAACTTCCACAAGGCATAACTTGCTCAATGTTTAAGCTTTGCTCATGTTCTTGGACATTTTGGAAAGGTCTTTGAGTCCTCTAACCAATGTCTTTGGTCCCATGTCATTTGGATTTACCAATATCAAGTTATAGCCTTTGACTTAAAGTCCCTTTTTGTTGACTTTTGAAAATGACCTATAATGTTGAAATTGATAACTTTTTGTGAGAGCATTTCTTGGACTTGAAGTGTGAAGAGGAGTTGTAGGAAATGTCTTTCTCTTCAAAATGAGCTTTGGATGGAATTTTTCTGATAAACCATGTGGAAGTTATGCCTTGGTCAAGTTACAGTTGACTTTTTCAACTGTCCAAATATGGAAACGTTTGCATCTTGAGACCTTTTGAGCCAAGCTTTGAGAATCATGATCAAGCATTGATCAAATGATGTTTGTGGCTTCAAAATGAGATGTTGACCAAAAATTTGAACTTTTGACTGTCAAATGACCATTTTGCCCCTATAGTTGACTGTAGTGCAATTAGGGTTTTTGACTGTGCAATTTTGTGCTGTAAGTCTTGAAACTTGGTATGAGGATGCTTGACCATGTTTGTAGGCATGTGGGACTTGATTGGGCCCTTGGAAACTTCATTTTCTATGTTAGAAACAAAACCCTAGTTTTTGACTGTTTAGGAGGCCCTTGAACTGTGCAACCCTTGGAGAGGTTTTGAAGCTTTGACTTGGCAAATCTTGAAGAATATGGGAGGGAAAATTTTGGGGTACAACACATTGCCTTTAAACCTTTTACTCAGTGGGTCCATGATAGGGCTTGCAAGCTTAAAATCCCCTATTCTCTAGAAAATCCTTTTCAACCAACAGTAAAACCTCCGCCTTCCATAATTCCCATTGAGAACATGGGGGAGTATCAAGATATTTTGGCTAGGATGAGATGAGAAAGAGACACTTCTGAAGGAAAATATCACATCTCATAGTATGAAAAAGGGATTTAAATATACAGTTGAAGGACAAGGAGGATATACTTTTACTTCAAGACGGTTGGCTTGTGGAAAAGATGGGAAGTTGCATCGAAAGGAGGCTTTGCTCAAGCAGTGTGCTAAGGAGAGAAAGAGGAAAAAAAATAAGATTTGATAGATGTTGGTCCCGCTTTGGATGCTTGGAAGAAAGTTGTTGATTTGTTGGTCAAAGAAAGACGAAGATGAAAGACATTTACAAAGAGAAGACCAAGAGGCTCAAGCTGCAAGGAGGATTTAGATCTTCAAATGGGACTCCTTAGGACCCAAGGATTTAGCTATTTTCCTCTTGTATTTTTAGCATATTTTGAAAGTATACTTCAAATGAAATCCTTCCATGATTAATGAAATGAGGTTTTTTCCAGCTATTTAAAAAAAAGTATTGTTTCATTTACAATGTATGCAAATTTATAAATAAGTTCCTTGAAAACTATCAAAAATAAAAAATCATTTTTTTGTGTCTCATATCATTCATCATTTATCATCCAATCTTTGCATTCTTGATTCTTACTCGTGCCTTATTTCTCCAATAGATTCAAGCGGCACTCAGGCTAATCATTGAGAATATGGATATCACACTAGAACGAGATAACTACAAGCTTCGTGAAGAGGTGAATACCTTTTGGGCCGGAATGGAAAGATTGACAACTTTGGTGGAGAATTTGGTAATTTTTCAGAATTAGCAATTGACTCCCCCATCTCCTCATTCAACTCAAGTACAAATCCAGACCATAATGATCTCTGAAGTTGTTACTGCTCTTGTTCCTGCATCTCCAGTCAGTGTTCCGCAGTATCAGATGCCACATGGATATCCTTTGGGCATGCCACTCAAATTTATTCCTAAGGTATAACAAATAGTTGTTGAAGTTCCTACAATGCAACATGTAATGTCTCCCCCCTCATTGGATGGCTATTCCTCCTCTTGTGATGTCTATTCCTCCTCCAGTGGTACATATTGTCCCATTTGGAAATGAACAAGTCTACCATGGGGAACCGTATGAATGTTTGGGTGTTGAGGAAAGGATGGGTGGTTTCTAAAACTTGTTTCAAGAAATGAAGAAATAACTTAAGGCCCTCAGTGGTAAGGATATATTTGGAAAGAATGCTTTATAACTTGTGCATGGTGCCGAATGTGAAGATACCAATGAAGTTCAAAGTACTTGATGTCATACCCCAAATTTGTCCTACCCCTTTCATTAAAAACATCTGGCTTATGCATCTTGCATCCTCCATGTACATACTTCTCATTAGGTCATCAAACATTGCATGCATCATTAATAAGTAAATGATCATGTGATCAAGGCATTTCTTTTTGGAAGCTACACATAAAAAGATTGTTTTGTCGGGTAGTAATAAGACAAAACTCTGGTTTTTCAAGGTTTAAACATGTTCCACATGTTTATCAAGCTATCAAATCAATAATAAATCAAGACATCATCATGTATAGTTCTCATGTATTTAAACACACTATGAATTATGGAGGAATCAGGTGTTTCAGTGAATTTGAGACAGTATGAACTAGAAACAATGTTTTTGTTGGTTTGAGCTTAGAAATTCGCAACTTGCAACCTGGATATTGTTTTGAAATGGTTCCTCAGGCGTTAAAACCGTCTCGGTATTTTCTTCATTCCATTTGTTCAGACCAGAAGCCAATAATGTGAAGAAATTCTCCAAAGAATATGATTTCCCTTAAACGGTATTTGAGTTTAATGACTGGTTATCTATTTCTCGGGTGTTCGAAAATTCGTAACTTACATACTGTTGTACCCCAAAATTTTCCCTCTCATTTCTCAAGAATTTCCTCCCAAAATCTCTCATGACATCAAGTTTGCAGTGTTGATACATCAATTTATGTTTGGAATTGGCACAAGGACAAAATGGTCAATTGCACACTAAAAAGTCAAATTTTGACTTTTGGATCAAAATCAAGTTTCAAGAATCATATTTCATCAAGACATGTTGTAATATGAAGAATGTTCATCAAGAAATCAAGAAAGTCAAAATTCATTTTGAAAAGTCAAACTTTTCAAGACTTGGAAATTTTTCTAAGTGTCTTTTATACATGATAATTTCATTACTTCATACCATTCTTTCACCAAGATGCAAGATGATTCAAGGAAAACTTCCAACTTGAAAGTTATAGATCTCAATGATATATAAAACAATGTAGAGAGGGACTTTTCCTAGAAGTGCTTGGATTTTGAGTTATAAATTCATGAAGTCATGACATTTTCATTTAACACTTACATAAATTTTCAACAGATTTTGGTCAGGAATTTATCCCAACTTCTTGGCATTTTTTCATATAGTTCCAAGATGATTTTGTCAAAATGGATAACATGAAAGTTATAGAGGATGTTTCAATCTTTCTAAAACATCCAAGAGCATGAATTTATCACACTTGAGCTAGGAGATTCAAGGGCATAAAGTTGAGCATCCATTCTTAAATTACAAGCCATTTTTGTTGAAGAACACATAATCCAATTGGCATGATGTGTTGCATAATCTTACTTTGAAGGCCTTGTAACTTGAAAATATCTATATAATTTAATATTTACAAAAGAGCTTGAGCTATTACCCAAGTGTTTAAACCATTGTCCAAAAGATCTTTCCATTTATGGCATAAAGGCACCATTACTATTCTTGAAAAGCAAGCTTTATGTACAAATTTTGTCTTGAGCCCATACCTTGCTTGTTGCTGATTATACTCCACCATAAATCATGGGAAATATCTCCTCTATACCAGCAACTTTGGTACTTCATCTTGGGACTATGGAGTACTTGACATAGTTTGATCTTTGTAATCCAACCAAACCATAACATGCTGTCTTGAAAACCTAATAAGCTCATATGCACAAACCTCTTGCCTATAAATAGAAGAAGCATTTGCAAGAGAGAGAGAGAGGTTAGAAAAAGATAGAGAGAAAAGCTAGAAGTTTTATTGGTAAACCCTCAAAATATCATATACACAAAAGCCATAACAGTCCACAAAACTTCCACTTTTGAGTTTTAAAGTCCAAACTTTTGAACCTCTCATACCTTGCAAATTATGTCCAACCATCTAAACACTCCACATACATCATATAGAAGTTGTTCAAACACAAGAAAAACTTTTGTAACATCACTATCATCACTTCTCAAGCTCAACAATAGCCCATACAACAGCTCAAACTCAAAGCACAAATTTCAGTTTCAAGGTAAGTTTTCTTGACTTTGAACTCTTCATACAAGCATCATTAATGGTTCATTTGTGAAGATAAAATGTAGATATCATTGCCTTGAAGCTAACCATATGCTTGCTTTTCATTTTCACTAACCATGTGTTGAGAATTGACTTTTATATGTAGCGAAACAATGATAAAAACAAAAAACAGCAGTTATGCGTGGACACGAAATGCTATGAGTCGACACATATTATGTCCAAAACAGGTTATGAGCCGATGCAAACCATTATGCCTTGATACGAAATGTTGCATGAGTCGATACGAAATGCGAATGCGTAGACTCATACTGAGTTAATTTTTATTTTCCAGCAACAAGGAAGTTTTTGTATCAATACATAATGACATGTGTCAATACATAATTTTTTTTCATATCAATACATAATGGCATGCGTCAATACATAAATTGTTTTCGTATCAATACATAATGACACGCGTCAATACATAAAATATTTGTATCAATACATAAGTGTATGTGTCAATACATAAAAAAAAATTCAAAACAATTTTCTTATTTATTTATTTATTTATTTATTTATTTATTTTTGTATATTATTTATTCATTCAATATGGTTGTAATAGTAAATTAGGATTTATTTTCTTTCATCCCCCCATTTGTAAGTTTGTATCCCCATCCCCCAAATGATGTAATAGCGTAGGATTTTAATTTCCGCAACTTATCGTTTTAATATAATTGTTAGTAATTAGGGTGTGTATGGCAAGATAAAATTAACAAATATAAAACTCTAATACAAGACAAATCAAGGATGAAAATCAATACACTTGCACACAAGAACCCCTAGGCTAAAATCCACTTGGTTTCCTTATAAATGTCCATATTACACATGTGAGGTATCTTAGTAAAAACAAGCAAAATACAAGATCATAGTCCCTCAATGACGCTATCTAAGTTGCCTTTCAAAATGATCTTAGTCCCTAAAGAAAAATTCTAAGATACCTTGCAACATTTCTAATCATGGTTATACGATGACCCACGCCCGTCCTGTTTACATCCAAAGATAGGGTTACTTACCAAATCAATGGTAAGATAACAATGTCAAAGGAAAAAGGAAATGAACATGAAATACTTTTGAGTAGGTAGATTATTCCTAGTTACTTGCTCCATTTCAAAACAAAAACATCCTTGCTATTTTCAAAACAAGCACCAACACTTTCAAAAACATCTTTCAAACTTGAAAATATTTTCAAAATATCAAACACTTTGTATACATTCTTACGAACGAGAATCATTACAAAGCTTTCCCAAACGATGGCTCCTTTTCAAAATACTTTAAAAAAACACACAATGCACATTTTCAAACAAAAGCAAGTGATCTAGAAAGTAACTAAGAGCCCATGGAAAACCATGGATGAAAAGGGTTCTAATACTTTCCCTTTTCATAATTTATCCCCTGAACTCAAGAAACAATCTCAAAGGTCTTTCTTGTACTTTTTCACCTTTCCTTTTGGATAAAAGAAAAGTCAGTGGCGACTCTTGCTAACCGCAACATTTGCGATCAAACGCAAAACACCCAAGTCAGTTCTCCCACCGTATCACACATACAATTTAGTGTTTTCGGTTGATTCTTAAAGCATTGAGACCGTCTTAATTTTCTTATCATTTCTCGTGTTCGGATCGAAGGCTAATTTTGTGAAGAAGGTCTCTGAGAATTATAATTCTTTGAAGACAGTGTACTGAATTTAATTGCAAGTCTGCTGTTTCATGGGTAATCAAAAATTCATAACTTCTAATTGGAATACTATTTTGGAGTGGTTCTTGATGCGTTAAAACCTTCTTAATACCATCTTCAGTTCGTATGTTCGGCTCGGAAGCTGATTCAGTAAGGAAGATCTCCGAAGGTGTAGATACTTTGAGAAGATACTATGAAATACAATGAAAACAGTGTGTTGGACCGTTGTTTTTCAGACATTCAAATATTGATAACTTTCGCCCAGTTCAACATTTTTTTTGTGTTTCTTTGGGCGAAAATTCCGTCTTGATGTCATCTTCATTTCGTATGTTCCGGTCGAAGGCTGATTCTTTGAGGAAGATCCCCGAAAATGCGAATTACAAGAGATTTTATTGTGATGAATTGGATTTTTATTCCACCGTTTTTCGATATTGTAAAAATCACAACTTCTTCGATGTTTATCGTATCAAGATGATCCTTTCTGAATAATTTCACAAATGATGTTTGCTACAATTTTTCTTCAGAGCTCAAGTTCAGATTCAGCTCCAAAGACTTCGGTTCATGGCACGCATCTCAAACCGAACAGTGAAAAATCCTGCATTACTAAAAAAGACAGTGTCAGTGTCAAATATTCTCACCACTCGAAAATATAAAATCTGCTCGATTTTTATCGTATCGCGTTCGTTCTTTCGGTATGACATCAAAAAAAATTTCATCTACGATTTTGTTGTTGGTCTCACGTCAAGATTTCACACTGATTATCATTGAGTTTGTGGATTTTCCATTTGATTGTGTTTGCTGACATTGAAAATTCAGCTTTGTGAAGAAATTGATTAGGCTTTCTCTTGACCTAAACCAAGGCCTAATTGTCTAGACTATATATTGATTTTGCCTGACTATTTTCACAACACTTGATTCACTTGCTAAATTTCACACTCAAGCTATCTCTACTCTCTCTCAAACTCAAGAACACAAAAAACCAAAATTCAAAAAATATCATCTCCCTCCAAGAAGCAAAATCCCAAACCACACGACCTTTATTTCCGGTGACCACCGTGTAAACCTCCGGCAGCCACCATATCCCATGCGACAAACTTCCTCCGGAGAAGGTCCTCCGTGACGCAACACCTCCTCCGCCTCTCAACCTCGCGCTCAGTGCTCCCTCTGTCGCGCTCCCTAATTCCAGCAGCATCTTCTCCTCTATATTCGTCTAATTCGATAAGACTTCGATTCTTAAAGTTTGATTTAATTGCTTCTTTACAAATTAATTATGGAATTTTTGAATTGTTTGATTAAGATACTTGTTCATGAGTTGAATTTTACTTGAATTCTTGAAATAAATTGTTAATTGAATCGTTGGTGATGATTAAAACCGGAATTGGTTGAATTTAGGAATTAAGCACTTATGTGGATAATTGATTTTATGATAAGTGCTTATTTTAATTCTTGAGAATTAAATTGATTCTTTAATTGTGAATGTTGAGATGTGGAATTGGTTAATTGTTTGAGAATTATGTGAAACTTACGCGTCGAAACCGGTCAATCGATTCATACTTCCTAATTAATGTGTCGAAATTGGATTCTAATTCAGTGCCTTGTGCATAATTGTTGATTTTCATAATAGAATCAAATTTTGATACGTTTAATTGATTTTGATGTGTAGAATAATTTTTATTTTGATGTGGATTTAATTGATACCAGTATGGATTTATTTCATTACAAGTCATTTGTGAATTTTAGGCAATATTTCATGAGTCGATAATGGTTTTTGACATGTTCGCGTAAAGTTTTGAAATTCAATCTTTGATGTTCGTTGACTCATGATTTGCTGCCCAGAATACTCAAATATATTGTAAATGATGCTTTAATTATTGTTTAACACATAATTGACATTTTTTCGATTATTGTGTGATATCGGTGTGAAGTTTCAACGGTTTAAATTTGTTTTTTTCAAGCTATTTCATGAGTTTAATGAGTTTATGCTCAGAATATGAAAGTAGCTTGTAATTTGTGTTTCATTTAGAGTTCGATACATGTTCACTGATAATTGATCATTTGTTGACTATTGGCATTGAGTTTTACCGATTTTTACTCAAGTTTTTGAGAAACTTTATGAATTGATGCGGTGCTGTCCCGAAAATAAAAGTGCATTAAAAATGAGGTTTAATTTGTATCGAAGTGTGTTTTGTTATCACTCGACGTTTGTTTGACATTTGTGTTGTTTCCCGTGAATTTTAAATCGATATTTTTGAGCATCTCATGTGCAATAAACATGATGTCTGAAATTTATGTTCGTGCGTACATGTCATTTCAATTTGCATTTTAATGTTTACTTGTACATAATTGATCGTTTCATGAGCATTAATGTTGAGTTTCTTGATTTCGATACAAGTATCCGATTAATTTCATGTTTGTACGTAGTGCTGTCAGAAATTTCATTTTACATGTGCATGTTGCGTTAATTGTCATTCGATATTTGCTTGTACATAGTTGATCGTTTCATGAGCATTAATGTTGAGTTTTCTTGATTCCGGTGCATTTTATCGGTTAATTTCTTGTATAAGTGTGTTTCTGCCCGGTTTTTGCTTTTCATCTTCCATTGCTTATTCGTATCTTGCTTCTTTGCATTTCATCATTATTTTTGAGTTGTAATGTGATACTTGATGTTGCGTTGTTATTTTATAACTCGTTTGTGACTTGTGCAAGTTTTTGAAGGATTTGTTGTGCAACACGCAACGCTTGGATTATTGTCTTGTTGTATAAACTTACCTTGTGTAGGTACTTTGATTCGATGTGATGGACTTTCCGCATTTGATTTATTTTCGCATTGGCAACATTTGTTCTGCTATTGGATATTATTTTTGACTGTTTCTCTGTTGCTTGGTGAAGCTTGTACGAAGTTTTTGGGTTTCTTTACTATTGTCTGATGATTGCGGAACTTGTGTTTGATTAGTATTTTCTTCTGTTTCCCTTTATCTCCTACATCGCTTACCACTTTCTTTTCCATGAGAAGTAGGACTAGAGATGCATGACTAGAAATCCCTACTTTAGATGGGCAATGTTGTTTTAAAAGACCTTTAGAAGGCAATTCCTACTTGTTCTTGTTTGTTTACCATTCTGTGTATTTACATTTGTGCCAAAGACCTCAATGAAGGCGTCTCATTCTCATTACCCATTGATAAGTCCTTAAATAAGGCAAGTGGAAAAGGGTCCGCAATCGAACCCCACAATTTCTAGTCCACGTGTCATTCTTAGCTCGTGTCGTACGTCGATGCTACGAATCATGCTATTCTTGTATTGAGTCGGTCAAGTGGAGAAGGGTTCGCAAATAACCCACATGCTTTTTCATTAGCTCGTGTGCCATGCACGTTGATGCTCTGATGTGATCTCATCATTTCCTTCTATCCCCTACCTCAATAGTGTGGTATCTTGGTTATGTGTTTAGTTGCTTATTATGATTCACTCCCGTTCTTCTCTTGCCTAGATAACGTGATATCTTGGTTAAGATCGACACCCCTTATTTTTCTTGCCATGATGATGTGCTATCATGGTTAAGAACTACTTATTCCCCCATTCTTGCTTGCCTCGATAATTTGATATCTTGGTTAAGCCTCCTTTTATCCTACTTTGATGACTCGATATCATGGTTAGGTGTCCCTTCTCCGTTGTCCTACCCCGATGATACGATATCATGGTTAGGCGTGATTCCTCTTCCTTTACTTCCTTGATAACATGATACCTCAGTTAGGCGTGTTCTACTTGAGTGATTGGATACTCCTCAAGCTTTGTGTGTTTACTTTTATTTCATGATTACATGATCCCATAGGATTTCTCAATTCAGTCTTAGGAAGAGAATTGAGATAGACCTTAGGTTGTAAACCATGCATGCCAACATAGATAGATACTTCCCTTCTATCCTCAACTATAGGATCAACTTTGCATGATAACTCTAGGCTTACTTTGCTAGTCTCCCTTAGACCCTTTTTTTCTTCTGTTTTATATTTTCATTAAAACTAAAACTTCTCTTTTTTTTCTTTCAACTTCATAAAAACACTCTAATAATACAAAAACCATTTTTCAAGATAAAAAAACCAACCAATTCAAACTTCATTTTTCCGCTTGGCTTTTCTTTTAAAACCCTTTTTCAAGGTAAAAAATACACAACAAACCAAAACATGTTTGTCGAACTACGACGCTCTGATTCCTCGAAAGGGATGCATAGGCATTAATTCGCGGGGCCTAGGCGAGAAAAACTTTGTAAGTATTATTTCTTTTTCCCGTATTTTCTTTTGCATGCATTCCCTTTTAGAAATAAGCTTTAGACATAGATTTTTACACACTCTTAGATTATAGAAAACTTAAGTGGATCTTGTGGAGTACCACAGACGCGTGGGGTGCTAATACCTTCCCCTTGCGTAACTGACTTTCGTACCCTTTCTCTTGGTTGCAAGACCATCTTATCTATTCCCTTGGGGTTCTCTTGATATCTCCCCTTCCTTCGGGATAAATAGAGTGTGATGGTGACTCTATGATTTTTTTGTGGCACGAGACCTGACTTTAAAAATTACAAAGGGAATTCTTGCCCAGAGAGTCACTTAACTATGTATGCCAGAAAAATGTCAATGCAAACTGATAATGACCAGTTGTTGATCCACTACTTTCAAGATAGTTTGTATGGTGCCGCCCTCATGTGGTACATGAGTTTGGATAGTATAAAAATATGTACTTTCAGAGACCTTGGTGAAGATTTTGTTTGCTAGTATAAATATAATGTTGACATGGATCTGAACAAAGATCAACTCCAAGCTATGTCCCCTAAAAACAAGGAAAGTTTCAAGGAATATTCACAAAGATGGCGTGAGGTTGCCGCCCAAATCTGTCCTCCCCTAGAAGAGAAAGAAACGACAAAAATCTTTCTGAATGCCTTGGAACAATTTTACTATGAAATAATGATTGCGAGTTCGCCGAATGATTTCACTGAAATAGTGAATATGGGCATGCAACTCGAGGAAGGTATCCGGGCAGGACGGTTAACCAAAGAAGTTGGTTCATCAAGTGGGGTCAGAAAATTTGCAAGTAGTTTCACAAAGAAGAAAGAACAAGATGTTAGTGTAGTATCGTCTGGAAGACCAAGAAGAAGGTATCAATAAGAACATGTTGCAACTGTTACTCCCGTTATTAATCCTACACATGTGGTGCCAGCTTACCAACCATAGTTCCCTCAACAAAATTAGTTGCCTCGACAACATGCTTACAACAAACAGCAGCCTCAGAAACAAGCTTACAACAATGAACAATCAACATACAACAATCAGCAAGACATGGTAAGAAGTGCGCTACGTTTGACCCGATCCCAATGACTTATGAAGTGTTGTTACCTGGTTTACTGCAAAAGAATATGATTCAAATAAGAGAACTACCTACCATCCCAAAAGATATTTTGTACTGGTATAAAGAAAATGCTCATTGTGCTTTTCACCAAGGAGCTCTAGGTTATAGTATTGAAAATTGTTTCCCATTGAAGATTAAAGTCTAGAAATTAGTCAGAAGTGGTATTTTATCATTTAGAGACGTCGGTTCGAATGTGCAAGCTAATCCGCGATCTAATCATGGAGAACATGTTGTGAATAAGGTTTATGGATGTCCTGGTAAGTACCGTATTTTTTATGCATTTCTGTTGAGAAGATATTTGGTGCAGATGCACGCTACCTTCTATGAAATTAATGGTCAAGAACGACACAACTATGGTCTTGTCATATCTATTGTAGAGACTCCCGTGGATGCTCTTTTGTGAAGAGAGGCCTAAGAACGAGCATGAAGTGAATATGGTTGAAAGTTATCTTGAAGAACCTACAATTGAAGATCTCAACATAGTAACTCTCATAGATATACATGATAAATGGGTTCAAAAGGGGCTGTTTGATGTCATACATGATATTTGTCCAAATTGTGAAGGAAAACCCAATGGGTGTGTTGTTGCAAGAGCATACCTCTAGATATTGAAAGGCCTGGGCCTATTTAAAGATGGACAAAGAGATATCATTGTTGATAGAAGAATAAAGAAGGGGGGATCCGTTAAACATATGCTGTCAGTCGAGGACTCTCTTGATACAAATGTGGAGGTCATTATTTATAAAGGGAAATATGAGGACGCTGAAGTAAATGTCATGGTCCTTCATTTCAACATACCTGAGTCTTTGGAAGTAACACATAGCAGTAAAAGAACTCTTGTTTCTCATATGGTTGTGTACTTGCCAGGACCTACACCTTATGTCTTTTATAAAGTCGTTTCGTACAAATACAATGCTACTATGTTTGAAAATGGGAAAGAGGTTCCCATTCCCTCCTTTTCTTTTGTTGTTAACATAGTTGATGTTAGTGGTTTGACCCACAGTGGTCGTGTGTTCTCTGTTGTACCTCCCATGCAAGTTAGGAGTTTCTCGTTTGAAGCTTCAGTTGTGATTCCAAATCCTGGGATAGAGAATGGACAATCCATCTAAATCAGTTTGAATGATGATACCGATGAAGTCCTAAAGTTAATTAAGAAAAGTGAATACAAGGTGATTGATCAGATGTTACAGACACATTCCAAAATCTATGTACTCTCTCTGCTAATGAATTCTGACACCCATAGAGAAGCATTGATGAAAGTACGAGACCAAGCATTTGTTAACCATAAGTAACAATTAACTGAGTCAGCAGGATAACGGGAAATATCACTGCAAGTAACAACTTGATCTTTAGTGATGAAAACCTCCATGAAGAAGGAAATAATCACAACTTTGCACTGCACATCTCAATGAGTTATTTATCAGATGGTTTGTCCAAATTATTGGTAGACACTAGTTCGTCGCCAAATGTCATGCCTAAATCTACACTATCTAGGCTCTTATACCAAGGAAATCCTTTGAGAAGTAGTGGAGTTATTGTTAAAGCATATGATGGGTCAAGGAAGACGGTAATTAGTGAAATATACTTACCATTAAATATTGGTCCTCACTCATTCCAGATAACATTCCAAGTGATGGATGCCTAAGCTGCTTATAGTTGTTTATTGGGACGCTCTACCAAAAGCTGAAATTTGTAACCAATGGAAAGTTAGTTGTAGTAGGCGAAGAATAAGCTTTGATTATGAGTCATCTCTCGTCATTCTCGTACATTTATTCTAGTGAAGATATTGGAAATCAGTTTCAGGAGCTGTCTATTATTGATGACAACACTGAGAAAAATGGGGTATCTATTTCTTTGTAAAAAGATGTGCAACGAGTGGTGCGAAATGGTAATAATACCAGTTGGGGTATTGTGTTGGACTTACCTGAAAACAAGTTCAGAGAAGGCTTAGGTTTTGCTCCTACAACCGCCAGAGCTGATAAAATAGATATTGACATTCGTCCTAATCAAGAGACATTTTGTAGTGTAGGCTTTATTTGCTCAACAATGCAAGAAGTCAATGTCATTCTTGAAGATGACCCAAAAGACGATTCAGCAAACTTCATGACGCATGGAAGGATTAGCCAGAACTGGATTGATGTTGATGTCCCTTCTGTTGTTCACATCTCTGAGTAATACCTGTTGCACCCAAAAATTTACCCTCTTGATTTAGGCTTATGATTCATAATGAATATCATATTGCATTGCATTCATACATTGTGATGGGATCAAAATACTTTGGTTATCAAGTCTTCCTCAAGCTTTGAAGGTTGTTTGCATTGGCAAGTTTATCAAGTAGAACCTTATCATCTAAACCTCTGGATCTTTCAAGCTCAAAGGTTATTGCATATCTCAAGATATTATATCCATCTCTTTGGATCATTAGAGGATTGAAGTTTGTGTTTGTTTATAAGAGGAATCTCTCTTTTGATTCACCAATCAAATTATGGTTTTGCTTGATCAAGGATATTGATCAATGTACAAGCCTTAATTTTGAAGCTACAACATCTCATTGGTATTTGAAAAGCCTTTGTACAAGAAATTGGTCAAGATGCCCAGAGGATTTGAAGTTTTGAAGAAAATTCATCAGTCTCCTAAGGTGTTAACCAAAACTAGGGTTTGGGATTTCATCAAGATTTATTGAGAATTTTGGAGTGAAACTTTGTACATGGCCTCTATATGTTTGGGAGATCATATGTTTGAAGTTTTGATCATCAATTTTGAAGGGAAGTGGATCAATTGATTCAAAGGGGGAAAATGGTCATTTTGGTCAAAATCAGTCAAGGTTGACCAAGGGAATTTTTGGTCAACAATCAATTTAAGGATGTACTTTTCATATTTCAAGTCCATTTTGATCATTGGATCAAAAAGATTGAGGTTTGAGTTGAAACTTGTTCATGAAAGAAACCCTAAAAGTTTCTAATTTTGGAAAATGAGGACTTAATTTTAAAAATTCATATTTTATTCACCTTTGATCAAAAAAATGAAAATGAAGTATGCTTGGAAATATAAGAGGATGGTTTTTCATCTCCTTTTGGTTTCATGTCCAAATTGACAAAGAGTCAAGAGTTATAAAGCTTGGAAGTCACAAAATTATAGGTCATTTTCCAAATTTAGTGAATTTCATGTCAAATTTTGAGGACCTTAATGGATTCAATTGCAAAAACTCAAAACTAATGGATTGTATATCTTTTTAATACCTTTCCAAATTGTATTCATTTGTGTCCAAATTAAAAAGTATGAGCAAGTTATGGACCTTAGAATTTGGAGGCATTTCATTGAATTCATGCATACCATGCAAATTGAAAATTCTTGATAACTTGATTTGTGGCCATTTGTTTCACTTCAAACTTGGCCCATGACTAATATGCAATGTACCAAGGCCCATCATGCCAAATTTTGAGTTGCACATGGGAAAATGCAAGGGCAACTCGTGATTTTGCAAAAAAGTAGCATGAAAATGCCTAATCACCAACACTTGCTTAATACAAGGATTTAAGCCTTAATTCTTTTGCTAATCTCTTCCTGAGATAAAATGGATTGAAATGCACATAAAATTCAAGCAAACGCACGAGGGATTTGAGGGCTACATGTGCACACTTGATTTTGGCAAAAAGAGGAATTCATTCTTTCTAACAGTTTTCAGTGTGAAAAACCTATCCTACCCTCCTCTTCATGCTCTATATATTGAGAGGCAAGCCTCATTGAACAGATTTCATGCTTCATTTCATCCTTGAACTCAGAAAACTCCATAGCTACTTGTTCTTCATTTTTCTTCGATTATTTCAATTCCCTTGCGCTTTTTGGTTGATTCTTTTTGCATTCTCTTCTCCAAATGATAAGGATTGTAGATCGAGGCTTAGTTTGCAACTGGAGTGAAGGAGACAGTAGATTCTTTTTTGCCTCAAAGGTTTGAATTCTTAACTTTGGGCCTTGATTACTAGCCGTGCATTGTGTGATTTGAGTTCATAATCATGTTGTCTTAAGTTCATTAAGTGTTTCTGTAGCTTCAGAGCTTTTAATTTGTTGAGATGTGCATGAATGATGTATCTGAAATTTTATGTTCAGTGATTTTTTGACATTTTTGCACGATATGTTCTTGATCCATGGTTAATTATTTGATATGATTCGAATTGCATGTTGAAGTATGATATGCTGGCTTTAATTTGCACAAACTTTTATGAAAAATGGTGTAGAATTGAGCATGTTATGTTGACTGGAACATGAGATGATGAACCTGATCACGTGCGTGTTTTTGCCCTAGCCAGAAGTTGAAGATGATTGCGTGGCCTCCTCTGGTTGGCTGGCTTGTTTCTTTAATTCATTTGAATTTTGTTTCATAAATTGATTTTCATGATTTTATTTCTTGCTCAAAAATGGTTTAAAAATTATGAAAAAATTCAAGAAACTTTAAAATAATATTGCAGACCTTGTGTATATTTTTGATAATTTTTGAAAATGTTTTGATTGGTTTAAAAATTTGTGTTATTATTTAATTATTTGTTTAGTGTTTATTTTTATTTTAATATTTCTTTGATTTGAAAAATCACAAAAAATATTTTGGACTCATAGGATAATGTAGAATTTGATTCTGAAATTTGTTTAGCATTTTTTTTCTATTTTTGATTATGAATTTAATTTGAGAAGTTTATTTTGAATTTTTGCTTTATAATTTTAATTTTAATACTTCCATTAATTCAAAAATCCTCAAAAAAATTATGCAAGCTTGTTTTTAATCATAGAATCTGTATATATTTTTATTTTGACCTTTTTGTGACTCTTGGCTAGGGTTTGCATTTTTGCCCTTAAATAATAGTTTAATTGTTAATTGTTTGTTTAATTTTAATTTTAATTTTTCTTTTAATTCTAAAATTCCAAAAAAAATCAGAGATGTGTGTCTTTAGTTATAATATTTGAATATAATTTTTGTTGGACATTTTTCTGACTTTTGTTTAGAATTCTATTTTGAGATGTGATTATTGGATTAATTGATTAATTGTTTGAATTTTATTTTATTTTTGACTTTTCCTTAATTCAAAAATGTAAAAAAAAAAAAGTATTCTGACATTTAGGGTTTCTTTGTGATTTGTATGATCTTGGTTTGAATTTTTTGAATTTTGATCTTACTTAATCAATATTTAAGATTAAAAGTAAAAAATTAGGGTTTTGTTGCTTATTGTGCAAGTTTTTTTTTCAAAACCCTTATGCACTGGACTTTCAATGGAATTTAAGTCTTGATTATGGTTCATGAATGCATTGAGAATCAAAAAAACAATTTTTCTTGAATTATTTGACTTGGTTTGACATTTTTCCATAAATTATTTTGAAAACTTGTCTAGTTTGGTAGTCTTGCCAACTAGTCTTGAACTTTGGGCCTCATTTGATCCCCTCCTCAATCATTCATGAACTTAAGACTTGCTTTCTGACTTCTAAACACTTCAAATATGCTAAAAAAAATTTGGTTTGATTTATTGATCCTTGTTTCTATTTATGATGTATTTTTTAAGTAAAGGTACCCAATTAATGTTGCATGTCTTGTTGAAATTTGTTTGATGGTCAATGAACTTGAGTGAGGCCTATAATTGGGAACTTAACGATCATGTTGAGTATGTTTATTCAATGTAAACTCATGTCATTTCACTTATTGCCCCATGTTTGAATGATTGAACCTTTTTGATGTATTATGTGGGCTTCAACTTCTATTGTGCTTGTGAGCTGTGGTTGAATTAATTGAGTATGATTGAAATGTGGTTACTACTGACCTTCATGGTCTTTGATTGTGTTCTTCTCAAGCTCCCATGATCCTTGATTGATATTCAATTGTCAACTCAACATGGTGATAGAAAGGAGCAACATTCCTCTAATTTATTTGACCAAATTGTGCATGTGCCTGTTTCCTTTTGTTTATCATGCCTAATGCTTTGATAATTGTTATCATGTTCTCTCATTTCATCATGATTCATCCATCCCTTATGTGAGTCATCATTCAATTTATGGGAATACTAACTTGGTTGTTAAATGTGCAAGGTACTTTGAGGAAAGTTTCCATTTTTGGTTTGAGGCTACTGTGTTTCACTTTATTTATGGAACACAATTTATTATATTCGCACTACTCTTGTGTTTGGCATGTTTGATAGTTTATGCAGGATATATGTATATGTGATTATTAATGCCATACATTGCCCATGGGATCTGTTCATATCTGATAATCTCAATATTTACATCCCGATGGCGTAATTTTTGACTTGATTTGTCTGATGATGCCAGCTTGCTTGAAGTTCTCTGGGTTTCTTTTATTCTTGTTCAGTTGCTACGGATGATTATCCGTTTGGTATTGCATTATTTCCATTTTATATAGTTCAATTTTGCATGATGGGACCTCCGTTGCTGATATATGTCAGGAGGCCCTCTGGTTTTTGTCTGATACATGTGTTGTGTTTGTTTCTTTAACTTTTGATCGATGAGTCACTCAATTTAGAAATTGAGATCACGACTTCGATCTCAGTGCATGTTCCCTATAGGATGTTTATTGCTTTCCTTTTTAATTGTTGATCGATGAGTCACTCAATTTAGAAATTGAGATCACGACTTCGCTCTCATTGCATGTTCCCTATAGGATGTTTATTACTTTCCTCTTTAATTGTTGATCGATGAGTCACTCAATTTAGAAATTGAGATCACGACTTCGCTCTCATTTCATGTTCCCTATAGGATAGTTTTGTTAAGCTTCCTTTAACATGTTAATTAAGGTAGGGTTTTCCTTTATCCTCAACCTTAGGGTCAACCATTGTATAATAACACTAGGGATAGTACTAGGCTAGTCTCCCTTAGTCGTTTTTTCCTTTCTTTGCATTTTGCATCTTAAAACAAAATTGTTTTCTTGGCAAATCATTAGACATTTCTAATAAACTCAAACCCTTCTTCAAGGTAAAAGATACAAATCAATCTTATTTGTCTGTGTGCCTCTTGGCTTTGGTTTTACTGTCTTTTAGCCGATGTTTTGCCATCGCACATGTTTGTTATCCTATTTTGATTCTCGATATCAATGTTAGGTGTGATGTTTCGCCTTCCGATTTATTGATGTTTTACCATCTCTGCCATGATAGTTTATTGTCTTTTAGCCGATGTTTTGCCATCGCACATGTTTGTAATCCTACTTTGATTCTCAATATCATTGTTAGGTGTGATGTTTTGCCATCTGATTTATTGATTTTTTGCCATCTCTACCATGATATCTTGTTATCTTTTAACCGATGTTTTGCCATCGCACATTTGTTTGAAGCCGATGTTTTGTCATCGAACGTGTTTGTTATCCTACTCTGATTCTCGATATCATTGTTAGGTGTGATGTTTTGTCATCCGGTTTATCGATGTTTCGCCATCTTTTCTATGACATATTGTTACCTTTTAGCCGATGTTTTTCCATCGCACATTTGTTTGAAGCCGATGTTTCGCCATCGCACATGTTTATTATCCTACTTTAATTCTCAATATTATTGTTAGGTGTGTTGCTTTATCATTTTATGTTTCGCCATATTTGACATGTTACTATGTTATTATTTAGTCGATATTTGGCCATCTCATTTGTTTGTTTCATTTGATGTTTTGCCATCTTGATTATTTTTTTCTTAACTAAAAAACACAAACCAACCAAAATATGTAAGCCGAACTACGGCTACTCTGATTCCTTAAAAGGGATACGTAAGCAACGGGCTAGGGCCCGATCGAGCATAACTTTTATTTTCCCTACATTGTTTTCTTTTTTCTTTCGCATGCATTCCCTTTTCAGTTTTAAGCCATAGACATAGGTTTTGACCACACCCATTAGATTAGACAACAAGAGTGGATATTGTAGAGTACTACGGGCGTGTGGGGTGCTAGACTCCCTTACCCGATCTCTCGGTCGAAAGATCGTGATTTATCCCTCTTTAGGTTTTCTCGATGTTTACCTTTACCTTTCGGCGGGATAAAAGACGTTCAGTAGCAGCTTCATTGATGTTTCATTACATCCAGATGACAGGTTTCGACCGGGTGGTTCCAGCTGGCGACTTCACTGGGGACAGATTGACCTTTTGCTGGTCCATCCAGGAGTCGATCCTAGCTCTTGTTTGTTTTCTTCTTGCGTGTTTATTTTTACCTCTTTGCATATTTAGCTGCTTGTATTGCATCCTATGTGCGCTTTACTTTCTGCATACTGGATTTGGCTGGACTGTTTGGATTCTGGATTTTCATGGTTAGTGGGTTGTTCCATGAGGTAAAAGGCCTCATACCCAGGCTATGAGTGAGTTCCATAGGAACTAGGAATAGAGTGGCCATGGAAGCTATGAGGTGGATGCTTTGTAGACCTGACCATGAGACCCGTGACTTTGGAGGTAGTTCGGATAGGTGTTATCGTATGATGATACCAACATTGGAGCTCTTGTACTCTGATTTGGCTTTTAACCTTACCTTAACCTAGACTACACCCGTGAGAGGGGTAGGAAAACTTTTCTTACAAGTACAGGTACTGTTGGTGAATTTGTGTTGCGAAGGTGACTCAGGTTCCCATGTTAGTTTTGAATCTTTGGGATTTTCTTTTGATCTTGAGTGGTGCTGTTCTGTAATGGTCCAGCTATGATCCAATGTGAACTTTGATCCTGTCATGTTGCATCATAGCATATTTATTATTATTTTTTAAATGATGTATAAAAAATAACTAGCATGCACATGTCATCTTCCAGGGACATTCAAGAGTCTTCTTTCCATCAGAAATGGCTGGCCTCCCATCAGATGAGTTTGATCCAGTTCGTGTTAAGGAGCCCAACATGCATACATTCTCTTATCAGATTCCTACTATTGATGTATCCGAATTGAAGAGGTTGAGTTCTTATTTGAAGGGGAATGTTCTGAATAATTTCAACAAAAGTTATGGCAATTTGTTACTAACCCTTAACACTCCAGTTGACCCAATGGCTTTGATCACCCTCTTCCAGTTCTATGACAAGGAATTACGATGTTTCACTTTTCAAGATTATCATTTGGTTCCCACACTAGAAGAGTGCGCATACCTACTTAATATCAAGTTGTCTGATGAAGTTCCTTTTATCCAAATGTCGGAGAAGCTGAAGTTTGAAGTTATTGCTGAAATTCTTCATTTGAGTTGGAAAGAAGTGAAAGACAGTTGGAAATCAAGCGAGCATACTACAGGGTTTTATTTGGATTTCTTAGTGAAGAAACTGAAGACTGGGCAAAGAAAGAGAATTGGAATGGCTTCAGCACTCTGTTTGCTCTCATGATATACCGGATCGTTCTCTTCCCTCGCAAGAGAAATTTTGTGGAATTGGTGGCTATTTGTGTTTTTAGAAACAAGAACTCAATACCAACACTCTTGGAAGATACTCTTTACACCATTCATTCCAGGCATGGAAAAGGAGGTAATGTAAGTTTATGTCATTCAATGTTGTATCAATGGTTTAAGTTTCACCTACTGGTAAGTGGCCCTTTCGTGGATACCAGGCATTCTCTTTGATGGTCATCAAGACTTGTCAACCTTACTTCATTTGATATCCGGTGGAATTATGACATGGGGGAAGTATGAAGTATTATCACTAGCTGCGGAGATTTCCATAATGTTCCCCTCATAGGAACTAAGGGGTGTATCAACTATAATCCTGTGCTTACTTATCGTCAATTGGGATATGCAATGGATGGACCGCCAAGGGTTGAGGAGGTGTCTGAATCAGTGTATTTTGTTAGAGGAAGTGATCCCGTGATGTTGAAAAGAGTGACAAGTGCTTGGAAGGGAATTCACAAGAAGGATAGAACTACTTTGGGCAAGAAGGTTCCTATTGTTAGGGTTCCTTATTTTGATTGGATTAGAGCCAGGGTTAAGATTTTAAGGTTACCATTTGCAAGGTCGGCTCCTATATGTGAGCAACCTCCTATTGTTCTGAGTAACATGGTGCCTACCGAGGTGTTCACCCAGGTTCATGTTGAGAACATTCAACTTCGTGCAAAAGAACGTGAGGCAGGGATGAGACTTTATTGGGTAGATCAAGAAAGGGCCGACTTAGCTCGCAAACTCAAAGAAGCTCAAGGGAAAACTTCTGATGCAACCAGTTTTAGGAAGAGGTCTCATGCTGAAATAGAAGAAGAGTTGAGTAAGACCCAGCAAGAGTACCGAAAGCTTCAGACATCTGAGAATAGCTACATGAAGAAGATTCAAAACTTGGAGAAACAGCTCAAAGACAAAGATGCTCAGCTTAAGAAGGAAGTAGCCCAGAAGCGTTTCGCAGAGGATCGGTTTTAAGAAAGTAAAGTGGTCGCATCACAACTTTTAAAGGAGAAAGCCAGGCTCGAAGAGTATTGTCAACACCTTGAAGCGTGTCTTGTTCCGGAGATTTAGTTTTCGTTACTTACCTTTGGTGTATTTGGTCACCCCCAGGATTGTTGGAAGGGACCATTGTTTGTTTTGATTATTCAACTTTTGTTAAGTTTACTTTGAAACAGGCATTTTGTCAGAAGTCACTTAAACATCGTTTCTTTTGTTTGTATATAATTGAAATGTTTGTCTTATTATCCTTTTTTTCATTTGATTGTATGTTTTATCTTTGGTTATAAGTCGTGATTGATGAATAAAAGGACTCTTGAATACCAGCAAATGACAAACATATCATGCACATCATGCATTTCATAACATTACAGGTTATCTCAAGACGGTATTATTATTCTTCTGCTTTTCTTATTCAGATTTCAAGACGACTACTCATCGGTATTCCACCAGAAACAATTTGCCAAGACAGATGGAACAAGTTTAAGCTGAACTCGCTGAAATGAGGGCCCATATGGCTACTCAGATGACCCAGTTCATGGAATCGCAATGTGAATCGCCGACAGGAGGAACTGGCTGCCATTGTCAACAACCGGCACCGCTATCCAGGGGATGGCGAAAATCAAGGGCTCTATCAGAACATTTATGTAGGATTGAGGGATGTGCAAGATCATCCTGCTGGAAACTTTCACGGGATGCCCGGAAACCCTTTTGTGCGCAACATAGGGCAGTTTCCGCCGTCTCCAGGACCTCGTCTTGTGGTGAACAGAAGAGATAATCATGGCGGTGTAAGGAACTATCAGGAATAAGATTATGACTTTGACCAGGATGAAGATCAGTTTTCAGTTCAAAGTTCAGAGCCAGAAGTTTAGGTTGAGGATAGGAAGTATCGGTTGTTGGAAGAACATTTGAAGGCTGTGGAAGGGCAAGGAGTCCTTGGTATGGATGCTAATGATCTCGGGTTGGTGTCTGGGGTGAAATTTCCTCCAAAGTTAAAGCCTCCTACATTTGAAAAGTACAATGGAATGTCATGTCCTATTACTCATGCAACTGCTTATTTCCGAAAGATGTCGGTGCATACTGAGGATCAGGGGCTTTTGATTCACTTTTTCCAGGATTGCTTATCTGGGGAATCCCTGGAGTGGTACATGAAGTTGGAGAAAACCCATATTCGTTGCTGGAATGATCTTGCTCGGGCTTTTGTCAAACATTATCAGTACAATATGGATATGGCGCCCAATCGCACTCAGTTACAGAATTTGTCACAGGGACCAAGAGAATCTTTCAAGGATTACGCTCAGAAGTGGCGTGAGTTGGCTGCGAGGGTTCAACCTCTACTCATGGAGAGAGAACTCATTGATATGTTTATGAGGACCCTGCAAGGGCCATTCTATGAGCACATGATAGGAAGTACCTCGGCAGGATTTGCATACTTGGTTATGGTTGGTGAAAGGATTGAGATAGTTTTGAAATTGGGGAAAATTTAGATTGGAGGTTCTAGTGGCTCATCAGGGGGTAGTAAGAAACCATTCAACACTTACCCTAAGAAAAGAGAAGGTGACATAAACGCGGTTTACTCTCATAGAGGAAGAACAAAGGATCCTCAACACCGACAAATCAATGCTGTTTCTATTCCTGTTAATGCTCCTCCGCAGCAGAGACCGAATGTAGTGCCTCAACAAAAAAGACAGCAAGATGCTCCCCGTCAGTATAATAA
This sequence comes from Vicia faba, assembly GCA_948472305.1. NCBI lineage: Eukaryota > Viridiplantae > Streptophyta > Magnoliopsida > Fabales > Fabaceae > Vicia > Vicia faba. The sequence goes on along the minus strand of OX451736.1, from coordinate 1,701,542,952 downwards.
TCAAAAACAGAGACAACCCAGAAAATTCGATCCCTTGCCAGTATCTCTTACCTAAGCACTCCACCATTTTCTCGATTTGAAGTTGATCGGTTTGAGAAATATGCCACCACCACCCGCAATACTTCCTCCTAACTATGATGCTAACGCAAGATATGAATTCCCTTCAGGCGGAGTTGGTCATTCTACTGACAATTGCTTTGCGTTGAAGTGCAAAATACAAGACTTGTTGGATGCTAAGGGAATTGAGTTTACTCCAGTGACTGGTCCGAATGTTACTCAGAACCCAATGCCTAGACATGGAGGGGTGTTGTTAATATGATTGATGATAATGGTGAAATGTTGAATTTAATCATGAATGTGGAACAAGTAACTACACCGTTGTGGTATGTTAAGAGTTATTTGCTTGACAATTCTATTTTCCCGGGTTGTACTTCAGAGTGTGCCAAGTGTAGAGAACAACCAAAGGGTTGTGATGATTTAAAATCCGGTATCCAGTTGATGATAAGGGAGGGTTCCCTGCAGTTTGATAGAAAACCGAGCTACCATAAGGTTACCGAAGAAGATGTCATTGTGGTATCTATTCCTTACACCCCTATGCGCATTCCTGCCCCATCTAGGGCACCTCCTTTGATGATTATGGTACCTGGTCCTATGCTGTATACCAGTGAGAAGGCCATCCCATGGCACTATGTTGCTGATGTTTATTACCATGGGGTGAAGCAGGAAGTAAGTGCTCATTTGTCTGAAGAAGAACGTGCTGAAGATAATGAAGAGGAAAATCATAACTTTTCTGGTGTGGGTCGAATGACTAGAAGCGGGAGAGTATTTGGTCCTTCCAATGTGCAAGATGCGGCAGATGCTTCTGCAAGAGAAAAAGGAAAACATCAAGCGATGATTGGTAATCCAAGGGTTATGCCAGCCAATGTGACTCAACCAATTCTGATACCAGAAGCTTCTTCAGTTCCCGATGATGTTGAAGAGTTGATGCGAATTATCAGAAAGAGTGATTACAGCATAATTGATCATCTGAGCCTTACTCCTTCCAAGATGTCTATCTTGTCTCTGTTGATTTATTCAGAGCCTAAAAAAATGCTTTGATGAAGTTGTTAAAGAATGTGTTCGTGCCACATAAGATAACAGTCAATCAGTTTGAGAATGTTTGTGCTAACATATCTGCCGGGAATGGTCTGGGCTTCATAGATTTTGATCTTCCTCCGGAGGGGCCAGACCATAACAAAGCGTTGCATATTTCAATGGAGTGCAGGGGCACCACTTTATCCCGAGTTTTGGTGGATACAGGATCGTCTTTGAATGTATTGCCCAAGTCAGCATTGATGAAAATTGATTATTCTGGACTGGAGTTGTGCCCTAGTGATTTGATGGTGAAAGTGTTTGATGGGTCTCGAAGGTCAGTATTTGGGGAGGTGGAGTTACCAATCAAGGTTGGTCCTCACACCTTCACAGCTACATTTTTTGTGATGGATATACAGCCAGCGTATTGTTGTTTGTTGGGGCGTCAGTGGATTCATAGAGCATGGGCGGTTACTTCTACTCTTCATCAGAAACTCAAGTATCCTGCAGAGGGAAAGGTGATAACTGTGTGCGGCGAGGAAGATTACATCGTGAGTCATTTGACATCATTCCGCTATGTTGAAGTTGAAGGAGAAATACATGAGACTCCGTTTTAGGCATAAGAGACAGTTCATACTGTCAATTTTCCTCCTCCAGAGCAGAAAAGGAAACCTGAAACTGTTATGTCTTCTCTCAAGGATGCGAGAGTTGAGGTGGAAAATGGTAACCCTGAAGGTTGGGGTCAGGTGCTGGACGTTACCCCAAAATTTGTTAAATTTGGTCTAGGTTTTAGCCTAGGTCAGCAGAGTACAACTCCCAGAGCATCTAGTTTATTTACTTTTGTGAAGTTTTCCCGTCCTTGTGCTACTTAGGAAGGACACGTCAATGCAGTTGGCGACGATAGGGTTGAAGGCTATAATATCGAAGATTGGATTCGTCCGAGTATTCCAGGCCAGACACTCAACAATTGGACTTCTGTGGATGTTATCCAAGTTTCAAGCGCTGAGGAGTAATTTTCTTGTTTTCTTTTATTATCATATCATAATTCCTACGCCCTGCCCAAGGCGTGGTGAATCATTTGTGTAGGGCCACCATGTTTATTTTCAAAAGTTTATCATGAAATAAAGGACGTTTTTGCATTCAAAATTTTGTTCCATTTCTTTCTTTTTTATTTGAATAGCGATGTTTCTCTGTTCACACACTGTCACTAAAAATGCCAAAATGTCATTCATGCAGATGCACTTCCACCACCAATCATATTAATAACGACTCTGCTATGGCTCATTATGACTTTGACACTCCTATTTATCAAGCTGAAGAAGAAGCATATGAGGATTGTGATCTTCTTGAGGAATTAGCAAGATTGTTAAAACAAGAGGAAAAGGTTATCGAACCGAATCAGGATTCGATAGAGGTGGTGAATATTGGCACAAAAGAGGTAAGAAGAGAAGTCAAGATAGGGGCAGATCTCGAAGAAGTATAAAGGTCAGATTGATTGAGCTACTCCATGAGTATTCTGATATCTTCGCTTGGTCTTATGAGGATATGTCTGGGTTGGATACAGACATAGTAGTGCATCGACTACCACTCAAAGAAGGTTGTTCCCCTGTCAAGCAAAAGCTTCTAAGAACTCATCCTGAGATGTCCAAGAAGATCAAGGAGGAGGTCCAGAAGCAGTTGGATGCGAGTTTCTTAAAAGTCATCAATTATCCACCATGGATTGCAAATATTGTGCTTGTGCCCAAGAAGGATGGTAAGGTCAGGATGTGCGTGGATTATAGGGATTTGAACAGGGCCAGCCCTAAAGATGATTTCCCTCTTCCGCATATTGATGTGTTGGTCGATAATACTGCCCATTCCAAAGTGTTTTCGTTCATGGATGGTTTTTCGGGTTACAATCAAATTAAGATGGCTCTGGAGGATATGGAGAAGAAAACATTTATCACGCCTTGGGGAAATTTCTGTTATAAAGTGATACCGTTTGGTTTGAAAAATGTTGGGGTAACATATCAGCGCGCCATGGTCACCCTCTTTCATGATTTGATTCACAAAGAGATTGAGGTTTATGTGGATGATATGATTGCTAAGTCTGACACAGAAGAGGAACATCTTGTTCATCTGGAAAAAATGTTCGAGAGACTGAGGCAGTTCTTGCTAAGGTTGAATCGGAATAAGTGCACCTTCGGGGTGAGATCCGGCAAGCTGTTGGGTTTTATTGTAAGTGAAAAAGGTATCGAGGTGGACCCGGCCAAGGTAAAAGCGATACAGGAAATGCCTGAACCAAGGACAGAGAAGGAAGTACGTGGTTTTTTGGGAAGGTTAAACTACATTTCTAGATTCATTTCTAATCTCACATCCACCTGTGAACCTTTGTTCAAGTTGTTGAAGAAAAGTCAGACTGTGAAATGGAATGAGGATTGCCATAAGGCCTTTGACAAAATAAAGGAGTATTTGCAGGAACCTTCGATACTCATGCTGCCAGTGGAAGGAAGGCTGCTAATCATGTATCTAACTGTTTTGGAGAGCTCAATGGGTTGTGTCCTCGGTCAACACGACGAGACAAGGAAGAAAGAGCAAGCTATTTACTACTTGAGTAAGAAGTTTACGAATGAGAATCGAGGTACTCATTGTTGGAAAAGACTTGTTGTGCGCTTGCCTGGGCTTCCAAACGTTTGAGGAAGTACATGTTAACTTACACCACCTACTTGATATCTAAAATGGATCCAATCAAGTACATCTTCGAGAAGCCAGCTCTTACAGGCAAGGTAGCCCGTTGGCAGATGATACTCACCGAATATGATATCCAATACACTACTCAAAAGGAAGTTAAGGGTAGTGTACTGGCCGACCATCTTGCTTACCAGCCTTTGAACGATTATGAACCGATGAAGTTTGATTTTCCAGATGAGGAAATTGTGTATATTCGGGATTGTAATATGCCAGACCCAGACGAAGGACCCGAACCGGGATCACGTTGGACGCTTGTTTTTTATGGTGCCTCTAATGCCATGGGCAACGACGTCAGAGCTGTTATCACTTACCATGAGGGATACCACATTCCTTTCACATATCGTATTTGTTTTGATTGCACTAACAACATGGCCGAATATGAGGCTTGCATTTATGGCATTGAAGCAGCGATCGACCTGCGCATCAAATTTTTGAAAGTTTACGGGGATTCCAATCTTGTTATCAGCCAGATTAATGGAGATTGGGAGACTCGCCATCAGAACTTAATTCCCTATTGTGAGCATGTTATGAAGATGATTCCGTACTTTGAAGAGATCACGTTTAAGCATATTCCTAGAGAAGAAAACAATCTAGCTGATGCACTGGCAACTTTGTCCTCCATGTTCAAGGTTAAGTGGGATAATGAGGCACCTTCCATTACCATCAGAAGTTTGAGTGAGCCAGCTTTCTGTTTTGAGGCCAGTTTAGAACCAGATGGTAATCCTTGGTTTTATGATGTTAAACGGTATCTTGAAACACAAGAGTACTCTGAAGAGGCATCCGTCCCAGATAAGAAGTTCTTGAGAAGATTTTCAGCCAACTTCTTTCTCAGTGGTTGTGTGTTGTATAGGAGGCATCATGACGGTTTACTGCTCAGATGTGTTGATAAGAAAGAAGCAACTAGAATCATTGAGGAGATACATGAAGGTGATTTCGGGACCCATTCCAATGGGCATACCATGGCTAAAAAGATTTTGCGAGCAGGTTATTATTGATCCACCATGGAAACTGACTGTTACAATTATGCACGGGTTTGCCACAAATGTCAAGTCTATGCTGATAAAGTGCATGTGCCGCCAGTACCTTTGAATGTCTTGACTTCCCCTTGGCCGTTTGCGATGTGGGGAATTGATATGATTGGAAAAATTGAACCGAATGCATCCAACGGGCAGCGTTTCATTCTGGTTGCCATCGATTATTTTACAAAATGGGTTGAAGTTGCATCCTATGCCAATGTCACCAAGCAGGTGGTAACTCGGTTCATTAAGCACAATATTATCTGTCTCTACGGAGTGCCTGAAAAGATCATTATCGATAATGGGTCTAATTTGAACAACAAAATGATGAAGGAGCTTTGTGAGTCCTTCAAAATCAAGCATCATAACTCCTCTCCATACCGACCAAAGATGAACGGTGTTGTCGAAGCGGCCAATAAGAATATCAAGAAGATTGTGCAGAAGATGGTGGTAACCTATAAAGATTGGCATGAGATGCTGCCTTTCGCGTTGCATGGTTATCGCACCACTGTGCGTACTTCGACTGGGGCAAACCCATTTTCATTGGTTTACGGCATGGAAGCGGTATTGCCGGTAGAAGTCGAGATTCCTTCTCTTAGGATCATGAGGGATGTTGAGCTGGATGAAAGTGAATGGGTACAGAATCGGCTGGATCAGTTGGAACTTATTGACGAGAAGAGGTTGACGGTTGTATGTCATGGTCAGGTATATCAACAAAGGATGAGGAAAGATTTTGATAAGAAGGTACGGCCTCAATGTTACAAGCCAGGTGACCTTATGCTAAAAAGGATAATTCTCCCCCAGCGAGATCCCAGGGGCAAGTGGGTTCCGACTTATGAAGGTCCTTTCATGGTCAGAAAATTTTTCTCTAGAGGAGCGATGATGCTCACGACTATGGATGGAGATTACTTCCCTCACCCATGTGAATGCTGGCGTAGTTAAAAAATACTTTGCATAAAAAAAACTATAAAAAAAACCCGCTAAACTGAAAACCCGGAAGGGCGGTTTAGGCAAAAAGAGGGTGTCCTGGTGAATCGAAAACCCGAAAGGGCGATTCAGGCAAAAGTTAGGGACTTAAAGCAAATGACTACGCTCAACATGAGATACTTTGTTTCTTTCCTTTATTCCATCACCTGGAATAAGCTTGAAGCCAATACAAGATTGATCTGTCTGAAAGCAGGAAGTGTGAGAGTTATAGGAGTCATAGCAGAGTCGGGACTTGATGGATATTCACATTCACATTGCCATTTGTAAAAACTTGTTTGCTTTGATTTTGTAATTACTTGCTTCCAAATGTAAATGCCTTTTTCACAGGCTGATTTCTCAAAATCAATAGAATATCTTCTTCCAAGTATACATATATGTTTCTTTTCTCCCTTTTTACTATTTTGTTTGCAAAAACGTCCAATATTTTTTATAAGCATGTGCATATAAACTTTGTGGGCCTTACACGGAAATGGTAATCTAAGTCATGGTTAGTTGATCGCTTGAAATACGGATAACAAACACAACTACTATTATGCAAGGGGCATGTTTGGTTCTATGATTGATGGATTTCTCTTTCACTTTACTGGTGGATGCCTTGCCAATTTGTCTCACAACTCCATGATATTGTTGAAGGTCATGGGTCAGGGTAATGTTAAGATTACGGCAGGTCAGCGAGATCGGAAAACCTAGTTGGAGATATTTCTTCCCCGTAATGGCTTTTATTACGTTTCTTTGCCGCACTTTCATGTTTTATCTTGATTGATTGTTTTAGCATTGTCTGCATATAGGATTTTGTTTATAGTCGAATGTCAGTCTTGATGCGTTGGATATTTTTGCCTTGAAAAAAATTTTTTGTTTCATTTTACTTAATCCATCCAATATCACTCTTTAATCGTTTTTTCAGGCGTTTTGATACCAACTGTGCCAATTCTTTTGCTTAGCCAAGAGTTTGGAGGAAGGAGTTTAGCTAAAAACGATGACTGTAATGGTATGCTTTTGAGTAGAACCCCGTTGAACATGTACATGCATTGTTTCAATTCCCAAACACCGGAGATATAAGGGAGTTAGACCCTCGTTAACCGCTCTGAGCCTTCGAAGTAGGAGTTTCTTTTCCGTTAAAAAAAACTTTTTTTACCAGGGGCAGGGTAGATGTTCAGTTGATTTGACCAAGCATTCAAATTTCAGAAGGAATGTCCCATCTGAGGATCACCATATTTTATCTTTCGCATCATGAGATCAGGAAAAATGTCAAAACCACGATGTTCATTTCCTCACAAAATCCTGAGGTCGAGATCGAATCGATACAATAATGGCTATCCCTCGCCGACCAAGGAATGAGGCATTTGTTTTCTTCAAGAAATGAAAAGAGAAAAGGAAAGAAAAAGTTAAAAGACCTAAAGTCATGTTGACTTGTTCGAAGTGGAAGGTGTGATTAAGAAAGAAACAAAAATCCCCTGCTAAGTCGAAACTTGAAAACAAGTCGCTTAGGCAAAACTTAGGGCATCCCGCTGGACTCCCAAAATTGAAATTCAAAAAATTTTGTCCAGGCAGAAGTTAGGGAAAAGAGAGCCTAAAAGGCCAAAAAAAAAGAGAGAACGAAAAAGATTATCCAATAAAACTTTGATCAAAAGAAGAGGAACAATAATATCAAAAACAAAAGCAGAAAAAGTGACAATCATGTTGGAGAATTTGTCGTGATGGCTTAACCATTTTAAATCCTTTTGAAAGATGAATGCTTGTGATAGGTCAGCTGAACTTAGGACAGGAGAATATCACGAAGAGGGTGGGCACCAAATAACTTGAGCCTTAAAAAACTTTTTTTCTAAAAAAACCTCGAACCAGGCCACGTTACAACCTTTAAAAGTCCTAACTGAAACAAAGGCTTAACTCGAAAGCATACTACAACAGGATAACGTTTCCTAAACTCCCAAATGTGTGTTGCACACCCATGATGGTATCTTATCACCCGTATTTGGACTCGTTTTCTAAAAAAAAACAAAGAAGGGGAAGAAAAGTTTTGAAATTTTTTCACTCTAACCAGTGATTCATTCACAATAGAGATGCGACACTTTGTTAAGTTTTTTCAAACTTCAAGGCTTAAATAATCATCGCCTCAGGTCTGTCATTCCCAAAATAAACATCTTTCTGCATGTAAAACATTTGTTTGAAATCAAAAAAGAGTTTACACGATGAACACCTGTAAAGAGCTTAATGATTGTCAGGAAGGGAATATTTGGATTTCTTCTGTTAGACAGAGCACATGTTTGAATAGGACTTTACCTATCCCCAGCGAAGTTTTGTTGCCCCAAGAATCTTCTTTTAAAGGCTTTATTCTGAGACTCCGGACTTGAGGATGTTGCATATCCCCAACGGAGTTGCCAACAGAGATCCCTCGACATGGCCTCTCATTTCCTAGCCGGTCTGTTGACTGGGGCATCCTTATGTTAAGATCTTTCCTTATCCCCAGTAAGGTCGATACTGTGTGACTATCTGCATGATTTGTCCAATGGTTGCATTCCAAAAATATCTCTCCAACAAAATATTTAACGGAGTTCTGTATCCCCGGTGAAGTCCCGTTTCCTCAGTAGGGCTTTGTTCCTCCAGCAAAGGTTTTCACCCCTCACGTCAGGTTTTTTGTCTTAGTATCATTCTCAACACAGCCGCGCGCTGCCTTTTTCAGAGATTACAGTCTTGCCCTGATCTTCTCCCTCAATGTCTAACCTTCAGATGACGTCCCTCTCCAGAAGCTACAATGTCGATCTAATCTTCTCTAGGAATTTGCAATTTATTTTTGTAGCTCTTCTCGTTGTTTGTGGCCCGTTTCTACTGGTTGCTCGGTTGTTACTCCCTGCAAAGCTTCATCTCTTCGAGGTTCCCTCTCCAGCGGTTCCCTATATTTTCTCCTCTCCTTTGGATTTTTCAATTTATTTTTGCAAGTCATGGCAGATTCTGACTTCTTGGTTATTGGCTTCTCAATTGGCCATTTCCCCAGTGAAACTTTTAAACATGCATCATTATATTGCATCTACCAAAACGCGTATCATTTCCATTATATGGAGCATTGCGCTATATAAAAAAATTCAAACATGCATCGGAACATAAGCCATTATTGTTTCTGTTGTCCCCAGTGAATTTGCTAATAATTTGGATTAAATCCATAGGAGGTCTTCGTCCTCATTATCTCGGTTTCCTCCCCATACCAATATCCTTTTGATGTCAATCATTTGTTTGTTTGAGTGTCTACTCTTGACTATAGTTCAGTCTCGCCCTGGCGCGGTCTTCTCGAGTTTAGTCCTCACTACCCTCTCCAGTTTATTCCAATGTCTATTGATGCACCTTTCGAATACCAGTTTTGTCCTGACATTCGCTTTCAGTAGGTTTTTAGGTGTACGCCCTAATCCCCTTGCTTTGGGTTGAGCTCAGAGTTTTGTCTCCCCACCTTGTGCATGAAATCCATTTTCGTCCTGGTACTCATCTAGTTTAGTTTCGCCTAACTAGTTATTGAGTCGAGTTTCATCTCGTTTTTGCTTTCATACCTTGGACCCTGTGACGATGTTTGTTTACCAAGTGCAGTGTTTGTACTGCGTCCCTGGTTTGAGATCAGTCTCTTTTATTCCTTGGATTCTCTTATCAGTTTTCGTCACTGTTTATCCATTAATCTGAGACCAGCAAGTGCTTTGAGAAACGTGCACTCTCATCACCTTTGCTATGGCTCGAGTCTCGCCTCGTTACCTGTGCGTGAAATCCAGTTTCGTCTTGGTACTCATCTAGTTTAGTTTCGTCTAACTGGTTATTGAGTCGAGTTTCATCTCGCTTTTGTTCCTCTTTTCTAGGATTCTTTCAGTTCCTTCATACTGTCTATCTTAGTTGAGATTATCAAGTTCTCCTAGAATCACGCACTCTAGCCACTTTTCTTTGGGTCGAGCTCAGAGTTTCTCTTCCTCACCCGCGTGCGTTTTCTTTTCCAGAGCTTAGTTTCGCCTATACTCTGTGGTTTGAGTTCTATCTCACCTTTTTTTGAAGCCCGATTTTTCCCTGGAACATTTTTCGGAAGTTTAGTTGCGTCTACTCTTATTTTTGTTTTTGTTCTAACCTGCGTTACAGCTTCATTCTGACGCATGTCTTTATGGTTTTCTACTTTTTTTCTCTCTTCTTCAAGAGTGTAAATTTTCGGGTTCTTTTGTATTCAATCATCTTCAACCCTGAACGCTCGAAAGTTCTCACTTTTCTCACTTATCATGTTGAAGATATTTGAATAGGGGCAGCTGTTGCACCCCAAAATTTATCCTCTTGATTTAGGCTTATGCTTCATCATAAATATCATATTGCATTGCATTCATACATTGTGATGGGATCAAACTACTTTGGTTATCAAGTCTTCCTCAAGCTTTGAAAGTTGTTTGCAATTTGCAAGTTTCTCAAGTAGAACCTTATCATCTAAACCTCTAGATCTTTCAAGCTCAAAGGTTATTTCATATCTCAAGATATTCTATCCTTCTCTTTGGATCATCAAAGGATTGAAGTTTGTGTTTATTTATAAGAGGAATCTCTATTTTAATTCACCAATCAAATTAGGGTTTTGCTTGATCAAGGCTATTGATCAATGTACAATCCTTGATTTGGAAGCTACAACATCTCATTGGTATTTTAAAATCCTTTGTACAAGAAATTGGTCAAGATACCCTGAGGATTTGAAGTTTTGAAGAAAATTAATCAGTCTCCTGAGGTGTTAACCAAAACTAGGGTTTGGGATTTCATCAAGATTTATTGAGAATTTTGGAGTGAAACTTTGTACACGGCCTCTATATGTTTGGAAGATCATATGTTTGAAGTTTTGATCATCAATTTTGAAGGGAAGTGGATCAATTGATTCAAAGGGGCAAAATGGTCATTTTGGTCAAAATCAGTCAAGGTCAAGGTTGACCAAGGTAATTTTTGGTCAACCATCAATTCAAGGATGTACTTTTCATATTTCAAGTCCATTTTGATCATTGGATCAAAAATATTGAGGTTTGGGTTGAAACTTGTTCATGAAAGAAACCCCAAAAGTTTCTAATTTTGGAAAATGAGGACTTAATTTCAAAAATTCATATTTTATTCACCTTTGATCAAAAAAATGCAAATGAAGTATGCTTGGAAATATAAGAGGGTGGTCTTTCATCTCCTTTTGGTTTCATGTCCAAATTGACAAAGAGTCAAGAGTTATAAAGCTTGGAAGTCACAAAATTATAGGTCATTTTCCAAATTTAGTGCATTTCATGTCAAATTTTGAGGACCTTAATGGATCCAATTGCAAAAATTCAAAACTAAGGGATTGTAGATCTTTTCAACACCTTCCCAAATTGTATTCATTTATGTCCAAATTCAAAAGTATGAGCAAGTTATGGACCTTGGAATTTGGAGGCATTTCATTGAATTCATGCATACCATGCAAATTGCAAATTCTTGATAACTTGATTTGTGGCCATTTGTTTAACTTCAAACTTGTCCCATGACTAATATGCAATGTACCAAGGCCCATCATTCCAAAGTTTGAGCTGTACATGGGCAAATGCAAGGGCAGCTCGTGATTTTGCAAAAAGTAGCATGAAAATGCCTAATCACCAACACTTGCTTAATACAAGGATTTAAGCCTTAATTCTTTTGCTAATCTCTTCCTGAGATAAAATGGATTGAAATGCACGTAAAATGCAAGCAAACGCATGAGGGATTTGAGGGCTGCATGTGCACACTTGATTTTGGCAAAAAGAGGAATTCATTTTTCTAACAGTTTTCAGTGTGAAAAACCTATCCTACCCTCCTCTTCATGCTCTATATATTGAGAGGTAAGCCTCATTGAACGGATTTCATGCTTCATTTCATCCCTGAACTCAGAAAACTCCATAACTACTTGTTCTGCATTTTTCTTTGATTCTTTCAATTCCCTTGCGTGTTTTGGTTGATTCTTCTTGCATTCTCTTCTCCAAGTGATAAGGATTGTAGATCGAGGCTTGGTTTGCAACTGGAGTGAAGGAGACAGTAGATTCGTTTTTGCCTCAAAGGTTTGAATTCTTAACTTTGGACCTTGATTTCTAGCTGTGCATTGTGTGATTTGAGTTCATAATCATGTTGTCTGAAGTTCATTAAGTGTTTCTGTAGCTTCAGAGCTTTTAATTTGATGAGATGTGCATGAATGATGTATATGAAATTTTCTGTTCAGTGAGTTTTTGACATTTTCGCACGATCTGTTCTTGATCCATGGTTAATTATATGATATGATTCGAATTGCATGTTGAAGTATGATATGTTGGCTTTAATTTGCACAAAATTTCATGAAAAATGGTGTGGAATTGAGCATGTTATGTTGACTGGAACATGAGATGATGAACCTGATCACGCGCGCGTTTTTGTACTAGCCAGAGGTTGAAGATGATTGCGTGGCCTCCTCTGGTTGGCTGGCTTGTTTCTTTAATTAATTTGAATTTTGTTTCATAAATTGATTTTCATGATTTTATTTCTTGCTCAAAAATGGTTGAAAAATTATGAACAAATTTAGGAAACCTAAAAATAATATTCCTGACCTTGTGTATTTTTTTGATAAATTTTTAAAATTTTTTGATTGGTTTAAAAATTTGTGTTATTATTTAATTATTTGTTTAGTGTTTATTTTTATTTTAATATTTCTTTGATTTGAAAAATTCCACAAAAAATATTTTGGACTCATAGGATAATGTAGAATTTGATTCTGAAATTTGCTTAGCATTTTTTTCTATTTTTGATTATGAATTTAATTTGAGAAGTTTATTTTGAATTTTTGCTTTATAATTTTTATTTTAATACTTCCATTAATTCAAAAATCCTCAAAAAAAATTATGCAAGCTTGTTTTTAATCATAGAATCTGTATATATTTTTATTTTAACCTTTTTGTGACTTTTGTCTAGGGTTTGCATTTTTGCCCTTAAATAATAGTTTAATTGTTAATTGTTTGTTTAATTTTAATTTTAATTTTTCTTTTAATTCTAAAATTCCAAAAAAAAATCAGAGATGTGTGTTTTTAGTTCTAATATTTGAATATAATTTTGGTTGGACATTTTTTTGACTTTTGTTTAGAATTCTATTTTGAGATGTGATTATTGGATTAATTGATTAATTGTTTGAATTTTATTTTATTTTTTACTTCTCCTTAATTCAAAAATGTAAAAAAAAAAATATGTATTCTGACATTTAGGGTTTCTTTGTGATTTTTATGATCTTGGTTTGAATTTTTTGAATTTTGATCTTACTTAATCAATATTTAAGATTAAAAGTAAAAAATTAGGGTTTTGTTGCTTATTGTGCAAGTTTTGTTTTCAAAACCCTTATGCACTGGACTTTCAATGGAATTTAAGTCTTGATTATGGTTCATGAATGCATTGAGAATCAAAAAACCATTTTTCTTGAATTATTTGACTTGGTTTGACATTTTTCCACAAATTATTTTGAAAACTTGTCTAGTTTGGTAGTCTTGCCAACTAGTCTTGAACTTTGGGCCTCATTTGATCCCTTCCTCAATCATTCATGAACTTAAGGCTTGCTTTCTGACTTCTACACACTTCAAAGTTGCTAAAAAATATTTTGGTTTGATTTATTGATCCTTGTTTCAATTTATGATGTATTTTTGAAGTGGAGGTACTTAATTAATGTTGCATGTCTTGTTGCAATTTGTTTGATGGTCAATGAACTTGAGTGAGGCCTATAATTGGGAACCTAATGATCATGTTGAATATGTTTATTCAAAGTAAACTCAAGTCATTTCACTTATTGCCCCATGTTTGAATGATTGAACCTTTTTGATGCATTTTGTGGGCTTCATCTTCTATTGTGCTTGTGAGCTGTGGTTGAATTAATTGACTATGATTGAAATGTGGTTACTACTGACCTTCATGGTCGTTTATTGTGTTCTTCTCAAGCTCCCATGATCCTTGATTGATATTCAATTGTCAACTCAACATGGTGATAGAAAGGAGCAATATTCCTCTAATTCTTTTGACCAAATTGTGCATGTGCCTATTTCCTTTTGTCTATCATGCGTAATGCTTTGATAATTGTTATCATGTTCTCTCATTTCATCATGATTCATCTATCCCTTATGTGAGTCATCATTCAATTTATGGAAATACTAACTTGGTTATTAAATGTGCGGGGTACTTTAAAGAAAGTTTCCATTTTTGGTTTGAGGCTACTGTGTTTCACTTTATTTGTGGAACACAATTTATTATACTGGCACTACTCTTGTGTTTGGAATGTTTGATAGTTTATGCAGGACATATATATATATATATATATAAATATATATATATATATATATATATATATATATATATATATATATATATATATATATATATATATATATATATATATATATATATATATATATATATATATATATATATATATATATATATATATGTGTGTGTGTGTGATTATGAATGCCATACATTGCCCATGGGATCTGTTCATATCTGATAATCTCAATATTTACATCCTGATGGCATAATTTCTGACTTGATTTGTCTGTTGATGCCAGCTTGCTTGATGTTCTCTGGGTTTCTTTTATTCTTGTTCAGTTGCTACGGATAGTTATCTGTTTGGTATTGCACTATTTTCGTTCTTCTATTTCCATTTTGTATAGTTCAATTATGCATGATGGGACCTCCGTTGCTGATATATGTCAGGAGGCCCTCTGGTTTTTGTCTGATACATGTGTTGTGTTTGTTTCTTTAACTTTTGATCGATGAGTCACTCAATTTAGAAATTGAGATCACAACTTCGCTCTCAGTGCATGTTCCCTATAGAATGTTTATTGCTTTCCTCTTTAATTGTTGATCGATGAGTCACTCGTTTTAGAAATTGAGATCACGACTTCGCTCTCATTGCATGTTCCCTATAGGATGTTTATTGTTTTCCTCTTTATTTGTTGATCGATGAGTCACTCAATTTAGAAATTAAGATCACGACTTTTCTCTCATTGCATGTTCCCTATAGGATAGTTTTTTTAAGCTTCCTTTAACATGTTAATTAAGGTAGGGTTTTCCTTTATCCTCAACCTTAGGTTCAACCATTGTATGATAACACTAGGGATAGTACTAGGCTAGTCTCCCTTAGTTGTTTTTTCCTTTATTTGCATTTTTCATCTTAAAACAAAATTGTTTTCTTGGCAAATCATAAGACATTCCTAATAAACTCAAACCCTTTTTCAAGGTAAAAGATACAAATCAATCTTATTTGTTTGTGCGCCTCTTGGCTTTGTTTTTACTGTCTTTTAGCCGATGTTTTTCCATCGCACATGTTTGTTATCCTACTTTGATTCTCGATATCATTGTTAGGTGTGATGTTTCGCCATCCGATTTATTGATGTTTTGCCATCTCTGCCATGATACTTTACTGTCTTTTAGCTGATGTTTTTCCATCGCACATGTTTGTTATCCTACTTTAATTCTCAATATCATTATTAGGTGTGATGTTTTTCCATCCGATTTATTGATGTTTTGCCATATTTACCATGATATCTTGTTATCTTTTAGCCGATGTTTCACCATCGCACATTTGTTTGAAGCCGATGTTTCGCCATCGCACATGTTTGTTATCCTACTTTGATTCTCGATAACATTGTTAGGTGTGATGTTTTGTCATCCGGTTTATCGATGTTTCACCATCTTTGCTATGACATATTGTTATCTTTTAGCCGATGTTTTGCCATCGCACATTTGTTTGAAGCCGATGTTTCACCATTGCACATGTTTATTATCCTACTTTGATTCTCAATATCATTGTTAGGTGTGTTGCTTTATCATTTGATGTTTCGCCATCTTTGACACGTTACTATGTTATTATTTAGTCGATGTTTGACCATCTCATTTGTTTGTTTCATTTGATGTTTTGCCATCTTGATTGTTTTTGTCTTAACTAAAAAACACAAACCAACAAAAATATATAAGCCGAACTACGGTTGCTCTGATTCCTTAAAAGGGATACGAAGGCATTGGGGTAGGGCCCGATCCAGCATAACTTTTATTTTCCCTACATTGTTTTCTTTTTTCTTTCGCACGCATTCGCTTTTCAGTTTTAATCCATAGACATAGGTTTTGACCACACCCATTAGATTAGACAACAAGAGTGGATACCGTAGAGTACTACGAGCGTGTGGGGTGCTAATACCTTCCCCTCGCGTAACAGACTCCCTTACCCGATCTCTCGGTCGAAAGATCGTGATTTATCCCTCTTCAGGTTTTCTCGATGTTTACCTTTCCCTTTCGGCGGGATAAAAGACGTTCGGTGGCGGCTTCATTGATGTTTCATTACATCCAGATGACAGGTTCCGTCCGGGTGGTTCCAATACCCTTATTGTTTTTTAAAAAAAAACCTTTCTCTTTGCCCAAGGCAAAAGAGTAGTTATGGGACTTTGTTAAAAATAACTCTTTCCACTATGCCTATGATGGAAATGATCTTGTATCAGGCTTTTGTTTCAAGTTTTTCATCATTAATAAAAGTCGTGTTGTCTCTTATACTGTTGTTTTTACTTTTTGTTTTTCTAAAAAAATGGTAATCCTAAAAAACCTGATAAATAAATAAAACCAATCACTTTAAAAAAAATATGCATAAAACCTTTTTCACTCTTTTCACATGTTTCTAAAATCAAAATAAATCATATGTGCAAATTAAATCATTAACCCATTAAAAAACATGATCCTATGCCCTCTCCCAACTTTTTTATTCCCTGTGTTTGAAGCTGAAAAGGAAGATATAAAAGAGATTCCTGGGGAGATTTCCCGTCTGTTAGAAAAAGAAGAGAAAGCCATTCAGCCTCATGAGGGGCTAGTAGAAGTGATTAACTTGGGCACTGAGGAAGATAGGAAAGAAGTCAAGGTAGGGACACTGCTTGAACCAAATGTTAAAGAAAGGATAATAGAGCTTCTCAAAGAGTTTTTGATGTATTTGCTTGGTCCTATCGAGACATGCCAGGGTTGGACACCAATATTGTGGAGCACCATTTACCATTAAAACTAGAATGTCCACCAATGAAACAAAAGCTTAGAATAACTCACCCTGATATGGCCAAAAAGATTAAAGAGAAAGTTAAAAACAGATTGATGCAAGTTTTCTTCTTGTGATACGGTGAGAGAGAACTGATTGTTTTTTGGAATGCTGGTTCACGTTTTGCATTTGTGTTTGCAAAATGTCGCGGTAAGCAAGAGTCGCCACCGACTTTTATTTTATCCAACAAGGAAAGGAAAAAAGCACAGAAAAATTCCTTTTTGAGATGTTTCTCGGGTCCGGGGGGTAGGTTATAGAAAGGGAAGGTGTTAGCACCCTTTCTATCTGTGGTTATCCACGGGCTCTTAGGTACTTGCTCAAAGTGTTTTAAAAAAATTTCTTTTCTTTGTGTTTGTGGGTTTGAAAAGAGTTTTTTGTTTGAAAGGTGTAAGTGTGAAAAGTTTTGTTTTGTTTTAAAATGAGCAAGTACTTAAGAACCATCTACCTGCTCGAAAAAAAGGAATTAATCTGTGCTAATGTCCTTTAGACAATGCTATCCCACTATGAATGAGTAGTGTTGTACCCCAAAATTTTCCCTCCCATATTCTTCAAGATTTATCAAGAATCATCTTCAAATGGTTCAGGATTTCTCAAGGGTTGCACAGTCCAAATACCTCCTAAGTCAGCTGAAATTAGGGTTTTGGTTCTCTCAAGGAATTTGAGGTTTTCAATGGCTCAATCAAGTCCCATAGGCCTATATACATTGTCAAGCATCTACATGTCAAGTTTCAAGACTCACAGGGTCAAATTCCACAGTCAAAAGCTCCAATTGCTCGATAGTCAAATGCAGGGGTAAAATGGTCATTTTGCAGTCAAAAGTCAGAATTTTTGATCAACATCTTATTTTGAGTCCACAATCATCATTTGATCAACTATTGATCATGATTCCACAAGAATGGCTCAAAAATCATCAAAGATGCAAAAAGTTGATATTTTTGGACAGTAGAAAAGTCAACTGTATCTTGACCAAGGCATAACTTTTTCATGGTTCATCAGAAAAATCCCATCCAATGCTCATTTTGAAGGGGATGACATTTCCTACAACTCATATTCACATTCCAAGTCCAAGAAATGCTCTCACAAAAAGTTATCAATTTCTACATTATAGGTCAATTTCAAAAGTCAACAAAAATGCACTTTAAGTCAAAGACCATAACTTGAGATTTATTAATACAAATGATATGGGACCAAAGGCATTGGTTAGAGGACTTCAAGACCTTTCCAAAATGTCTAAGAACATGTTCATATGATCAAAATTGAGCAAGATATGCATTGGAGAAGTTGGGAAATTTTTGTGAATTTGTAAAAGTCAACTTTGCTCAAAACACTTTGTTTTTGCTAATGGGCCTCAAATTTCTTCTTGAAACTTTATCCAAGGCCTATGCACGACCCATCAAGCTTAAATTGAATTATTTCCTTATTTTTATTAATTAATTGGATTTTTAATTGATTTTAATTCATTTAATTAATTTAAATTGTAGGAAATTCAAAGATATGGTTTTTTCAATCTTTTTGTGAAGCAAACAAGCTCAAGATATGCTGGCAATTCGTGTGCAAATCAAAGGGACAAGAATCTCCAAGTTTGGCAAGTTTTTCCAATCAAAAAGATTGAAAAATATTTGATTTTCAATCAAATATACAAACATCAATTCCATGGATTTCTTGGCCAAGATTTAACCTAATTTCATTCTACTATAAGTACACAACCTAACCCTAATGCCATGGACGTGAATTTGCTGCAAGAAAGCCATAATCACATTAAAAAAAATCAAAGAAAAGTGAAAACTGAATTCCATGTTCTAGCACAATTCAAAGCTTTTTATTGATTTCAATCCATTGCAGGAGGTCCCCAGGACGATTTGCAATCAATTTCCAGTTTCATAGCTCCATAAATCACCCTAAACAGAACCACGGTTTGCTTGACTTTTCCATAATAGAAACTCATATTCCATGCGCATTTAACATGATTTATTGGTTGTTTTGCATTGCTTGAATCCATAGGAAGCTTTTGGCATAGGTTAATTGAATTATTATGCATTGAATCGAAAGATGCCATTGATGAATTCTAGGGTTTCCAAGCTTTCAAATTAGGGCTTTGCAATACAGGAAAAATCAAGCCTTGTGAGACCCATGGTTGGATTCGTTAGGTTGAGACGGACACAGTGACACCCTCGCGAAATATTTATGTTCAACACAGAGCTATTCGCTATTTTTTGTGGTTGCAGTTTGTGGGGGTTAAAAACCCCCGCTATCTAACCTTGCTTTTTACAGTTTCAGCGAAGACGATGATGAGGTGGTGATATGTGGTTGGTCCATTCAAAAGGAACGCGCGCTTTTTCATAATTTCCAGCATATTAATTGTTTGCATATATTATATTTGCTTATTATCATTATATCAAACGCAGGCAAGTGGTTCAGTGGATGATGCGCTGGATGTTGATCATTGGGACCTGGGTTCGATTCCCAGGTCCACCCAAAACTCTATAATATTTTTCTTAACATGGTTATGTGCAGATTTCCAAATGAATTCCACCATACACTCTCACATCCCACATGCCATGCGGCCACCAGCTTAGATCCAATGGCCAGGAGATGAAGAACACCATACTCCCAGTCAAAGCATGCGCTGGACAATCAAAAAAAGTCAATGGACTGAAGGGCTTCTTGGGCCTCAGATTGCAATCAACACCTCCTTGTTGGGCCCAGCACCTCCCTGGTTAATTATTTTTCTTTTATATTTTTCATTTAATCTTTTTAGTAAATATTATTATTATTTAATTAACTCAAATTAATTATTTTTATAATAAATTCAGACAACTAAAAAATGTAAATATTTTTATTATTATTATTATTTAGTAATTTCACTATTAATTATTTTTTATAAATAAATACTAATAAATTAATTTAGTTTAATTAGGTTTAATTTTGACTTTTTCATAATAAATAAAATAAATTAGAATTAGGTTTTACTAACTTTTGACTTTATTTTATTTTATTTTTATTTTCATTAAAACATAAAAAACACAAAAATACTTTTTCTTTTAATTATTTAATTAATTAGAATTATGTTTAATTAAATGCAAAAAAAGGACCAAAATTCATTCTTTTCTCAAAAAGGGTCAAAACCCTAAGACTTTTCCCGATTCAATTTTTATTCGCGCATATTGTTATTTTGATCATATTTATGTATCTGCTCCGAGGATGTAATAGATAATTAGGACTTTTATCACTTTCTTTATTTTCTCGCATTTATTTTAAAGAGTTATGTTTTTGGCGATGTAAATACCCGACGCCTTGTAATAGCGTAGATTTACTTTCCGCAATTTACTTTCCGCACAATTATTAACTATTAACTATGCATGACAAGACTTGCCTGAAAAATAAAATCAACCCGTAGCTCACCATAACACTTGCACAAAGATAATTTAACATGAAACCTGACACACTCGCACATGCCACTCCTAGGGTACGCCTCACTTGGTTGCCTCGACGTGGTCATTGAGTATAGGGTGTTTTAGAGGTCGCCCTCCTGTCTAAAGATCCAGTTGCCTCGAAACGGTTGCCTAGGATAAAAAGGATCTAGGACATTAGGGTTACCGCTAAGGCGTCCTACCATTGCTTTAGTGACCACATGTCCCTATTGTTGTACCCCAAAATTTGCCCTCCCATATTTCTCAAAATATTTCAAGAAAAATTCACAAGTCCAACCCGGCGCATCATATTCAGGTGTTCTTTCGCCAAGATATCTCTGATAACATATTCTCAAATTCAGGTTCGGCTCAATAGTCAATTCTTTAAAGAAGGTATCCGAATGTGTGAGTTTGCTCGAAGAAATATGGTGAAAAAGTGTGCTGAAAGTGCAGTTTTTACGCGCTAAAAAATTCATAACTTGAAGATCGTGACTCGTTTTGAACCCGTTCTGGCGGGAAAAATTCCGTCTTGACATTATCTACGTTTTCATCTCTCACGGCTGGAAGCCAATTTCGATCAGAAGGTCTTCAAAAATGTGGATTTATCAAGTATTTTCGCACAGAAAATTTGTGACAGAAGTTTATTTGTGTCATGTTCAGAAAATCATAACTTGGTCGATTTTCAACGTATCGAGCTGGTGCCGGCGCCAAAATTTCGCAAATTGAGTTGGCTACATTTTCACAGAAGGTATTGAGTTCAAACGGTATTCAAAAGGCCTTCGTTTTTTGCTCAGAGTGCGTAACACGCTGAAAATCCTGAATGCTGAATATTATTTCATCTGGGCCGAAACTTCGAAAATTCATAACTCGGTCAATTTTTATCGCATTGGGCTCATATTTATACACAAGGTCACTGACTCATAGATCTACAACTTTTCTTCAAAAGTCGAGACCGGATTATGCTCCGATCAATACCAGTTTTTTATTGAAGAACGTGTCAGAGTCGACACTGGAGCCCAAAATAAGTTTGTCTGAGCTGAAACTTCAAAAATTCATAACTAATTCACCGTTTATCCGATTGAGCCGTTTTTTGGACAGGAGTTAGTTCTCGATGTAGGCTACATTTTGTTTTCACATTTCAACTTCAAAAATTTCACTTAAGTCCCTACGATTTAGCCTGGAAAGTGACGAACTCAAGTGAACATTGGAGGCCCAATTGCACATTCAAAGCCCATTTTCTTTACCCTAATTTCCATTATATAATCATCTTCTTTTCACACAAACCAGAGAGGAGAAAAAAGAGAAAAAAAGCCTTGCCACAACACTGTTAGAATATCAAATTCTTTCAAGAACCCTAAAACCTTGAAATCCTTATTACAAATCCATCTCTCACTACAAACAAGCCATCACAGTTACAAACCAACACCTCACTACTTCTTCAGTAAGGGTAAGGCTGACTTGATCTCCATGATCCAAAAGGCATAAAAGCGTTCACGTCACTAATTTTCCAGTAAGGATAAGATTGATTTAATCTCCATGATCAAAACGGTATAATCATTCATACATGCCATATTGTGCCTAAACATTAAATTTATTCATATATTGGCTTTATTTGCATTTTATGATTTTATTTAATGTGTTCATGAGATTCAACACTGCAGATTTAGACAGGATCCCCATGCAGGTTCATTAAGGAACGTGGAGGCCAAAACACAAATGGCCAAAGCCAAAAGCCAAATGGCCAAAAAGAACAACTTATGCATGACACCAATACATGGCGAGACAGACATCCTGAGAAGATTAAGGAATGTTGAGGCCAGAACACAAATGGCCAACGGCCAGAACACAAATGGCCAACAGCCAGAACACAAATGGCCAACAGCCAGAACACAAATGGCCATGAAACCCAATCCAATGGCCAAAGAATGCAGACCACGGTACTCTGGAGTCAATGAACACGCACGTGATGCCAGAAAGTCAAACAAGGTTTTTTGTCTAATGGGCCAAATTGCTTCCAAAAAACCTCCTTTTGGGTCTGAATACCCCTCATGGTTTGCATTGTTTTTGATTTCTATTTGATTTTCTTTTAATTCTTTTAATATTTTAATTATTTCTTTTAATTCCATCAAATAATTTTCATAATAAAAATAGAATACAGAAAAATCAAAAAAAAAATGTTTATTGTTATTAATATTAATTTCACCATTATTTTTGTAAATAAACTTTAAACAATTAATTAGATTAATTTAGGTTTTAAAACTTTAATATTTTTCTTAACAAATTAAAATATGTAGAAATTAGGGTTTTTAACTTTTTATCACTTTTCTTAATAAATAACTTTTTCTTATTATTATTATTATTAATTACTAATTTATTTTGTAAATAAACATATACATAAATATTTTAGTAAATTAGGTTAAACTTTAATATTTTTCTTTAATAATTAAAAATAACTTAGAATTAGGGTTTCTTTTAATTTTAATTTTAATTTTCTTATTCCATTAAATACCAAAAAACCTAAAAAACATTTCTTTTCTTTTTTAATAAAATAATTAATCAACTTTTCATTCAATTTAATTTCAAAAGGGTCCAACGCCCTCGAACGTTCTATTTTTATTCTTTTCGCACGTTATTTTATTTCCTTTGTGAATATTATGTAATTGCTAAAGCCTTGTAATAGTAATTAGGAATTTATTTACTTTCCGCATTTTTTATTCAAAACGGGTCTTTGTTAATTTGGCGATGTATAGACCCGCGCCTTGTAATAGCGTAGAATTTTACTTTCCGCACTTTAATTTCCGCACTTTTAAACTGCTAACTTGCATGAAAGAATGAATGACTAATTAAAAACAATGCGTAGATCACCATGATACATGTACAAGATAAATGCTAAACTGAAAATAACACACAAATTCACACACCACTCTTAGGGTACGCCTCACTGTTGCCTTGCCTTCGAAACGTGGTCGTCGAGTATAGGACGTTTTAGTAAGTCCTTATGTCCATGACATGATCCAGTTGCCTCGAAACGGTTGCCTCGGAATTAAAAAGGATCAATGGCATAAGGGTAGCTTCTAAGGTGTCCTACTGTTGCTCTGGTGACCACACTGTTCCTACAAACGAATTGACCCGAACACCTCCAACGGTGGTGCTACCTACCTCTCAATGGTGGGATGGCACTACCTTAAAGACATTTACACAGCCTAATTCCTTAGGGTAGGTAGACGACTCATGGATACTTGCTCTCTTCAAAAACAAACGAAAATCTTTTCACACCGACACTTTTCAAAAAGCTTTCAAAACAATTTTTCAAACACTCTTGAGGACTGATACAAGAGTCGATCTGAAATCTTTAAACGAAACTTTTTCAAACCCACTCACACCTTGAAAAGCAAACAAACATTTTGAAAACACAAATGAGCAAGTATCTAAGAGCCCATGGATAACCATGGATAGAAAGGGTGTTAACACCTTCCCTTTCTATAAATCTACCTCCCGAACCGAGAAACTATCTCATAAGGAATTTTGTTGTGTTTTTGTCCTGTCCATGTTGGAGAAAATAAAAGACGGTGGCGACTCTTGCTTCCGCGACATTTCGCGAACCAACGTTAAACAGTCAGTTCCAGATCCACCGATCACAGAACTGGCGACTCTGCTGGGGACTTCTTATAAAGTGAGGTGTACCTTAGGACTAAGATCACTTGTGTTTTCAATTGTTGTGCTTGTTTGCTTTATTATTGTGGGATGTCTCGGGAATTCTATATATCCTAACCCGGATCTGGGGATACCTTCTTAGAAAGTAGCAACAAGGCTGTGAGGGAACTGTGCGGGGTATACCGACATGGTTGAAGCAGTCTGCTATGTTGATGTGGCACTTTGGTGTTCGGTAACCCTTGAGTTCAGTCAAGGAGAGTACGGGGCCTCCGCGTGGTGTCGTGAAGCATTAACTGACCTTAGGAACCTTAATTGAACCATCTTGGCCTCTTTAGGGTAGTGAGATAACTGACTTTGGTGCAGTCCGAGGTTGGTTGATACTCGATACTACACTCAGTTGAGGGTTGTTTTCTTGGAATATTTCGGTCTCCAGTTCAGTGGCTAAATCGAAACGATGAACAATGAAAACAATCCAATGATATTGGGACCCTTAGAATCCGGTTACTTCTGATAGGACAGGTCGAGCCCACCAACTTCAAGAGGGTAATACCCAGACCCCATGCTGGCCTAAAATCTAAGGGTTCTCTTGTGTGACTTGTGTGCCTTCCAACTTGACTAGTAGCATGCTTGTTATCTGACATTTGAGTTTCTTGCAGGTTTTGTTTATAGTCCTTAATTGGGACTCATAACAGGGTTTACCTACATTACCCCATGCATAGCATGACATCATACCACTGCATACATCCTACATAAGGACTAATCCATTTCAAGGATCTCAAGGGTCTATGATGCAGGTCGTGATGAACCAACTGTCCAGCAAGGGGCAAAGGGGATTTATTTTCCTCTAGACAAGGTTGTCAGGGGCTATGACCCACTCGATATGGTGAGCCTTGACCCTTGAAGAAGGACTCTCCATAAACATGAAGTTCCTTCAATCAAGCTACAAAATTGAAACTCTAACGGTTTCTTGTTTACCCTGCGAGATCCTTGGAAATATTGCATGCATACACCCATATCATTGCATTACAGGTACCCCTTTTACAGGTTGCTTACCTTCTTCGCTGTTTATTTCAGCTCGCCATCATGAATCCTGAATCATCTACTGAGCAATCCATCAAGGCTCTCCAGGATCAGAATGCCCAGTTCCAAGAGTTGATCATGAGTTTGGCCTAGGGGCAACAAGATCTGAAGACCCTGCTTTTGAAGAAGAAGAAGAAGAGGACGATGCTATTCAACCCTAGACGCAAATCTGGGAATGGATCACAAAACGAAGTTGAGCAGACTACCCCATCTGTTGGAAAAGACAGTCCCCATGAAAGGGAGGTTCCTAGTCCAATGGTCTCCAACAACGAGACCGATTACAATGATGAGCAATACCCTCCAGCTGAGGACAGGTATAAACAGTTGGAAGACCGGCTAAGTGCCATGGAGATACAAAAAGTGCCCGGCCTGGACTTCAAAGATCTAGGTCTGTCTTCTGGGGTGGTGATCCCTCATAAATTCAAGGTACCTGCTTTTGCAAAATATGACGGAGCATCCTGTCCTAAGCTGCATCTCAGGTCTTACACAAGGAGGATCCAGCCCTACACGGCTGACAAGAATTTGTGGATCCACTTCTTTCAGAATAGTCTGTCGGGAACTCAACTCGACTGGTTCTATCAACTGAATGGAGCCAACATCCGCAGCTGGGAGGATTTGGCCACTGCATTCTACAAGCAGTATCAGTATAATGCCGACCTCGCTCCTACGCGTACCCAACTCCAGGTATGTCACTGGGGACGGGTGAAGGTTTTAAGGAGTACGCCCAAAAATGGAGAGACCTTGCTGGAAGGGTACAACCACCTCTAACTGACCGGGAGCTCGTTGACATGTTCTTGGGGACTTTGTCTGGTCCATTCTACAACCATCTGATTGGGAATTCTTCTGCTGGGTTCACAGATCTTATCTTGATTGGGGAGAGAATTGAAGCTGGTATCAAGTCGGGGAAGATTCAAGAAACCGCACCTGCTGATGCTCAGAAAAAGCCCCACAGTGGGAAGAAAGAGTCCAATGCTATACATGGTAAAAAGGGTCGCCAGGATGTAGGGGCAATCCAGATCTCTGATCCCACACCCGTTCAACCAAGAAAGAGCAATAGGCGTAGGATAAAGTATCAAGATAGGAAGTATGCTGACATCAACATGTCTTTGTCTCAGGCATTACAACAATTGCTGAAGGCAAAACTGATCACACTAAAGGATCCTCCTCAAAATCCTGATACTTCCTCTCCCAAGTACAACCCGGGTGTGAGATGTGCCTACCATTCTGACAGTCCTGGACATGACACCAACGACTATTGGACCTTGAAGAACAAAATCCAAGACTTGATTGACGCCAAGGAGGTCAAGTTTGAACACTGATCCTACACCAAATCATCGAGAATGTCTTTTGTTCATTCGAATGTTCAAGTTGTATTTTTCTTTGATTGTTCAAACATTTTATTCATGTCAAACTTTGTTATTTCATTAATGCATTACATGTGTCTGTTTTGAAGTAATTATGTTTACTATGCTTAAAACTGTTTTCATATTTTTGTGATGTTCAAAGCTCGGTTAACAATTCTAAGCCTCTTGAGGGAGGATGACGAAAACGATACCACGATTTTTACAGTATGCTTTTGAACAGACCCCGCTGATGAGGTACAGGCATTGTTTCAAATCCTAAACAGTGGAGTAATAAGGAAGATAATCCCTCGTCACCCCCTTTGAGCCTAAGAAGTTGGAGTTTTTCTTTTCAAAAATTAAAACCCTTAATCATAACCTGGGGCAGGGTAGTTCTCTCAGCTGATCTAGGTGCACAACGAATGACACCAAAGAAGTCCTTCCGAGACAAAAGATAGTGATGGTTCAGAATAATCATAATGACAGGCAGTCATTATCAAAAAATAATAATAAAAACCCATAAGTCAAAACCTATGAAGGAGACTTACAAAACTGGGGCATCCCGCTGACTGTAATCACAAAAAGGAACAGTTCAGGCAAAAAAAACAGGGATAATGAAATCAAAAAGAAGAGAGGTACTACAAACCCTTAACAAAAAGGGAAATGGCTGCCTATTCTAAACTGTCAAAATCCGAACCATCACCGGAATATCAGGACAAAGACTCAAACAAAGTCTAATGCATGATCAGCTGGGTTTAGGTTTGAAGAACATCATGAAGAGCGGGTGGGTACAAATATAATTTTAGCCTTTATCCTTTGTTTCTTAAACCGTGAACCAGGCCACGCTACAACCCCTAAAAGTCCTAGCTGAAGCATGGGTTAGTTCGAAAGCATACTGTTACGAAAGGTATCCTGACTCCTTAAGGCTTGCGGTAAAATAACGAGTTGACATCACAGTTTACAAAAAATTCACTTGTTTTTAGGAAAAAAATGCATTTTCAAAATTTCAAGACAGACATAAGTTTTGCATTTTTAATATAACATTGCTTGCATGTGACTATTTATTTGAACAGCATAGAAATTCGCACGACGAATATCTAGTGAAAAAAACCACTTCCAATCAAGGGGGCAGGCATGATCATTGTCCATCATCTGGGGCAGTCCAGTCAAGATTCGGAGAATTTCTCAAAAGGCCAACCAGCTTGGGGAAAATCTCCATCTGGATCACCTGGGGCATTCCGACAACGAATCTTGCCTGATCAGACATCTTCTAGTGGTACGACAATGCAATACTACTAACAGTGAAAACTCCCTGCTCTCTGAGAGCACAGACATAGTCGAAAAAATACTACGCACCATCAAAGACCCGCTAGGTTGACACACCTAGGCAAAAATAAGGGCTTCCCGGCGAACCAAAAGGGTTCGGGCAAAATAAGGGATGAAATGAAAAAAAATCTGTACACTCGGCAAGTCGAAAACCTGAAAAGGCGGCTTGGGCAAAAAAGGGTATCCCGGTGGACTGAAAACCCGAAAGGGCGGTCCAGGCAAAAATTAGGGATCAAAGCGTACGACTATGTCCTGGCATCTCGCCACCTGTCTACCAGAAGATTTGTCAATTACCCCCACAGGTGCCTTCTCCCACTGAAACTGGGGCAATAATGAGTTGTCTAAACGATCTAGTTGCTCTGTCCACCAAGGTACCAAGGTAAGTTCGGCTGAAGAATGACCAAGATACCCTAATTCCCCACAGAATGAGACAAATTTCAGCCATGCTCCCCCCGAGCAGAGAAGGCACAATACCTCCAGCAAGTCAGCAACACTCTCCCCAAGCAGAGTTCGCTTACTGTCAGCCTTAAGGAAGTTGGGTTATCCCCCGAAGATCTCAATATTTCCCGGCGGAGTATAAACATTCCTAACAAGCATCCCCGTCAATCTTGATCTAAGATTGTTCCCCGGAGGTACCAGACATTCAGTGGAGCCACTTCCCCAGTACATCTCAAAATTTCCCCAGGAGAGTCCAGTCTAGAAGTCTCCCCAGGAGAGTTGAATCCATCTCCCCAGCAGGAAGCTTATCCCCAGTAGATTCTGGAAGCTTACCCCTGCAAAGCACGAACGCGTCTCCCGGATTTTATTCAAAGGTTATTTCCCCACCAGGATATAACTGGGTTATCCTCAGCTAATGGCCACGGAAAGATCGTCCTCGGCGAAGTCTTCCTATCCCCCGCGGGGTTCATCCAATCTTCTAACAAAACTCAACAATGGTATCCCCAGTGGAGTTATCATCAACGTCTCAGCAAAGTACCTCTCTCCCCACAGAGTCCACTCCCCGTAGAGCAATCTATTCGCCAAATTTATTCCCCAACGGAGTCATCGTCTCCTACCGGTATTCTTGCAACAATCATCCCCAGCGGAAACAAAGTTCTTCTCTTCAACATCGGCCCAGGAGTTGACTTCCCGGCATTCGTTAAGGATTTACTTTCCTAGACAAAAATACATCCATGAACATCACATCTTCATACATTATAGCATGCATATACGCATCATGAATATACGATTTCATTTATTCTAAGAACATCGCGCATGTCATACATCATGACATTGCATACAACTAACTCGTTACTTTTTCAGGAGAGAACGATCAACAGATAAAAGTCTTTACCGTTTGAGGTAGATGACGTCTAAGATTCCCTCATCATTCTGCTGAGGTTGAAGTCGCCTAAGATTCTCTCATCATTCCGCTGAGGTTGAAGTCGCCTAAGATTCTCTCACCATTCTGCTGAGGTTGAAGTCGCCTAAGATTCTCTCATCATTCTGCTGAGGTTGAAGTCGCCAAAGATTCTCTCATCATTCTGCTGAGGTTGAAGTCGCCAAAGATTCTCTCATCATTATGCTGAGGTTGAAGTCGCCAAAGATTCCTTCATCATTCTGCTGAGGTTGAAGTCGCCTAAGATTCTCTCATCATTCTGCTGAGGTTGTAGTCGCCAAAGATTCTCTCATCATTCTGCGGAGGTTGAAGTCGCCAAAGATTCTCTCATCATTCTGCTGAGGTTGTAGTCGCCTAAGATTCTCTCATCATCCTGCTGAGGTTGAAGTCGCCAAAGATTCTCTCATCATTCTGCTGAGGTTGAAGTCGCCTAAGATTCTCTCATCATTTTGCTGAGGTTGAAGTCGCCTAAGATTCTCTCATTATTCTGCTGAGGTTGAAGTCGCCAAAGATTCTCTCATCATTCTGCTGAGGTTGAAGTCGCCTAAGATTCTCTCATCATTCCGTTGAGGTAGTAATCGTCCAAGGTTCTCTCATCGTCCCGTTGAGGTAGTAATCGTCCAAGGTTCTCTCATCGTCCCGTTGAGGTAGTAATCGCCCAAGGTTCTCTCATCGTTCCGTTGAGGTAGTAATCGCCCAAGGTTCTCTCATCGTCCCGTTGAGGTAGTAATCGCCCAAGGTTCTCTCATCATCCCGTTGAGGTAGTAATCACCCAAGGTTCTCTCATCGTCCCGTTGAGGGCACGTCTGAAGAGTTTGAAGATCCGATTCCTGTATCTTGCCAGGGTGTATCTGTTGACGACTAATTCCAGACTCGATTCCTGTATCCTGCCAGGGCACGCCTGAAGAGTTCAAAGATCCGACTCCTGTATCTTGCCAGGGTGTATCTGTTGACGACTATTCTCCGGACTCGATTCTTGTATCTTCCCAGGGCACGTCTGATGAGTTTAAAGATTCGATACCTGTATCCAGCCAGGGCACATCTACACGAAGAGTTTGAAGATCAACCCCTGTAACAGGCCAGGTAATTATCTTTCTTTCTCAGGTACGTAAGTTCTCGCTAAGGAATCTCTTACGCGATCGACAACCTCTCGATGGCATCTATAAGCCCATCCACATACCAACAGTCTCCAGATGGCATCTATAAGCCCATCCCCCCATCCATCACTTCCAAATGGCATCTATAAGCCCATTCCCCCTACATCACATTGCTGATACTACACCATGCGAGTGCAAATTTCTGGGCACTTTAGTGTTCAATCATCTTCCACCTTCGGATCACGAAAGGCACGCAAGCCAATCTACATCCTCAGGTTTAAGAAGATTGAACAGGGGCAACTGTTGTACCCCAAAATTTGCCCTCCCATATTTCTCAAAATATTTCAAGAAAAATTCACAAGTCCAACCCGGCGCATCATATTCAGGTTTTCTTTCGCCAAGATATCTCTGATAACATATTCTCAAATTCAGGTTCGGCTCAAGAGTCAATTCTTTAAAGAAGGTATCCGAATGTGTGAGTTTGCTCGAAGAAATATGGTGAAAAAGTGTGCTGAAAGTGCAGTTTTTACGCGCTCAAAAATTCATAACTTGAAGATCTTGACTCGTTTTGAACCCGTTCCGGTGGCCAAATTTCTGTCTTGACATTATCTACGTTTTCATCTCTCATGGCTGGAAGCCAATTTCGATCAGAAGGTCTTCAAAAATGTGGATTTATCAAGTATTTTCGCACAGAAAATTTGTGACAGAAGTTTATTTGCGTCATGTTCAGAAAATCATAACTTGGTCGATTTTCATCGTATCGAGCTGGTGCCGGCGCCAAAATTTCACAAATTGAGTTGGCTACATTTTCACAGAAGGTATTGAGTTCAAACGATATTCAAAAGGCCTTCGTTTTTTGCTCAGAGTGCGTAACACGCTGAAAATCCTGAATGCTGAATATTATTTCATCTGGGCTGAAATTCGAAAATTCATAACTCGGTCAATTTTTATCGGATTGGGCTCATATTTTTACACAAGGTCACTGACTCATAGATCTACAACTTTTCTTCAAAAGTCGAGACCGGATTATACTCCGATCAATACCAGTTTTTTATTGAAGAACGTGGCAGAGTCGACACTGGAGCACAAAATAAGTCTGTCTGAGCTGAAACTTCAAAAATTCATAACTAATTCACCGTTTATCCGATTGAGCCTATTTTCGGACAGGAGTTAGTTCTCGATGTAGGCTACATTTTGTTTTCACATTTCAACTTCAAAAATTACACTTAAGTCCCTGTGATTTAGCCTGGAAAGTGACGAACTCAAGTGAACATTGGAGGCCCAATTGCACATTCAAAGCCCATTTTCTTTACCCTAATTTCCATTATATAATCACCTTCTTTTCACACAAACTAGAGAGGAGAAAAAAGAGAGAAAAACCCTTGCCACAACACTGTTAGAATATCAAATTCTTTCAAGAACCCTAAAATCTTGAAATCCTTATTACAAATCCCTCTCTCACTACAAACAAGCCATCACAGTTACAAACCAACACCTCACTACTTCTTCAGTAAGGGTAAGGCTGGCTTGATCTCCATGATCCAAAAGGTATAAAAGCGTTCACGTCACTAATTTTCCAGTAAGGGTAAGATTGATTTGATCTCCATGATCAAAAGGGTATAATCATTCATACATGTCATATTGTGCCTAAACATTAAATTTCTTCATATATTGGCTTTATTTGCATTTTATGATTTTATTTAATGTGTTCATGAGATTCAACACTGCAGATTTAGACAGGATCCCCATGCAGGTTCATTAAGGAACGTGGAGGCCAAAACACAAATGGCCAAAAGCCAAAAGCCAAATGGCCAAAAAGAACAACTTATGCATGACACCAATACATGGCGAGACAGACATCCTGAGAAGATTAAGGAACGTTGAGGCCAGAACACAAATGGCCAACGGCCAGAACACAAATGGCCAACAGTCAGAACACAAATGGCCATGAAACCCAATCCAATGGCCAAAGAATGCAGACCACGGTACTCAGGAGTCAATGAACACGCACGTGATGCCAGAAAGTCAAACAAGGCTTTTTGTCTAATGGGCCAAATTGCTTCCAAAAAACCTCCCTTTGGGTCTGAATATCCCCCATGGTTTGCATTGTTTTTTATTTCTATTTGATTTTCTTTTAATTCTTTTAATGTTTTAATTATTTCTTTTAATTACATCAAATAATTTTCATAATAAAAATAAAATACAGAAAAATCAAAAAAAATGTTTATTGTTATTAATATTAATTTCACCATTATTTTTGTAAATAAACTTTAAACAATTAATTAGATTAATTTAGTTTTCAAAACTTTAATATTTTTCTTAACAAATTAAAATATGTAGAAATTAGGGTTTTTAACTTTTTATCACTTTTCTTAATAAATAACTTTTTCTTATTATTATTATTAATTACTAATTTATTTTGTAAATAAACATATACATAAAAATTAGGTTAAACTTTAATATTTTTCTTTAATAATTAAAAATAACTTAGAATTAGGGTTTCTTTTAATTTTAATTTTAATTTTCTTATTCCATTAAATACCAAAAAACCTAAAAAACATTTCTTTTCTTTTTTAATAAAATAATTAATCAACTTTTCATTCAATTTAATTTCAAAAGGGTCCAACGCCCTCGAACGTTCTATTTTTATTCTTTTCGCACGTTATTTTATTTCCTTTGTGAATATTATGTAATTGCTCAAGCCTTGTAATAGTAATTAGGAATTTATTTACTTTCCGCATTTTTTATTCAAAACGGGTCTTTGTTAATTTGGAGATGTATAGACCCGCGCCTTGTAATAGCGTAGAATTTTACTTTCCGCACTTTAATTTCCGCACTTTTAAACTGCTAACTTGCATGAAAGAATGAATGACTAATTAAAAACAATGCGTAGATCACCATGATACATGTACAAGATAAATGCTAAACTGAAAATAACACACAAATTCACACACCACTCTTAGGGTACGCCTCACTGTTGCCTTGCCTTCGAAACGTGGTCGTCGAGTATAGGACGTTTTAGTAAGTCCTTATGTCCATGACATGATCCGGTTGCCTCGAAATGGTTGCCTCGGAATTAAAAAGGATCAATGGCATAAGGGCAGCTTCTAAGGTGTCCTACTGTTGCTCTGGTGACCACACTGTCCCTAAAAACGAATTTACCCGAACACCTCCAACGGTGGTGCTACCTACCTCTCAATGTTGGGATGGCACTACCTTAAGGACATTTACACAGCCTAATTCCTTAGGGTAGGTAGACGACTCATGGATACTTGCTCTCTTAAAAAACAAACGAAAATCTTTTCACACCGACACTTTTCAAAAAGCTTTCAAAACAATTTTTCAAACACTCTTGAGGACTGATACAAGAGTCGATCTGAAATCTTTAAAAGAAACTTTTTCAAACCCACTCACACCTTGAAAAGCAAACAAACATTTTGAAAACACAAATGAGCAAGTATCTAAGAGCCCATGGATAACCATGGATAGAAAGGGTGCTAACACCTTCCCTTTCTATAAATCTACCTCCCGAACCGAGAAACTATCTCATAAGGAATTTTGCTGTGCTTTTGTCCTGTCCATGTTGGAGAAAATAAAAGACGGTGGCGACTCTTGCTTCCGCGACATTTCGCGAACCAGCGTTAAACAGTCAGTTCCAGATCCACCGATCACACCTATAATCGAATTGACCCGAATAACTCCAATGACAGTGCTACCTACTTCTCAATAGTGGGATAGTACTGTCTAAAGGACATTTACACAGCTTAATTCCTTAGAGTAGGTAGATTTCTCCTGGGTACTTGCTCTTTCAAAAACAAAAAACAACTTTTCGCACTTACACTTTCAAAAAGTTTTCAAACAAACACTTCATACACTCTTGAGGACTAATACAAGAGTTACCTAGAAGTTTTCAAACAAACTTTTTCAAAACCCACAAACACAAGAAAAGCAAACATTTTTTGAAAATATAGTGAGCAAGTACCTAAGAGCCCGTGGATAACCACGGATAGAAAGGGTGTTAACACCTTCCCTTTCTATAATCTACCTCCCGAACCGAGAAACATCTCGAAAAGGAATTTTGTTGTGCTTTTGTCCTTTCCTTGTTGGAGAAAATAAAAGACGGTGGCGACTCTTGCTTACCGTGACATTTCGCGAACCAGCATTTCAAAACAGTCAGTTTTATTCCCACCGATCACAGAACTGGCGACTCTGCTGGGGAATAATTAATAAGTTAGGTGTACGTTAGGATTAGACCACTCTTGTTTTCAATTGCTTGCTTTGTTTGCTTTAATATTGTGGGCTTGCATCGGAGTTTCATAGATCCTAACCCGGATCTGGGGAATACCCTTTTAGAAGTAGCAACAAACTGTAAGGGAACTGTGCGGGGTATACCGACACGGTTGAAGCAGTTGCTACGTTGATGCGGCACTTTGGTGAGTACCGGTAACCCTTGAGTCAAGTCAAGGAGAGTACGGGGCCGCCGCGTGGTGTCGTGAAGCATCAACTGACCTAGAACCTTACTTGACCATCCTGGCCTCTTTAGGGGTAGTGAGATGACCGACTTTGGTGCAGTCCGAAGTTGGTAGATACTCGATACTACACTCATTGAGGGTTGTTTTCTTGGAATATTTTGGTCGCCAGTTAAGTGGCTAAATCAAAAAAATGAACATAGAAAACAATTCAATGATATTGAGCTCCTTAAAACCCGGTTACTATTGATAGGACAGGTTTTGAGCCAACCAACTTCAAGAGGGTAGTACCTAAACTTCATGCTGGCCTAAACTCTAAGGGCTGTCTTGTGTGACTTGTGTGCCTTCAAACTTGAACTACTTGCATATTCTTGTTATATGACAACATGGGTTCCTTGCAGGTTTTGTTTACAGTCCTTAATCTGGGCTTATAACAGGGTTTACTTACATCACTCCACGCATGGCATAACATCATACTATCATACCATTGCATACATCCTGCATAAGAACTAATCCATTTTAAGGATCTCAAGGGTTTGTGATGCAGGTCATGATGAACCAACTGTCTAGAAAGGGGCAAAGGGGATTTATTTTCCTCTAGCCAAGCTTGTTTGGAGATCAAAACATAACAGCTTGAGTCAGGGGGCTATGACCCACTCGATATGGTGAGCTTTGACTCTTGAAGAAGGACGCCTAACAACATGAAGTTCCTTCAACCAAGCTACCCAAATTCAGATTCTAACAATTTTCTTGTTTACCCCGCGAGATCCTTGAAAACATTGCATACATACATATCATTGCATAACAGGTTACCCTTTACAGGTCTCTCATATTCTCGATGTTTATTTCAGCAATGGCTTTCCAACAAGACAACCAGGATCTTCATACTCAAGAGACTCAGTTCAGAGAGATCTTCCTAAGCCTATCCAAGGGGCAGGAAGAGTTGAGAACACTCCTCATGGGGACTTTGGTCAGGAACAGTCCTGAAGACGATAAGGACGAACGGCTGAAACATTTGCAAGCAGAGGTAGACGCAATGAGAACTTAGATGTTGGGGCAGATGGCTCTTATCCAAGGCTTAGCTCGGGAGCAAGAAGAGTTGAGAACCATGATCAACCAACTTCATCAAGACAAATACAATAGTATGAAGCAAACAGTCAAGGCTGGGGACCAAACCAGTAATCAGCCTCCAAGAAGACAAGAGTTTGGTATGGTGAAGAACGGACCTCTCCAAGTTGCTACTACATTGAGGGTCCAACAACGAACTCATAAAGAACAACAGGTTGATCAGAGCAAGCCAAACAAGCCCAAGAGGCAATTTACCAAGATCAACATGTCACCAACTCAAGCGCTACAACAATTGTTGAAGGCAGGGCTGATTACATTGAAGGATCCTCCCCGGAATCCCAACACCTCTGCTCCTACCTATCATCCCTATGAAAGGTGTGCATACCACTCTGACGGTCTGGGACATGACACCGACAACTGTTGGACTCTGAAGAACAAGATCCAAGATTTGATTGACGGGAGGGTGCTGGAGTTTATGTCAGATGGCGAGATGAAAATCTTTCGTTGAGAATTCTCTGTCTGAGATGACTAGTTCAAACTAAGAAACTTTTGTTCATTTGAATGTTCAAGTTGTATTTTTCTTTGATTGTTCAAACATTTATTCATGTCAAACTCTGTTATTTCATTAATGCATTGCATATGTCTGTTTTGAATCAATCCATTTGTATTCACTATATTTAAATTGCTTTCATTTTTTTTGTGATGATCAACTCTCGATTAAAAATTCCAAACCTTTTGAGGGAGGATGACGAAAACGATACCACGATCTACAATATGCTTTTGAACAGACCCTGCTGATGAAGTACAGGCATTGTTTCAAATCCTAAACAGTGGAGTTATAAGGAAGATAATCCCTCGTCAACCCCTTCGAGCCAAAGAAGTCGGAGTTTTTCTTTTCACAAAAATTAAAACCCTTAATCATAACCTGGGGCAGGATAGTCTTCTCAGCTGATCCAGGTGCACAATGAATGGCATCACAGGAGTCCTTATAAAACAAAAGACAGTAATGGTTCGCTATAATCGTCAAGACAGGCAGTCATTATGTATCAAAACAAAAGCCCACTAAGTCAAAACCTATGAAGGAGACTTACAAAACTGGGACATCCCGCTGACTGTGATCACAAAAGAAACAGCTCAGGCAAAAAGACAGAGATAATAAAATCGAAAAGAAAGAGGTCCTACAGACTCTCAACAAAAAAAGAAATGACTGCCTATTCAAAATAAACTGTCAACATCCGAACCATCACTAGAATATCATAGCAAAGACTCAAACAAGGTATAACGCACGATTAGCTGAGTTTAGGATCGAAGAACATCACGAAGAACGGGTGGGTACAAACAAAATTTGAGCCTTTATCCTTTGTTTCTTAAACCGTGAACCAGACCACGTTATAACCCTTAAAAGTCCTAGTTGAAGCATGGGTTAGTTCGAAAACATATTGTTACAAAAGGTATCCTGACTCCTGTAGGGCTCGCTGTAAAATCCTGAGTTGACATCACATTTTACAAAAATTCACTTGTTTTATTAAAAACTGCATTTTCAAAAACTTCAAGACAGACGTAAGCTTTGCATTTTTAAAATAACATTGTTTGCATATGACTATTTGTTCAAACAACAGAGAAATTCGCACGACGAATATCTAGTGGACAAAAGCCTTCTCAACAAAAAGGATCACCTCAAGTGGAAAAACACTTCCAAGGGGCACGGCATGATCATTGTCCATCATCTGGGGCAGTTAAGTCAAGATTCAGAGAATCTCTCAAAATGCCAAATAGCCAGGGGCAAATCCCCGCCCGAGTCACTTGGGGCATTGGACATGAATCCCAGCGACAAATCTGGTATGATCGAAGATCTTCTGGTAGTTCGGCGACACAACACGACAATGACAACTCCCTACATCCTGAGAGTATGGACATAGTCGGAAAAATACTACGCATATTCAAAGACCCGCTAGGTTGACACGCCTAGGCAAAAATAAGGGCTTCCCGGCGAACCAAAAGGGTTCGGGCAAAAATAAGGGATGAAAATGAAAAAATCTGTATACCCGGCAAGTCGAAAACCTGAAAAGGCGGCTTGGGCAAAAAAAGGTATCCCGGTGGACTGAAAACCCGAAAGGGCGGTCCAGGCAAAAATTAGGGATCAAAAAGCGTACGACTATGTCCCGTCATCTCGTCACTTTCCTACCAGAAGAAGATTTGTCAATCGGCAGTCATCAAGCACCTCATAGGTATCTTCTTCTCCCACAGAAGCTGGGGCAATAAGAGTTGTCCGAATTGTACAAGATGCTCCGTCCTCAAGGTGCCAAGGTAGGTTCAATCGAAGGGCACAACCAAGATACCTTCACTCCCCGCCGAATAAGGCAAGAATCAGCAATACTCTCCCCAAGTAGAGTTGGTCTCCCATCAGCCCTAAAAAGGCACAGTATCCCCAGCAAGCAAGTCAGCAATACTCTCCCCCAAGCAGAGTTAGGCTACTGTCAGCCCTAAGGAAGTTGGATATCCCAAGAAGATCTTAATATTCCCTAGTAGAGAATACAGATGTTCCTCAGCAAGCATCCCGACAGTCTTAATATTTCTCGACAGGAATATAAGATTGTTCCCCGGCGGAATACAAGATACCCCCCAGTGGAGCCATTTCCTCAATACAGTCCAAAAGGTTTCCCCAGGAGAGCTGAACCATCTCCCCAGTAGATTCTGGAAACTTATCCCCTGCAGAGTACAAATATCTCTCCCGGCCATATTCAGAGGTTATTCCCCATCAGAGTCTAACTGGGTTATCCTCAGCAAATTACAATGGAAAGATCGTCCTCGGCGAGGTTCTTCCTATCCCCAGCGGAGTTCATCAAATCCCTCAACAGAGCTTATCAACGAAATCCCCAGCGGAGTTTATCATTAAAATCTCAGCAAAGCATCTCTTCCCACAGAGTAACTCCCCGCAGAGTAATCTTCACCAGGTTTATTCCCCAACGGAGTCATCTTCTCCTACTGTTTTATTCTGGCAAACATCTTTGTTCATCATCCCCAGCGAAATGAAGAACTCTACTCTTCAACATCAGCCCAGGATTCAACGAACTTCCCGGCATTCGTCAAGGATTTATTTTCCCAAACGAAAATACATTCATAAACATCACATTGTCATACATCATGATAAATGCATATACGCATCATATCATACAATCTCATTTATGTTGAGAACATCATTGCTCGATCCATATCATGCATTGTATATGACTGGCCTTTACCTTTCAGGAAAGATGCAGTTAAACTCTAAATCCAGTCAAAGAAGACAAATCCAGTTAAATTAATTCCTAAAGATTTTTCTGATGCAAACCCGTCGTTGAAGACAACCCGTCATTAAAGACAATCTGTCATTGAAGACAACCCGTCGTTAAGGACAACCCATCATTGGAGACAACCCGTCATTGAAGACAACCCGTCATTGAAGACAACCTGTCAATAAAGACAACCCGTCATTGAAGACAACCCGTCATTGAAGACAACCCGTCATTGAAGACAACCCGTCATTGAAGACAACCCGTCATTGAAGACAACCTGTCAATGAAGACAACCTGTCAATGAAGACAACCTGTCAATGAAGACAACCCGTCATTGAAGAAAACCCGTCATTGAAGACAACCTGTCAATGAAGACAGCTCGTCAATAAAGACAACCTATCAATGAAGACAACCTGTCAATGAAGACAGCCCGTCACTAAAGACAACCTGTCAATGAAGACAACCCGTCAATAAAGACAACCCGTCAATAAAGATAATCCGTTAAAAGAGACAACTCGTCAAAGAAGACAAAACCTCCCCTGGTTCAGTTAAATCGGTTCCTAAAGATTTTTCTGAAATAACCTGTCAGTACAGACAACCCATCAACTTTTTGAAGTTCCAGATTTGATACCTTTATCTAGCCAGGGCATGTCTGTGAGCGACTGATTAGAGGTCTACGCCTGTATCCAGCCAGGAAAGCTATCTCGATCAACCTTTTGAAGTTCCAGATTCGATACCTGTATCTAGCCAGGGCATGTCTATGAGCGACTGATTAGAGGTCTACGCCTGTATCCATCCAGGAAAGCTATCTCGATCAACATTTTGAAGTTCCAGATTCGATACCTGTATCTAGCCAGGGCATATCTATGAGCGACTGATTAGAGGTCTACGCCTGTATCCAGCCAGGAAAGCTATCTCGATCAACCTTTTGAAGTTCCATATTCGATACCTGTATCTAGCCAGGGCATATTCGTGAGCGACTAATTAGAGATCTATACATGTATCTAG
The DNA here is from genome assembly GCA_948472305.1 of Vicia faba. NCBI lineage: Eukaryota > Viridiplantae > Streptophyta > Magnoliopsida > Fabales > Fabaceae > Vicia > Vicia faba. Next base: position 1,701,502,987 of record OX451736.1, on the reverse strand, counting down.
CCAGGAAAGTATCTGCATGAAGAGATTGAAGATCAACACCTGTAACAGGCCAGGAAATTATCTTTCTTTCTCAGGTACGCAAGTTCTCGCTAAGGAATCTCTTACGCGATCGACACCCCTGGATGGCATCTTTAAGCCCATCTCCACAGCTATCCATTACAGTTCCAAATGGCATCTATAAGCCCATTCCCGACAAGATTCTGTCACATCTCCAGATGGCATCTATAAGCCCATCCTCCTATCCACCATCTCTCCAAATGGCATCTGTAAGCCCATTCCCGACATCACATTGCTGATACCACACTATACGAGTGCAAATTTCTGGGCACTTTATTGTTCAATCATCTTCCACCTTCGGATCACGAAAGGCACGCAAGCCAATCTACATCCTCATGTTTAAGAAGATTGAACATGGGCAACTGTTGTACCCCAAAATTTACCCTCCCATATTCTTCAAGATTTATCAAGAATCATCTTCAAATGGTTCAGGATTTCTTAAGGGTTGCACAGTCCAAATACCTCCTAAGCCAGCTGAAATTAGGGTTTTGGTTCTCTCAAGGAATTTGAGGTTTTCAATGGCTCAATCAAGTCCCATAGGCCTATATACATTGTCAAGCATCTACATGTCAAGTTTCAAGACTCACAGGGTCATATTCCACATTCAAAATCTCCAATTGCTCTACAGTCAACTGTAGGGGTAAAATGGTCATTTTGCAGTCAAAAGTCATAATTTTTGGTCAATATCTTATTTTGAGCCCACAATCATCATTTTATCAAGTCTTGATCATGATTCCACAAGAATGGCTCAAAAATCATCAAAGATGCAAAAAGTTGTTATTTTTGGACAGTAGAAAAGTCAACTGTATCTTGACCAAGGCATAACGTTTTCATGGTTCATCAGAAAAATCCCATCCAATTCTCATTTTGAATGGGATGACATTTCCTACAACTCATCTTCACATTCCAAGTCCAAGAAATGCTCTCACAAAAAGTTATCAATTTCTATATTATAGGTCAATTTCAAAAGTCAACAAATATGCACTTTAAGTCAAAGACCATAACTTGAGATTGATTAATCCAAATGACATGGGACCAAAGGCATTGGTTAGAGGACTTCGAGACCTTTCCAAAATGTCCAAGAACATGTTCATATGATCCAAATTGAGCAAGATATGCATTGGAGAAGTTGGGAAATTTTTGTGAATTTGCAAAAGTCAACTTTGCTCAAAACACTTTGTTTTTGCTAATGGGCCTCAAATTTCTTCTTGAAACTTTATCCAAGGCCTATGCACGACCCATCAAGCTTAAATTGAATTATTTCCTTATTTTTATTAATTAATTGGATTTTTAATTGATTTTAATTCATTTAATTAATTTAAATTGTAGGAAATTCAAAGATATGGTTTTTTCAATCTTTTTGTGAAGCAAACAAGCTCAAGATATGCTGGCAATTCGTGTGCAAATCAAAGGGACAAGAATCTCCAAGTTTGGCAAGTTTTTCCAATCAAAAAGATTGAAAAATATTTGATTTTCAATCAAATATACAAACATCAATTCCATGGATTTCTTGGCCAAGATTTAACCTAATTCCATTCTACTATAAGTACACAACCTAACCCTAATTCCATGGACGTGAATTTGCTGCAAGAAAGCCATAATCACATTCAAAAAAAATCAAAGAAAAGTGAAAACTGAATTCCATGTTCTAGCACAATTCAAATCTTTTTATTGATTTCAATCCATTGCAGGAGGTCCCCAGAATGATTTGCAATCAATTTCCAGTTTCATAGCTCTAGAAATCACCCTAAACAGAACCACAGTTTGCTTGACTTTTCCATAATCGAAACTCATATTCCATGCGCATTTAACATGATTTATTGGTTGTTTTGCATTGCTTGAATCCACAGGAAGCTTTTGGCATAGGTTAATTGAATTATTATGCATTGAATCGAAAGATGCCATTGATGAATTCTAGGGTTTCCAAGCTTTCAAATTAGGGCTTTGCAATACAGGAAAAATCAAGCCTTGTGAGACCCATGGTTGGATTCGTTAGGTTGAGACGGACACAGTGACACCCTCGCGAAATATTTATGTTCAACACAGAGCTATTCGCTATTTTTTGTGGTTGCAGTTTGTGGGGGTTAAAAACCCCCGCTATCTAACCTTGCTTTTTACAGTTTCAGCGAAGACGATGATGAGGTGGTGATATGTGGTTGGTCCATTCAAAAGGAACGCAGGCTTTTTCATAATTTCCAGCATATTAATTGTTTGCATATATTATATTTGCTTATTATCATTATATCAAACGCAGGCAAGTGGTTCAGTGGATGATGCGCTGGATGTTGATCATTGGGACCTGGGTTCGATTCCCAGGTCCACCCAAATCTCTATAATATTTTTCTTAACATGGTTATGTGCAGATTTCCAAATGAATTCCACCATACACTCTCACATCCCACATGCCATGTGGCCACCAGCTTAGATCCAATGGCCAGGAGATGAAGAACACCATACTCCCAGTCAAAGCATGCGCTGGACAATCAAAAAAAGTCAATGGACTGAAGGGCTTCTTGGGCCTCAGATTGCAATCAACACCTCCTTGTTGGGCCCAGCACCCCCTGGTTAATTATTTTTCTTTTATATTTTTCATTTAATCTTTTTAGTAAATATTATTATTATTTAATTAACTCAAATTAATTATTTTTATAATAAATTCAGACAACTAAAAAATGTAAATATTTTTATTATTATTATTATTTAGTAATTTCACTATTAATTATTTTTTATAAATAAATACTAATAAATTAATTTAGTTTAATTAGGTTTAATTTTGACTTTTTCATAATAAATAAAATAAATTAGAATTAGGTTTTACTAACTTTTGACTTTATTTTTTATTATTTATATTTATATTAAAACATAAAAAACACAAAAATACTTTTTCTTTTAATTATTTAATTAATTAGAATTAGGTTTAATTAAATGCAAAAAAAGGACCAAAATTCATTCTTTTCTCAAAAAGGGTCAAAACCCTAAGACTTTTCCCGATTCAATTTTTATTCGCGCATATTGTTATTTTGATCATATTTATGTATCTGCTCCGAGGATGTAATAGATAATTAGGACTTTTATCGCTTTCTTTATTTTCTCGCATTTATTTTAAAGGGTTATGTTTTTGGCGATGTAAATACCCGACGCCTTTTAATAGCGTAGATTTACTTTCTGCAATTTACTTTCCGCACAATTATTAACTGTTAACTATGCATGACAAGACTTGCCTGAAAAATAAAATCAACCTGTAGCTTACCGTAACACTTGTACAAAGATAATTTAACATGAAACCTGACACACTCGCACATGCCACTCCTAGGGTACGCCTCACTTGGTTGCCTCGACGTGGTCATTGAGTATAGGGTGTTTTAGAGGTTGCCCTCCTGTCTAAAGATCCAGTTGCCTCGAAACGGTTGCCTCGGATAAAAAGGATCTAGGACATTAGGGTTACCGCTAAGGCGTCCTACCATTGCTTTAGTGACCACATGTCCCTATAATCGAATTGACCCGAATAACTCCAATGACGGTGCTACCTACTTCTCAATAGTGGGATAGTACTGTCTAAAGGACATTTACACAGCTTAATTCCTTAGAGTAGGTAGATTTCTCCTGGGTACTTGCTCTTTCTAAACAAAAAACAACTTTTCGCACTTACACTTTCAAAAAGTTTCCAAACAAACACTTCATACACTCTTGAGGACTGATACAAGAGTTACCTAGAAGTTTTCAAACAAACTTTTTTAAAACCCACAAACACAAGAAAAGCAAACATTTTTTGAAAACATAGTGAGCAAGTACCTAAGAGCCCGTGGATAACCACGGATAAAAAGGGTGCTAACACCTTCCCTTTCTATAATCTACCTCCCGAACCAAGAAACATCTCGAAAAGGAATTTTGCTGTGCTTTTGTCCTTTCCTTGTTGGAGAAAATAAAAGACGGTGGCGACTCTTGCTTACCGCGACATTTCGCGAACCAGCATTTCAAAACAGTCAGTTCTATTCCCACCGATCACAAGTAGGTAGCACCGTTGTTGGAGTTTTAAGGGTCAATTCGATTAAGGGACATATGGTCACTAAAGCAATGTTAGGACGCCTTAGCGATAACCCTAATGTCTTAGATCATTTTTCCGAGGCAACCGTTTCGAGGCAACTATGATCTTTGGACAAGAGAGCGACCTCTAAAACTTCCTATACTCAATGACCATGTTCGAAGGCAACCAAGTGAGGTGTACCCTAAGAGTGCGCATGTGCGAGTGCGTTATTTCGGTTATATTATCTTTGTACATGTCATGGGTGAGCTATTTTGATTTTAAGTTCATACATTCAATCTTGTCATGCATTCCCTATTACCAAACATCTAACAATTTATAATTTGCGAAAATTAAATTGCGGAAATTAAATCTAACTATTACAAGGCGTCGGGTATTTACATCGCCAAAAACAACCCTTGAAATTAAAGTGCGAAAAGTAAATAAAGCGATAAAAATAGAGTCCTATTTAAAGCTATTACATTCCGGGAAACAATTACATCAATATCATAAATGGATCGCGCGCGAAAAATTAAATCGAATGCATTTTTTAGGGTTTTGACCCTTTTTAAAAGAAAGCATTTTTTTGGTTTATTTTTGAACTAAAAAGAAATTAAATTAAGTTAACAATTAAATTAAATTAAATTAATTAATTAAAAAAGATATTTTTTTGGATTTTTGGATATTTAAAGAAATAAAATAAATTTGATTTAAAGTTAGTAAAACCTAATTATCTACATTGATTTTAAATATTGCAAAAATATTAAAAGTTATTCTCTAATTAAACTAAATTAATTGAGTTATTATTTATTTACAAAAATGAAATGATGAATTTAATTTTAATAAATAAAATATATTTTTTGTGTTTTTGTTGGATGAGGAAAAAATTAATTGGTTAATTGAATAATAAATAATAAAACAAAAACAATTAAATAAATAGATTAAAAAAAAGAAAGAAATAGAAATAACCCAGGGGGGTTCAGGCCCAATTTAGAGGTGAAACTGGCATTTGAAGCCCATTTGCACACAGGCCTGGGTTGACTTCCTGATTCCCTATGCCTTAGTTGACTTGAGAACATGATAGACATTCAATCTTGGCCACTAGATCTGGCCTGCGGCCATCTTGCAACCTTCTGGATGAGGACACATGATATGCTACACTTTGGAGTTTACATGGGAATATCTGTTGAAAAATAATAACAAGCAATTGGGGGACCTGGGATTCGAACCCAGGTCCCATTGGATTTTGTACTAGCGCCCTTACCAACTCAACCACTGCACTTAATTGTTAGTATGATAAACAATGAATATTATATGGGAAACATCAATAGTATGCCAGAAAATTAAAAAAACGCGTGCCAAGTGTTTGAGTAGGCCAATTGGACCGGGACACGTCTTCATCTTCTCCACTGAACCCTGGTTCTTTTTCCTGCGGATTTGAATCCGCAGCTAAATCCCTAGGTCGATCCTAAAAACCGTTATAGGCCATGAAAACTCAAACCATGACCATAGTCATGCTCGGTTCTCCCTCCTGAATACATCTATGTCCATTATTGGTTCCAATTTTTCCTGCAAAGAAAACGCCCAAAAACAAACTTCCAAAACCCTAGATTCGGGTATGGGGCTATGGCTCATGAAAACACAATTGGTTAATGCAGAAAGTTTCTAAATGGAACGATAAGCATGGTTGTGTAAAGATTTTGCCAAGAAAGTGAAAGAATATGAGTATGCGATTTCAAATATAAGGCAAGGTTTAGAGAGACTTACAACGCGATTCTGGGGGTCTAGGAGCTTGATTTTGATTGCCTTTCACTCAGTGGATATCCAGCAAGGGGTCTACGTTGAGTTTTTGCTTTGAATCGGCCTCTCAAATAGATTTCAATTTCAAGCTTTTTCAAGTTTTTCTCAAGTTTGGTCTTTGTGATTTAGCAGCCTCTAGGTCTTGAAACTCGTTCCTCTCACTTGTATATCTATCAAGCAATGCATTAGGTCAAGTTTTGGGCTTTTAATCTTTGTGCATTGATGCTTGAAGATGTGATTTGATTCACCATTAAAAAGCTTCCAAATTTGTCCAAAAACCAATATTTTGTGCATGATATGGCTTGATACGAGTTTGATCATGCCCATAATGATAATTAAGACCTGTATCAATCAAAAAGATTCCAAGTGATCAAGATTTGGATTTTATTTGGATTTAAATTGATTAAAAATGAATTAATAATTGGACACAAGACTGAAGATAGGACACGTGTGTAGTGTGAAAAGATCAAATCAAGTGGAAAAAAGTGGGCCCATTTGACAAAATTTGATGTTTTGGGGATAGTTGACTTTTGGCAATTTTGGAAAAATGCCCAACTTCAACAATGCATAACTTCTTCAATTTTGAACTTTTGGAGGTGTTATTGGACTTTTTTGAAAGCTTGAGATTTCCTCTAACCAACCCTTTTTGTCTCATCTCATTTTGATATTCCATGCTCAAGTTACAAGCTATGACAAAAAAGGTATTTTTGTTGACTTTCAAAAATAACCTATAATGTCCAAATTTTAAACTTTTTGTGAGTGCATTTCTTGATCTTGGGTGTGAAGATGGATTGTAGGAAATTGCATCCTATTAAAAATGAGCTTTGTATGGGTCATTTCTCATAAAGTATGAGAAAGTTATGCTTGGTCAAAGTTGAGTTGACTTTTCCTGCAAAACCCTAATTTAGCAACTTTTGAGTCTTGATGAATTTTGAGCAATCCTTGATGAATCATGATCAAACCTTGATCAAATGATGAATTATCCTTAAAAATGAGAATGTTGACAAAAAATCTTGAGGTTTGACTGTATTTGGGTCACAGTTGACTTTTTCCCTAGCACAATCGACTTTTGGACTTCTTGAGCAATTGACTGACCAAACTTCCTCTGCAAGGCTTGAAATTTGACATGGATGAACTTGAGGACATATTAGGACATTGGGGAGCACTTTAGGGAATTTGGATGCAAGGACCTTGATGCAACACAAAACCCTAGTTTGAGGTTGACTGCCATAGGAGATGATTTGACTGTCCAACTCTTGGGCAATCTTGAGCAACTTGGAGATTCTTCTTGCAATGTCTTGAGAAGTATGGGAGGGCAAATTTTTGGGGTACAACAGCTTCCCCTGTTCAATTTTCTTAAACCTGAGGATATAGATTGGCTTTCGAGCCTTTCGTGATCCGAAGGTGGAAGATGATTGAACACTAGAGTGCCTAGAAATTTGCACTCGCATGAAGTGGTATCAGCATTATGATGTCGGGAATGGGCTTACAGATGCCATTTGGAGACTGTTGGTAGGTGTTCTGAACTTCAACTAGAATACGAATCAGGGAGATCTTATCGGCGACCTGACTGAACCAGAGGAGGTCTTGTCTTCTTTGACTGGATTGGCATCAGAAAAATCTTTAGGAATCGATTTAACTGGACCAGAGGAGGTCCTGTCTTCTTTGATTGGATTGGCATCAGAAAAATCTTTAGGAATTGATTTAAATGGACCAGAGGAGGTCTTGTCTTCTTTGACTGGGTTGGCATCAGAAAAATCTTTAGGAATCGATTTAACTGGACCAGAGGAGGTCTTGTCTTCTTTAACTGGATTGGCATCAGAAAAATATTTAGGAATCGATTTAACTGGACCAGAGGAGGTCTTGTCTTCTTTGACGGGATTGGCATCAGAAAAATCTTTAGGAATCGATTTAACTGGACCAGAGGAGGTCTTGTCTTCTTTGACGGGATTGGCATCAAAAAAATCTTTAGGAATCGATTTAACTAGACCAGAGGAGGTCTTGTCTTCTTTGACGGGATTGGCATCAGGAAAATCCTTAGGAATCGATTTAACTGGACCAGGCAAGGCCTTTGACTGGATCGGCATCAGAAAAATCTTTAGGAATCGATTTAACTGGACCAAGCAAGGTCTTGGAATAACTTCAACTGGATCGGCATCAGAAAAATCTTTAGGAATCGATTTAACTGGACCAGAGGAGGTCTTGTCTTCTTTGACGGGATTGGAATCAGAAAAATCTTTAGGAATCCATTTAACTGGACCAGGCAAGGCCTTTGACTGGATCGACATTAGAAAAATCTTTAGGAATCGATTTAACTGGACCAGGCAAGGTCTTGGAATAACTTCAACTGGATCGGCATCAGAAAAATCTTTAGGAATCGATTTAACTGGACCAGGCAAGGTCTTGGAATAACTTCAACTGGATCGGCATCAGAAAAATCTTTAGGAATCGATTTAACTGGACCAGAGGAGGTCTTGTCTTCTTTGACGGGATTGGAATCAGAAAAATCTTTAGGAATCCATTTAACTGGACCAGGCAAGGCCTTTGACTGGATCGACATTAGAAAAATCTTTAGGAATCGATTTAACTGGACCAGGCAAGGTCTTGGAATAACTTCAACTGGATCGGCATCAGAAAAATCTTTAGGAATCGATTTAACTGGACCAGAGGAGGTCTTGTCTTCTTTGACTAGATTGGTATCAGAAAAATGTTTAGGAATCGATTTAACTGGACCAGAGGAGGTCTTTGACTGGATCGACATCAGAAAAATCTTTAGGAATCGATTTGTGTGGACCAGACAAGGTCTTGGGATAACTTCAACTGGATCGGCATCAGAAAAATCTTTAGGAATCGATTTAACTGGACCAGAGGAGGTCTTTGACATAGTTGAGAACTTAACTGGATCTTTCTTGAAAGGTAAAGGTCAGTCATATGCAATGCATGATATGGATCAAGCAATGATGTTCTAAACATAAATGAGATTGTACGGTATTATGCGTTCATGAATGTATCATGATGTATGAAAATGTGATGTTTAATTGGGGAAAATAAATCCCGGAGCTGCTGGAGAATAGAGTTGAATTCTTCGTTTCCGCTGGGGATGATGAACGAAGATAATAAAACTGTAGGAGAAGAGAACTCCATTGGGGAATAACTGATGAGGAGATTACTCTGTGGGGAAGAGATGATATGCTGAGGATTCCAGTGATAAGCTCCGCTGGGGATGGATTACCGTTGCTGGTGATATTGGATCTGTTGAGGATTGAATTCCTATTTGTGAAAGGAAAGAAACTTCGTTGGGGACGATCTTTCAGTTGTAACTTGCTAGGGATATCCCTGTTAGACTCTTGTGGGGATAATCCTTTGAATTTGGCTGGGGAGATTTATTTTGTACTTCGCTGGGGGTAAACTTCCAGAGTCTAGAGGGGACGATGATTCAACTCCGCTGGAAAAGCTTTTTCAGACCGTGCTGGGGAAATATTAACTTCACTGGGGCTATCTTGTATTCTGCCAGGGAACATTCTTATACTCCATTGAGGAATATTAAGACTGTCGGGGATACTATTATACTTGCTGGGGAATATTCTTATACTCCGCTGGGGAATTTTAAGACCTTTTTAGTGCTGATGGTAGAACAACTCTGCTTGGGGAGAGTATTGCTGATTGGTTCACAGTTGCAAGTCTCAGCTGAGAGAGCCACCATCACTGTCTTAGTCTGCGGGGAGTGAAAGTATCTTAGCCATATTCTTCAGCTGGATTTACCTTGTACCTGGTGGACAAAGCAACTATACAGTTCAGACAATTCTTATTGCCCCTATTTTTGACATTACCAGTAATCGTCTTTCGTTTCGCGTGTAAATATTTATGAGCAGCAATTAATGTCAAATGCATATATCAAAAATGAACATTGGACGTTCTTTGCAAGACAAAACAGATAAAGGAAAAATAGTTTGAAATTTCTTTGACAATGAATTGTATTGATTTTGAAGTTTGGCCTGTAAATATACGTTTTTGTACAAGAGGCTAACGTCCTAGTAAGAGAACACCGGCGAACAAGAGCGTTTATACATTTTGTAAAAAATAAACAAAACAGCTATGTGAATAATCCCACTGGGTTCCAACTCTGCTATTGCCTTTATGTCCTTGAGCATCTCATCACTTTGCTGTTTGGTTGAAGATGAATCAGATTGATTAGTTTCGTCCGAGCTTGATAGTAGATACCGAAATCCGGATGCATGGTGATCCAATGAGACATAGTGTTACGCTTTGATCCCTAATTTTTTCTTGGACCGCCCTTTCGGGTTTTCAGTCCACCGGGATACCCTTTTTTCCCAAGCCGTCCTTTCAGGTTTTCGACTTACCGGGTGTACAGATTTTTTCATTTTCATCCCTTATTTTTGCCCGAACCCTTTTGGTTCGTCGGGAAGCCCTTATTTTTGCCTAGGCTACTCAACCTAGCGGGTCTTTGATTATGCGTAGTATCTTTTCACTATGTCTGCATTGACGGGGTGAGGAAGGTCATCACCATCCATGGTGGTTAGAATCATGGCTCCTCCTGAGAAAATGTTATTAACCACAAATGGCCCTTCGTAAGTAGGGGTCCATTTGCCCCTAGGATCATCTTGAGGTAAGATAATGCGATTGATTACCAGGTCCCTAACTTGATACTCTTGTCGTCTGACTTTCTTGTTAAATGCCTTGATCATCCGTTTTTGGTACGTCTGACCATGACAAATAGCAGTAAGTCTCTTTTCGTCGATTAGGTTCAGCTGATCAAGTCGGGTCTGAATCCAGTCATCTTCACTCAAACCCGCATCCTTCATAATCCGAAGAGAGGGTATCTGAACTTCAATGGGCAAGACTGCCTCCATACCATATACCAAGGAATATGGTGTTGCCCCAGTTGACGTCCGCGCTGAGGTACGGTACCCATGAAGAGCAAACGGTAACATTTCGTGCCAGTCTTTGTATGTCACTGTCATCTTCTGCACAATTTTCTTAATGTTCTTATTAGCCACTTCAACAGCCCCATTCATCTTCGGCCGGTAAGGAGAAGAGTTGTGATGCTGTATCTTGAATTGCTCGCAGAGCTCGGTGATCATCTTGTTGTTGAGGTTAGTACCGTTGTCCGTAATGATCCTCTCTGGTACACCATATCGACAGATTAGAATGTGCCGAATGAACCGTGCCACAACGTTCTTGGTTACGGTAGCAAAGGAAGCTTCCTTAACCCACTTCGTAAAGTAATCAATAGCTACCAGGATGAAATGATGCCCGTTGGACGCTGTAGATCTGATCTCGCCGATCATATCAATGACCCAAATTGCAAAAGGCCAAGGAGTTGTCAAGACGTTTAGAGGGACTGGAGGTATGTGCACCTTATCAGCATAGACTTGGCACTTGTGACATGTCCGAGAATGCTGATAACAGTCAGCTTCCATTGTGGACCAATAATATCCCTCCCAAAGGATCTTCTTTGCCATGGTATGTCCACTGGAATGAGTTCCGAAAGTACCTTCATGTAACTCCGCCATGATCCTTTCTGCTTCATTCTTATCCACACAACGTAGTAAGGTCGAATCATGGTTACGCTTGTAAGGAATTCCATTGCTGATGAAGAACTTCGCCACGAACCTCCTCAGAAACTTCTTGTCATTAACAGATGCACCCTCGGGGTACTCCTGAGCTTCAAGATACCTTTCCACCTCATGAAACCAGGGCTTTTCTGTTACCTCTTCAGTCTCAATATCACAACAATGTGCAGGTTCGTCCAATATTTCAATCATAATCCGGGGAGCTTCGTTGTCCCAATTGACTTTGAACATATAAGACATGGTAGCCAGCGCGTCCGCCAACTGATTCTCTTCTCTAGGGAAGTGTTCAAAGGTTATCTCCTCGAAATGGGGAAGCAACGTCAATACATACTCCTTATAAGGAATAAGATTTGGGTGTTTCGTATCCCACTCGCCTTTGATCTGACTGATCACGAGAGCGGAATCTCCGAAGACACTTAGAAACTTAATCCTTAGGCCAATCGCTGCTCGAAGACCCATAATGCATGCCTCATACTCTGCCATATTGTTGGTACAGTTGAAACATAGTCGGGCGGTGAATAGAGTATGAGAGCCTTTAGGAGATATTATCATGGCGCCAATGTCGTTACCCAAAGTGTTCGAAGCTCCATCAAAGTACATAGACCATCGGGATCCTTCCTCAGGTCCTTCATCCGGTCCATGTGTCTCACAATCAGTGACCAACATGATATTCTCGTCCGGAAATTCAAAGTTCATAGACTGGTAATCATCCACTGCCTGATGTGCCAAATGGTCTGCCAACACACTTCCCTTAATTGCTTTTTGGGTCGTATATTAGATGTCATACTAAGTCAAGATCATCTGCCATCTTGCTATTCTTCCGGACAAGGCAGGCTTTTCGAAGATATACTTGATTGGATCTATCTTTGATATCAACAGAGTAGTGTGAGTCAACATATACTGTCTCAGCCGGCGAGCAGTCCATGCCAAAGCGCAGCAAGTTTTCTCGAGCAATGAGTATCGGGTCTCACAGTCGGTAAACTTTTTGCTAAGGTAATAAATAGCATGCTCTTTTCGGCCAGACTCGTCATCTTGACCCAGCACACACCCTATTGAGTTGTCGAGTACTGTCAAGTATAAGATCAGAGGTCTCCCCTCAACTGGAGGCATTAGAATAGGTGGCTCTTGGAGATACTCTTTAATCCTCTCGAAAGCTGCCTGGCATTCATCATTCCAACGTACTACTTGATCTTTCTTCAGCAGCTTGAAGATTAGCTCACAAGTAGCAGTCAGGTGCGAGATGAATCGGGCAATATAATTCAGACGCCCAAGGAAGCCTCTGACTTCTTTTTCTGTTCTGGGAGCTGGAATCTCTTGTATGGCTTTCACTTTGGCAGGATCCACTTGAATACCTTTGTCGCTTACGACGAAACCCAATAGCTTACCAGATCTTACCCCAAATGTGCACTTGTTCGGGTTTAACCTCAGCTTGTACAACTTCAACCTGTCAAACATCTTCTGTAGATGGTCAAGATGCTCTTCTTCAGTCTGGGACCTTGCAATCATATCATCGACGTATACCTCAATCTCAAGATGGATCATGTTATGAAACAAAGCAACCATGGCACGTTGATACGTTGCCCCAGCATTCTTCAGTCCAAAAGGCATGACCTTGTAGCAAAAGGTACCCCACTGAGTAACAAAAGTTGTCTTCTCCATGTCTTCGGGAGCCATCTTGATCTGATTATAACCGGAGAAACCATCCATGAAGGAGAATACCTTGTGCTGAGTAGTGTTGTCAACCAGAACGTCGATATGAGGTAGAGGAAAATCATCCTTGGGAGTTGCCCTGTTCAAATCCCTGTAGTCAACACACATTCGGACCTTACCATCTTTCTTCGGCACAAGAACCACATTGGCCACCCACTGTGGGTAAGAAGTCACTGCTAGGAAACCGGCATCAAACTGTTTCATTACTTCAGCCTTGATTTTCTCAGACATCTCTGGGCGCATTCGGCGGACCGTCTGTTTTACTGGAGGACAGTCTTCCTTGGTAGGCAGGCGATGAACCACAATGTCAGTATCCAACCCAGGCATATCTTTGTAAGACCAGGAAAAGATCTCCACATAGTCACGCAGCATCTGAATCAACCATTGTTTCACACTAAGCTCCAGATTGGCACCAACCTTGACGTCCTACTTGTCTGTCTCAGTACCCAGATTCACTATTTCCACTGGCTCTTCATGTGGCTGAATGTCCCTCTCTTCTTGGAGTAACAGTCTTGCAAGTTCACCAGGCACTTCGCAATCATCTTCACCTTCGTCTTCGGCTAAGTTGATCGGATTTTCGAAGTCATAACTGGCAGTAGCAGAGTCGTTACCAGTGAGATCCAGAGTGGATGTAGACCTGTATATGTGAGTGTGTGTAAAATAGCTGTTTTGCAATATATAACAAAGAAAAACAAGGAGCGCAAAATTTAAAATGCAAGAAACGTCCAATGCTTTTATTAATGAGATATGAAAATGACACACGTAAAGCCCTCACAAATGAAGCCACAGTTCCCCAGGTAAGACACCGGGCCATAAAGTTTCAAACATTGTTTGTTACAAATTCAAAACAAAGAGTTTCATTACTGGGTAACGAAAGAAATAGGGATGAAGTCCTTTGCTGTCCAGTTGCTTAGTCCACCGTCGGTCGTATGATAGATCCAACTGTCGAACTCAGACTCTTCGACATCGTCATCCCTGATAGCATTCACCCCTGCATCTTGTTTAGGCTTTTCTGATGCTCCGAACTCAATCTCCTTCGCATCGATCAAGTCCTGTATCTTGTTCTTCAAAACCCAACAATCATCCGTATTATGCCCCGGGCTATCAGAGTGAAAAGCACAGCGGGCATTAGGGTTGTACTTCGGTGAGGTAGTATTTGGATTCTTCGGGGCTTCCTTTGTAATCACCAGGTTGGTCTTCAGCAACTGTGGCAGAATATGAGATAAGGTCATGTTGAGACGGGTGAATTTCCTTCGAGGTCTCTCATCCTTTTGTTGATTATTGTGCTGAGGAGCACCAGTAGGTTTTGAAATAACAACCACATTAACAGCTTGGCGGTGTTCAGGTCTATTCTGGCTTCTCGAACTGTAGACAACATTGGACTCCTTCTTAAAAGGCTTCTTCTCGGTGCTTGATGAAGCACCCTTCTGTATCTTACCAGCCTCAATCCTTTCACCGGTCAAAATTAGCTCCGTAAACCCAGACGAATAGCTCCCAATCAGGTGATTGAAAAATGGACCAGACATGGTCCCCAGAAACATATCCACAAGCTCCCGTTCAACCAAGGGTGGTTGTACTCTTCCGGTGAGGTCCCTCCACTTTTGAGCATAATCTTTGAATCCTTTACCCATTCCCATTGACATACCCTGTAGTTGGGTACGCGTGGGAGCGAGGTCGGAGTTGTATTGGTACTGCTTGTAGAAGGCAGTAGCCAAATCTTCCCAACTGCGGATACTGGCTCCGTCCAACTGATAGAACCATTCAAGCTGAGTCCCTAAGAAATTGTCCTAAAAGAAGTGGATCCATAGTTTCTTATCAGCGGTGTACGGCTGAATCTTCCTTACATATGACCGGAGGTGCAGCTTCGGACAAGAAACTCTGTCATACTTAGCAAAGGATGGTGCCTTGAATTTGTGGGGAATCACCACCCCAGATGATAGACCTATATCACCAAAGTCCAGACCAGGCACTTTCTGAACTTCCATAGCACTCAACCGATCTTCCAGTTGCTTGTATCTATCCTCGGCCGGAGGATACTGTTCCTCGTCGAAGTTCGTCTCATTGTCGGAGACCACAGAGCTAGGAGACCTCCTTTCTTCCTGACTATCTTTCCCTCTAGATGAAGTGGTCAAATCAACTTCATTATGTAGCCTGTTTCTAAACCTGGGACCAGTGTTGAACAGGATTGTCCTCTTCTTCTTCTTCTTCTCTTTCATAATCAGGGTCTTCAGATCTTGCTGACCCTTAGCTAGATTCATGAACAGCTCTTGGAATTGGGCATTCTGGGCCTGGAGGGCCTTGATGGCTTGCTCAGTTGAAGGTTCAGCAGACATGATGAGTGCTGAAATAAACAGCGAAGAAGATAAGAGACCTGTAATGGGTACCTGTTTATGAAGTGCATGGGATGAAATGCGTATGACACGATTTCAAAGACAATCGAGAGATTCAAATTTGTAAACCAGAAAGGAAACACACTTTATTAGATAAAATTTGGAATTCAATTTGTTCAACTGATTCCCTCAGGGCGTTGCAAGAATGGAAATACTGAAAAGTAAATAAAAACTGGAAAAGAAACAATCAAAGGTCCATCAGTGCTCCCATGGTCTCTTCTTGTCGGTGCAGACATAGTCATTGAGAATTCGCTTGTTCTCCAACTGCCTAGTCAACCTCTGGATCTTCTGCTCTTGCTCGTTGAACTTCTCTCGGTAAGAATCCTGTTCTTCCCTCAGTTGCATCCAAGACCTTTTCAGTGCCCCAATGTCAGTGGGCATGTAAGGATGGAGAATGGTAGGAAGAACCCCCTCTTCATTAGCAATTTCAACAATGATAGGTCGGACGGATTCATATGGCATACCCAACTTTTGGGCACAGATACGAACCCATCTGAGATATGGCTCCATTGGCAGAGAAGTCTTTGGACCCAGCTCGTGTGGATCAGATCTGTAAACTCTATCCCAGACCTTTATGAATCTGCGACGTTGCTCATCTCTATCCCCTTGAAAATCAAATATGATACTAGGCATTAGCATCTCATGAGGTCCTTCTCTTCTGGCATGCCCAAACTGATGTAAGGCCAAGCACGGATTGTAAGAAATTCCTCCATGGGTTCCTAGTAGTGGAACATTGGGATACTCCCCACAGCGATCAATGATAGCCTCCTCATCCTTACCCTTGAGAGTCCAGATGATGTCATTATGAGAGAGAGACATAACCCTATAAGCCCAGCCCATGCCTTCTTTGTTCTTCAGCACTAATTTGGGGAGGTGCGAAATAAACCACCTCGCCAATAAAGGAGCACAACACATCAAGGTTCCCCGCTTTCGGGCAGTACGAGCATAAAGCTGATGAAGAATGTCACCCAAGAGTGTGGGTACAGGATTGCGAGAGATGAAGATTTTCACCGCATTTACATCAACGAAGGAGTCAGAGTTCGGAAACAATACCAAGCCATATATCAGAAGAGCCAGAATATCCTCGAATGCCTTGAAGTCTAGACTATCCCAAAAATAGTTAGCCTTACCAACCAAGAACTTAGTCAGAAAACCCTTTGCTCCACTTCTAGTCTCCCAATTAGCCATTACCTCCTCCTTTGTCAAATGAAGGGCTGCAGCAATCTCTTTGGGCCTAAGAATCTTCTCCCAACCAGTAAACGGGGTCTGCTCCAGAATAGAGATACCGAGCAGATCAGAGAATTCTTCTAAGGTGGGAACCAGCTGGTAGTCCTGGAAAGTAAAGCAATGGTACAGTGGATCATAGAATTGGACCAGGACACTCATCATTTACTCGTCCAATTTGGAGGTGACCAAACTGAGAAGATAACTATGTCTTCTGAGGAAGGAAGTAGTATCAGGCATCTTTGCAACCAACTCTTTGAGCATAGTGGGAACCTGGACAAAGTTTATCCGGATGGTATTCCTACGCATGGGCATCATGATGACCTACAAAACAGAACAAAGATGAATCCCTCTTGTCTTTGAAATAGGTTAGTCCAATGCAAGATGTATGCAATGTTATGATGTCATGATGTCATGATAGAAAGCACACCACAAGTATCCACAAATTGCAAACATGGTAAAGGCACACAAGTCGCACAAAGAGCCCTTAGATTTCAGGCTGGCAAGGAGCTTAGGTACTACCCTCTTTCAGTTCAGTTGGTTTAAACCTGTCCTAAAAATAGTAACCGGGTTCTAGAGGATCTCAATATCACTGACTACCCTCGATCGGTCATAATTCCAGTTTAGCAACCTTTTCTTGCGGCCGGAATCATCGCAAGAGTTTAGTCTCAATGAGTGTAGCATATTGCTACTGTTCTATGGCCAAGTTGGTCAATTTAAAGGTTCTAAGGTCAGTTGGTGCTTAATGACCCCTTAGATGACCCATATTCTCCTCGTTCCAACACAAGCGATATCGGTACAATCTAAAGTGCCACACCAACGTAGCTACTGCTTCAACCGTATCGGTCTACGTCGTACAGTTCCCTCACAGTTTATTGCTACTTACCTAAAGGGTATCCCCTAGATCCGAGTTAGGATCTATAGAAACTCCGATACAAGCCCACAAATATAAATCATACAAAGCATACAATTGAAAACACAATGATCTAATCCTAAGGTACACCCCACTTATGTATTTTCCCCAGCAGAGTCGCCAGTTCTGTGATACGGTGGGAGAGAACTGATTGTTTTTTGGAAACCTGGTTCGCGTTTTGTGTTTGTGTTTGCAAAATGTTGCGGTAAGCAAGAGTCGCCACCGACTTTTATTTTATCCAACAAGGAAAGGAAAAAAGCACAGAAAAATTCCTTTTTGAGATGTTTCTCGGGTCCGGGAGGTAGATTATAGAAAGGGAAGGTGTTAGCACCCTTTCTATCCTTGGTTATCCACGGGCTCTTAGGTACTTGCTCAAAGTGTTTTCAAAAATTTTCTTTTCTTTGTGTTTGTGGGTTTGAAAAGAGTTTTTTGTTTGAAAGGTGTAAGTGCGAAAAGTTTTGTTTTGTTTTAAAATGAGTAAGTACTTAAGAACCATCTACCTACTCGAAAAAAAGGAATTAATCTGTGCTAATGTCCTTTAGACAATGCTATCCCACTAAGAATGAGTAGGTAGCACCGTCGTTGGAGTTTTAAGGGTCAATTCGATTAAGGGACATGTGGGCACTAAAGCAATGTTAGGACGCCTTAGCGATAACCCTAATGTCTTAGATCATTTTTCCGAGGCAACCGTTTCTAGGCAACTATGATCTTTGGACAAGAGGGCGACCTCTAAAACTTCCTATACTCAATGACCACGTTCGAAGGAAACCAAGTGAGGTGTATCCTAAGAGTGCGCATGTGCGAGTGCGTTATTTCGGTTATATTATCTTTGTACATGTCATGGGTGAGCTATGTTGATTTTAAGTTCATACATTCAATCTTGTCATGCATTCCCTATTACCAAACATCTACCAATTTATAATTTGCAAAAATTAAATTGCGGAAATTAAATCTAACTATTACAAGGCGTTGGGTATTTACATCGCCAAAAACAACCCTTGAAATTAAAGTGCGAAAAGTAAATAAAGCGATCAAAATTAAGTCCTATTTAAAGCTATTACATTCCGGGAAACAATTACATCAATATCATAAATGGATCGCGCGCGAAAAATTAAATCGAATGCATTTTTTAGGGTTTTGACCCTTTTTGAAAGAAAGCATTTTTTTTGTTTATTTTTGAACTAAAAAGAAATTAAATTAAGTTAACAATTAAATTAAATTAAATTAATTAATTAAAAAAGATATTTTTTTTTATTTTTGGATATTTAAAGAAATAAAATAAATTTGATTTAAAGTTAGTAAAACCTAATTATCTACATTGATTTTAAATATTGCAAAAATATTAAAAGTTATTCTCTAATTAAAATAAATTAATTGAGTTAGTATTTATTTACAAAAATGAAATGATGAATTTAATTTTAATAAATAAAATATATTTTTTGTGTTTTTGTTGGATGAGGAAAAAATTAATTGGTTAATTAAATAATAAATAATAAAAAAAAACAATTAAATAAATAGATTAAAAAAAGAAAGAAATAGAAATAACCCAGAGGGGTTCAGGCCCAATTTGGAGGTGAAACTGGCAATTTGAAGCCCATTTGCACGCAGGCCTGGGTTGACTTCTTGATTCCCTATGCCTTGGTTGACTTGAGAACATGATGGACGTTCAATCTTGGCCACCAGATCTGGCCTGGGGCCATCTGGCAACCATCTGGATGAGGACACATGATATGCTACACTTTGGAGTTTACATGGGAATATCTGTTGAAAAATAATAACAAGCAATTTGGGGACTTGGGATTCAAACCCAGGTCCCATTGGATTTTTTACTAGCGCCCTTACCAACTCAACCACTGCACTTAATTGTTAGTATGATAAACAATGAATATTATATGGGAAACATCAATAATATGCCAGAAAATTAAAAAAACGCGCGCCAAGTTTTTGAATAGGCCAATTGGACCGGGACACGTCTTCATCTTCTCCATTGAACCCTGGTTCTTTTTACTACGGATTTAAATCCGCAGCTAAATCCCTAGGTCGATCCTAAAAACAAATATTTTTTTTATTAATAACCATGTATTAAAATAATATTTCGCAAATAACCGGGTTTCGGAAAAAATTACGCAAATAACCATGTTTCAGATGGCTCCACAAAGGAGGAGCCATCTCACTTGGCGCCTCCACCTAGGGTTTTGCCCTAGGCGCCATCTCACTTGGCGCCTCCCTTGGCTTTTAGCCAAGTGAGATGGCGCATGCTCCTTAAAAATGAGAGGAGGCGCCATCTCACTTGGCTCCTAGGGCAAAACTAGGGCAAAATGTTGTTTTATAAATAATTCGTCCGTTTCTCCGAAATTTCTCACACTTTCTCGCACTGTATTTTTATTTTGTACTCCGTTATTTGCGTAATGACGTCGCCTATGATTTTTAGCAGAGATGGTTACGTTATGTTCTCCGCCACGAAACCTGCAATGAAAATGAAATTCTGGCACATTCACTCCATGGAGCGTTTGAAGCGGGAGTTGATGCGGTGGCTAGATGGAGACATCGCGGAGGGGGAAAAAATTCGAAGGATCCAGAGAAATCGAACAACAACCTCACATGCGACAGGAAGACCTAATGTGTGGTTGGAGGAAGTCAAAACAGACAGTGATGTAATGCTGATGATGCATGGGTCAGATGAAATTGTGTTAACAGTTGTAATTTCCTAGATTGAATATCGTTAATTATTGTTGTACGCGTTTTATTAACTGTAGCAAAATCTATTAACGGAAAACCCTAATGTTTACAACACAAATATTGAAAAGATTTATTGTATTACAATATTTATATGGTCGAGCCAGACGCCTGATTCAGACAGTTTTTGCGATTGTGTCCGACCTGACGGCATAAACCACACTTTCTTTCCAACCTGTCAAGATCGTCCATTTCTGTTGTGATGCGCCTACTTTTGGGACGACCCTTCTTGTTCCTTCGCATTTGGTCATTGTGCCAAACTATATCGCCGTTGTATTCAGGCCAATAATCCGGTTTTGCCACCAAAGGAAAGTTGTTGTTGTAAACAGTGAGCAACGTTTCAGATTTGTAAACGTTTGACAGCAGTTGAAGCGCGTCTTGATGGGTATGAGCACAAGCGGCAATGACATGAGAGCAAGGCATACGAAATGCTTGAAACCTGCCACAATCGCACCATTGAGAAGGTAAAATGACCCTGTATTCTTGTCTTGGCAGGCCTTCATTGTGGTCGATTGTCTCTTTCACAATGAAGTTGTGGCTGTGTCGGTCAAACCGTATAACCATGTGAGTGTTGGCTTTAGCACTTTCAGCCTTAATGTATTTCATGCAGCTTTCACTCCATAGTTGTCCAGATTGCAACACCGTATTCCACATTTCGCCTCTTTTGGAAAATAACGCAGCCATCCTAAAATACGTAGATTTTACCAAGGCAGTGATTGGGAGGTTTCGTATGCCCTTGAATACCCCATTCATTGATTCAATAAGATTCGTTGTCATATGCCCCCATCTTTGGCCATTGTCGTATGACCTAGTCCACTTTTCCACCGGGATATTGTCGATCCACCTACCGGCTTCTGGATTAGACAAACGGATCTCGTTGCGGTAATATTTGAATGTGGGTTGTGTCAATGCATATCCCGCATTCATAACCGCTTTCCTCAATGTTTTGTCCTTGACCTCCCTCGAGAAATTCTGGACGATATGCCTGACGCAATAGACATGCGTAGAAGGAGGGTCATGCCAACCATTTGCTGGATTATTGTAGGCACTTTCAATGGAGGCATGTCTGTCCGAGATCAAACAGAGATCTGGTTGAGGAGCCACGTGTGTCCGAAGATTTTTCAGGAAAAATCTCCAAGCACCACCGGTCTCCCCCTCGACAAGGGCAAACGCAACGGGGAAAATGTTGTTGTTTCCATCTTGTGCAACTGCCATCAATAGCGTGCCTTTGTACTTCCCATACAACCAAGTCCCGTCAATTTGTAGAATTGGTTTGCATGATGCAAACCCTGTGATGCATGGTTGAAATGCCCAAAACACGCGACTGAATATTCTGTTGCCATGCAGTTGACTACCATCTTGGGCGTACGCTGGCAATGTTTCCAGAACATAAACACTACCTGGAGAATACGTCTTGAGTGCATTCAGGTAGCGGGGAAGTTCTCGGTATGACTCCTCCCAGTTTCCGTACACCCTTTCAATCGCCTTAGTCTTTGCTAACCACGCCTTACGGTAAGACGGAGTGTAGTTAAAAACCGTGGTGATGTGGGAGATGATTGTTTTCACCTTTAAAGATGGGTCGTTGCTGACCAGGGGTAGGATTTCTTGACAGATTAGATCATAGTTGAGTTTTCGGTGGTCCTGTGATTGAGTGGAACTTACACAAGTGTGGGTAGTCATGGAACCTATGACCCAGCAGTCACCCCTTAATTTGTATGATGCGGTCAGCTTGAACATACAGTCAGGGTGGACACACTTGATCTTGTACCTTTCCGGGTTGACACGATCCACCTTAAAATCAACCGAGTTGAGCATGTGAAATTTTTTAGTGGCCCTGATGCATTCCTCTTTGTTACGAAACTTGTCCTTCTCTTTTAAATTTTCATCCGACTGCATATACGATTTGAAAAATAAGTTAGTAGAAGGTTCATCTCCGCCCATGTTGAAGTTTGTCATGTGCGGAGGTGGTGTGTAGATTTTGTCTGTAGGAATACTAGGGATGCCATCATCGTCAGAATCATCGTTCACCATTTCATCAAACTCTAACTCGTTATCTTCTTCTTCATCATCAACCGCATCTACCTCATCTTGTTCATTCTCCAAAGGATCAACCTCCTGTGTCACCGGAGGCTCTACCTCCTGTGTCACCGGAGGCTCTTGAAGCAAAACGTACAACTCAATAGAGTCGTATCCAGAAAAGACATGGCTGGAAATCATATTCTGGAGATCCTCGTCATCTTGAACTTCAACCTTATAAAAAATTACTTGGTTGTTTCCAAAAAAAACTGGATTCTGATAAAATATCTGGGACACCGGGCCTTGTTCAAGTTTGGCCTCCAATCTTTTCTTGAAGTACGAGAAATTGGCTTTCCCATTTAAAAGAAATCGAACATTGTCGGTGTTTCTAAACAAAAACCCAACTGTGGGACAAATGTATGTCTCATCGTTGAAATGTGCTTTGACGACAAATTGTGGTGAAGAGGCCATTGCGTAGAATTGTTTTAAGGTTTGAAGGTTGGAATGTTTGAGGTTTATTGATTGTATGAAGGTATGAATGCTGTAATGTTTGAAGGTTGGAATGTATGAATTTGATGACTGATTCGAAGGTTGGAAGATTTGACAGATTATGTGAAACAGTGTTATGTTAAACGTAAGGCTAAAAATTTCAATTAAGTAAGGATGCAACCCCCCAAGGCTGCCAATAATATTACATGCAATAATGAAACCCCATAGGCTGCCACCTAGCCTGGCCCTATTCTGCACATATACATGTTTTTTGTAAGACTCCACCCATCAACTCCAATGGGCTTGCATGCAATAATGAAAGGAATCCCAAAGGCTGTCACGTAGCCTGAGCCTATGCTGTAACAAATGACACCTCTTATTCGCCAAATGGGGTGGCGACACCATTCATTTTTGTACTCTTTCGCCAAGTCCAATGGCGCCTCCCTTACTGTCCAATCGTGATACATGCATGGGCTTATGAAACCCCATAGGCTGCCACCTAGCCTGGCCCTATTCTGCACATATACATGTTTTTTGTAAGACTCCACCCATCAACTCCAATGGGCTTGCATGCAATAATGAAAGGAATCCCAAAGGCTGTCACGTAGCCTGAGCCTATGTTGTAACAAATGACACCTCTTATTCGCCAAATGGGGTGGCGACACCATTCATTTTTGTACTCTTTCGCCAAGTCCAATGGCGCCTCCATTACTGTCCAATCGTGATACATGCATAGGCTTATGAAACCCCATAGGCTGCCACCTAGCCTGGCCCTATTCTACACATATACATGTTTTTTGTAAGACTCCACCCATCAACTCCAATGGGCTTGCATGCAATAATGAAAGGAATCCCAAAGGCTGTCACGTAGCCTGAGCCTATGCTTTAACAAATGACACCTCTTATTTGCCAAATGGGGTGGCGACACCATTCATTTTTTTACTCTTTCGCCAAGTCCAATGGCGCCTCCCTTACTGTCCAATCGTGATACATGCATGGGCTTATGAAACCCCATAGGCTGCCACCTAGCCTGGCCCTATTCTGCACATATACATGTTTTTTGTAAGACTCCACCCATCAACTCCAATGGGCATGCATGCAATAATGAAAGGAATCCCAAAGGCTGTCACGTAGCCTGAGCCTATGCTGTAACAAATAACACCTCTTATTCGCCAAATGGGGTGGCGACACCATTCATTTTTGTACTCTTTCGCCAAGTCCAATGGCGCCTCCCTTACTGTCCAATCGTGATACATGCATGGGCTTATGAAACCACATAGGCTGCCACCTAGCCTGGCTCTATTCTGCACATATACATGTTTTTTGTAAGACTCCACCCATCAACTCCAATGGGCTTGCATGCAATAATGAAAGGAATCCCAAAGGATGTCACGTAGCCTGAGCCTATGTTGTAACAAATGACACCTCTTATTCGCCAAATGGGGTGGCGACACCATTCATTTTTGTACTCTTTCGCCAAGTCCAATGGCGCCTCCCTTACTGTCCAATCGTGATACATGCATGGGCTTATGAAACTCCATAGGCTGCCACCTAGCTTGGCCCTATTCTGCACATATACATGTTTTTTGTAAGACTCCACCCATCAACTCCAATGGGCTGGCATGCAATAATGAAAGGAATCCCAAATGCTGTCACGTAGCCTGAGCCTATGCTGTAACAAATGACACTTCTTATTCGCCAAATGGGGTGGCGACACCATTCATTTTTGTACTTTTTCGCCAAGTCCAATGGCGCCTCCCTTACTGTCCAATCGTGATACATGCATGGGCTGCCACCTAGCCTGCAAGAGTGACACGTTTCATTTTTTGTACATGCATGCATGCATATGTTTAACCCCCTAAGCATGTAAATGTGACACTTCACATGCATGCAAGCACAAGCAACCCCTACATCAAACTTATTTGCCTATAAATACATACCATATGAAACATCTCTCACACCCACACAAGTCTCACTCTCTGCTACGAAATATTTCATAAGTCTATCATACTCTCTATCTCTTCCTAAGTTTTTCATACTCTCAAGCATTTTAAACAATGGATCTTCTAACAATGGGCGATACTCACAGAGGCACAAGGGAAAACATTGCTGCATTTGTAAGTCTCTTCTTTGGTTATACATTTTTCATACTTCAAATAACGCGTTGTTCATCTGAATTAATCTTACACCTGTTAAATTATGATCTCAGGACACAAAAAGATTCAGAATCCGTTTGCACAACTACCTGGCTCCCGACCCATTTATCGTCCCTTATCTGGAATACGCAGGTTTTGGACATGCGATAAAGATCTCCAACTGCACCATTGACTCGAAGTTCATTCTTGCAATGTTAGAAAGGTGGAGACCGGAGACCCATACATTTCACCTACCAATAGGTGAATGTACCATCACGCTAGAGGATGTGTACATGCTACTGGGCCTCCCTATCGACGGTAAGACGGTGAACGGGTCGGTTCAACAACCCAACTCACAGTGTGAAGAACTGTTGGGTAGGGATATGGTAGAAGGTGGTGGAGCAAGAGGGCAGGGAATACTACTCACTGACCTGAAACGTCATTATGCAAGTATGGAATTAAATGAAAATTCCTCAGAGAATGACATAGTAGTAAAAGCCAGAACGTATCTTATGATACTTTTTGGTACATTTTTATTTCCCGAAAGTACGGGAAATAGTGTAAATTTTATGTACTTACATTTACTAACAAATTTTGAAAAAACTAGAAAATATAGTTGGGGTTCTGCAGTATTAGCCCACCTATACAGTTCCTTGTGCAAAAACGCAGTCAAGGAAAAATGTACATTTTATGGGTGCGTATTTTTACTACAAGCCTGGGGTTGGTGGAGGATGGAGTCGTTAAACCCCGTCAACAACAACACTTTCGGTTTCCCGTACGCAACAAAGTAAGTCATCAAGTTATAACATTTATAACTATTTTGCTCTTCCCAAAATATATGCTAAGAATAACATGTTTCTCATTTCCTTTAGGTACTGCGTGAGGGGTATGGATTACGGCAAGAATCCAAGATTCAATGTCGCACTCTACCGCAATCTGTTGGATCACTTAGGCCCAGATGACGTACGTCGTAGCTTTTAAATTTTGTTCATTTAAATTATTTATAAATTACTTTTGCGCTAACCTGATTTAAATTTTATCGCAGTTCGTCTGGAGACCATATTTGGGTTTGGGCCATGATCCAAACCCAGAGGATGCAGCAACTTGGACTGCAAAGACTGCACTCATTCGGTTCAACATTGTGGAGATGCACCACAGCGACCGTGTGAAGATCCAGTTCGGAATGCATCAAGATATACCAAGTGATCCAACAGATTTGTCCCCATGGCATCTTAAAAGGGTCGACGCCCAGTGGGGTCTTACCAACTGGAAAGACTTCGCTCCGGAATGGTGTAAGATGTGGCAGAGGCGTCACCGCTACGTCTTGCAATTCCCGGTTTTCCTTACTCAAGGTAACATGCGACACACGGATCAATATTTGTCGTGGTACAGGTCTGTTAGTAACCCAGATATGCACGTGTCTCATCCGAGGTACTTGGTTGACCCACGCACACAATGGGCACAACCCTCGATTCCCCATCAACAAACCCAAAACCCATCAACCTCCCACCAACCCCCAAGAAGAAATAGACCCACAACCATCCAACCACATTCCCCACCACAACACAACTACAATCAAATGCCGTACAACCAACCACAATCACCACCAAACTACCAATACCCCGATATGCCTCAAACCCAACCATAATACCAACCCTAATACCAGCACACCCACATACCCCACACACAATTTCAGTCTTCCATATATCCCAATATGGCGCCCTCAACATCCAACCTTAGCCCTGATATGGGAATGTCAGAAGATTATGACCAAGCCGACCAAACCTACCATCACCCACCATATCACCAAACCACCCAACATCCTCAATACCAAACACCCCAAGATCCATTTCCTTTCTACCCCTCATACTCAGATGACCAATGCTACAGACCAACCATGGAACCCCACCCACCGCCAACACGACCAAACTTTGAGTATATGGGTAACCGAATGTACCAGAGCGGGTCTTCTAGATATGGAGATCTGACTGATTTTATGGATTCATACCGCATTGACTTCGCTGGGCCATCGACCTTGCCGCAGCAGGAAACGCGACGGCACCCAGCAAGAGAAAGGCGGGGACGGGGATGCGGAACCGGGGGTCATTACCGGGTTCCGAGGGATCACTGATGTATCTTTTTTTTTCCTAGTATTTTTGTATCCATTTTTTTACTGTTATTTTAATGTAATACAGTTGGATGTAATTATTTTTTTTTTAATAAAAAGTCCATTTTGTTGATCTCTGTCCAACAGGCAATGCACAGGAAAAAAAATATAAAAAAAAATTTTTTGCCCTAAAATTACACTTAGGCGCCATCTCACTTGGCTTAGG
This sequence comes from Vicia faba, assembly GCA_948472305.1. Classification (NCBI taxonomy): domain Eukaryota; kingdom Viridiplantae; phylum Streptophyta; class Magnoliopsida; order Fabales; family Fabaceae; genus Vicia; species Vicia faba. The sequence continues at coordinate 1,701,475,569 of OX451736.1, read as the reverse complement.
GCATGCCCTAAGCACATAGGCGCCAAGTGAGATGGCGCCTCCCTTAAAAAAGGAGGTGCATGCGCCATTTCAGATGGCTCCTCCTTTAGGGAGTCATCTGAAACATGGTTATTTGCGTATTTTTTTCCGAAACCCGGTTATTTGCGAAATATTATTTTAATACTTGGTTATTAATAAAAAAAATTCCCTAAAAACCGTTCTAGGCCATGAAAACTCAAACCACGACCATAGTCATGCTCGTCTCTCCCTCCTGAATACATATATGTCCATTATTGGTTCCAGGTTTTCCTGCAAAGAAAACGCCCAAAAACAAACTTCCAAAACCCTAGATTCAGGTATGGGGCTATGGCTCATGAAAACACAATTGGTTAATGCAGAAAGTTTCTAAATGGAACGATAAGCATGGTTGTCTAAAGATTTTTCCAAGAAAGTGCAAGAACATGAGTATGCGATTTCAAATACAGGGCAAGGTTTAGAGAGACTTACAGCGCGATTCTGGGGGTCTAGGAGCTTGATTTTGATTTCCTTTCACTCAGTGGATATCCAGCAAGGGGTCTACGTTGAGTTTTTGCTTTGAATCGGCCTCTCAAATATATTTCAGTTTCAAGCTTTTTCAAGTTTTTCTCAAGTTTGGTCTTTGTGATTTAGCAGCCTCTAGGTCTTGAAACTCGTGCCTCTCACTTGTATATCTATCAAGCAATGCATTAGGTCAATTTTTGGGCTTTGAATCTTTGTGCATTGATGCTTGAAGATGTGATTTGATTCACCATTAAAAAAGCTTCCAAATTTGTCCAAAAACCAATATTTTGTGCATGATATGGCTTGATACGAGTTTGATCATGCCCATAATGATAATTAAGACCTGTATCAATCAAAAAGATTCCAAGTGACCAAGATTTGGATTTTATTTGGATTTAAATTGATTAAAAATGAATTAGTTCAATAAAAATCAAATAAAATAGAAAAATTAATAATTGGACACAAGAATGAAGATAGGACACGTGTGTATGTGACAAGATCAAATCAAGTGTAAAAAAGTGGGCCCATTTGACAAAATTTGATGTTTTGGGGATAGTTGACTTTTGGCAATTTTGGAAAAATGCCCAACTTCAACAATGCATAACTTCTTCAATTTTGAACTTTTGGAGGTGTTCTTGGACTTTTTAGAAAGCTTGAGGTGTCCTCTAACCAACCCTTTTTGTCTCATATCATTTTGATATTCCATTCTCAAGTTACAAGCTTTGGTAAAAAAGGTATTTTTGTTGACTTTCAAAAATGACCTATAATGTCCAAATTTGTAACTTTTTGTGAGTGAATTTTTTGATCTTGGGGTGTGAAGATGGATTGTAGTAAATTTAATCCTATTCAAAATGAGCTTTGGATGGGTCATTTCTCATAAAGTATGAGAAAGTTATGCTTGGTCAAAGTTGAGTTGACTTTTCCTACAAAACCCTAATTTAGCAACTTTTGAGTCTTGATGAATTATGAGCAATCCTTGATGAATCATGATCAACCCTTGATAAAATGATGAATTATCCTTCAAAATTATAATGTTGACAAAAAATCTTGAGGTTTGACTGTATTTGGGTGACAGTTGACTTTTGCCCTAGCACAGTCGACTTTTGGACTTCTTGAGCAATTGATTGACCAAACATCCTCTGCAAGGCTTGAAATTTGACATGGATGAACTTGAGAACATATTAGGACATTGGGGATAACTTGAGGTCATTTGTATACAAGGACCTTGATTCAACACAAAACCCTAGTTTGAGGTTGACTGCCTTAGGAGATGATTTAATTGTCCAACTCTTGGGCAATCTTGAGCAACTTGGAGATTCTTCTTGCAATGTCTTGAGAAGTATGGGAGGGAAAATTTTGGGGTACAACACTTGTTACTTCTGAGTACCCTCCTTGGTAGGCAAACATAGTTCCCGTTCCTAAGAAAGATGGAAAAGTCGGGATGTGTGTCGATTATCGAGATTTGAACAAGGCTAGCCCGAAAGATGATTTCCCGTTACCACACATTAACATGTTGGTTGTTAACACTGCAAAGTTCAATGTCTTTTATTTCATGGATGGTTTCTTCGACTACAATCATATCAAGATAGTTCCTAAAGACATGGAGAAGACTGCTTTTATTACATCATGGGGAATTATTTTGCTATAGAGTGATGTTTTTCGAATTGAAAAATGATGGTGCGACATATCAAAGGGCTATGGCTACTTTGTTCCATGATATGATGCATAAAGAGAACGATTTCTATGTGGATGACATGATTTCTAAATCACAAAATAAAGAAGACCATGTGGAAATTTATTGAAGTAGTTTTAGTTCCTGAGGAAGTATCAACTTTGTCTTAATCCTAACAAATGTACTTTTGGTGTTCGTTCGAGAAAGCTGCTAGGTTTAGTCATCAGTCATAGAGGTATTGAAGTAGATCACAACAAAGTAATAGTTATTCAAGAGATGCATGCTCCTAGAACAAAGAAACAAGTAACATGTTTCCTTGGATGTTTAAACTATATATCCAGATTTATATCACATATGACAGCTACTTGTGGACCAATTTTGAAGCTTCTTAGAAAGGACCAAGTTTGTGTATAGACTGAAGATTGTCAGAAAGCATTTGACAGTATCAAGGAGTATCTACTTGAACCTCCCATTTTGATCCCTCTAGTAGAAGGAATACTGTTGATCATGTATCTAACTATATTAGAAGATTCTATAGGTTTTGTGTTGGTCCAACAAGATTAAACCGGAAGAAAAGAACATGCCATTTACAACCTGAGTAAGAAATTCACAGATTGTGAGTCTTGCTACTCCATGATTGAGAAAACTTGTTGTGCTTTGGCTTGGGCTGTTAAGCGTCCTCATCAATACATGATTAATTACACTACTTGGTTGATATCTAAAATGGATCTGATTAAGTACATCTTTGAGAAACCATCTTTAATCTGAAGAATCGCTCTTTGGAAGATGTTTCTATTAGAATATGATATCGATTATCACGCTCAGAAGGTTATCAAAGGAAGTGTTCTAGCTGACCATTTGGCACACCAACCTATTGATTATTACCAGTCTGTCAGATATGATTTCCCAGACGAAGATGTTATGTACCTAAAAGTCAAAGATTGTGATGAACCTGAGCTCGGATAAGGACTTGATCTAGAATCTCGTTGGGGTTTGGTTTTTAATGGAGCTGTTAATGCTTATGAAAGTTGGGTTGGGACAATTATCATTACTTCTGAAGGCGCTTATATTCCTTTCTCTGTAAGATATATGTTTGATTGTACCAACAATATAGTAGAATATAAGGCTTGTATTATGGGTCTTGAATAAGCGATTGATCTCAATTAAAATCCTTGATATATGCGGAGATTCAACTCTTTTGATTAACCAAATAAAAGGAGAATGGGAGACTCGTCACGCTGGCTTGATCCCCTAGAAAGATTATGCAAGAAGATTACTGACTTTCTTCAACAAAGTTGAGTTGTACCATATTCCCTATGAAGAGAATCAAATGGTTGATGCTTTAGCTACTTTGTCTTCCATGTATCAAGTGAATCGTTGCAACAATATGCCAACAATCAGAACCATGCGCCTGGAATTACCTACTCATGTGCTCGTAGCCGAAGAGGTCACAGATAACAAGCCTTGGCTCCATTAAATTAAAAAATTTCTTCAAAATCAAGAATACCCGCCTAGAGCTTCCCGCAAAAGTAAGAAGACTGTATGGAAATTTCTTCCTGAATGGTGATGTACCGTACGAAAGAAACTTTGATATGGTTCTACTGATATGTGTATATAAATGTGAAGTGGATTTTCTTATGCAAGAAGTTCATGAAGGGTCTTTTGGTACCCATGCCAATGAGCATACAATGGCTAGAAAAATGTTGAGAGCAGGTTACTATTGTATAAAAATGGAATTCGTATATTGTAAATACTTAAGGAAGTTCCACAAAGTCCAGATCTATGCAGATAAAATTCATGTGCCTCTGACTCTCCTCAACATTATCTCTTCTCCATGGCCTTTCTCCATGTGGAGTATTAATATGATCGGTATGATTGAACCCAAGGCCTCGAACATACAATGTTTCATCCTGGTAGTTATTGATTATTTCACCAAATGGGTTAAAGCAGCATCGTATGCAAAAGTGAATCACCAAGTAGTGGTCCAACTTATCATGAACCAACTCATTTACCGGTATGGTTTGACAAGCAAGATTATCACTGACAATGGTTCGAATTTGAACAATATAATGATGAGACAACTTTGCAATGATTTCAACATAGAACATAATAACTCTTCTCCATATAGACCAAAGATGAATGGTGCTTTCGAAGCAGCCAACAAAAACATCAAGAAAATTATTCAGAGGATGGTTGTAACTTAAAAGGATTGGCATGAAATTCTCCCTTTTGCTCTGCATGGTTATCGCACATTCATCCGCACTTCGACAGGGGCAACTCCGTTTTCACTAGTATATGAAATGGAAGCAGTACTCCCCATAGAGGTTGAGATCCCGTCAATGAGAGTTATGATGGAAACTGATTTATCTGAGGTTGAGTGGTGTCAAAGTAGATATGACCAACTAAATTTAATTTAAGAGAAAATAATAACAGCCTTATGTCATGGGCAGTTATATCATAAAAGAATGAAGCGGGCATTTGATAAAAAGGTTTGACCTCGTGAATTCAGAGAAGGAGACCTTGTGCTTAAGAGGATCTTATCTTTCCAACCTGATTCTAGGGGAAAGTGGGCTTCTAATTTTGAAAGTTTGTATGTGGTTAGGACAGCCTTCTCCGGAGGTGCAATGACTCTTATGATATGGATGGTAAGGAGCTCCCGCGCCCTGAGAATTCTGATGCAGTCAAGAAATACTTTGTCTAAAAGAAATAAAAGAACAACTTGCTAAGTTGAAAATCTGAAAGGGCAACTTAGGAAAAATTGAGTGTCTCAGTGGACTGAAAACCCGAGAGACATAAATAGAAAAATAATAATCCCAGTAGATTTAAAACTTGAAAGGGAAATCTAGGCAAAAGTTAAGGAAATTTTTAACAAGTAATTGCATTGGTCCAAGTATGATCTACTTTAAACTCTCTTTGCAAAGGTTCTTCATCAAATCATCTACGGAAAATTTTGAGCACAATTGGAATTCCAAAATCTATTTTATTCTTGATGATGATTTTGAAAATAAAATGTGTTTTAAAAAATGTATACAACAACAAAAGATGTTTTCTTATGGTTTTTGAATTCATAAGGAAATATTAATGGTTACTCTGAAGTACAATTAGATCCTGAAATGTGGATCTAAGAAAGCAATATACTTTTAAAGACACACAAATGATTATGATTCCCCCAGTTAATCTTTCAAGGAGATTTTTCCCCCTTCTATTTAAAATATTGAGGAAATGAACTTCAAGTTTCTCCCTATAAAGAGATTATCTCTCCTCCCGGAGGTACTGACCTTACAAGAAGTTCTTACTTCATCGGTGGCTCTATATTTTATCCCCAAGTGATGTTGAGATTACCCGAGTGCCCAGTTATACCACCATATGCCATCTCTGGTTTATCTGTTATAGTCTACATATGCATGACATTCATTCATTTATTCATACTTACATCATTTATACGCATTCGCATTTTGTCAGTATTCCTGAGTCCACTTACTTTGATTGTGTTTATCCTTAATTAGTTTACTTACTTCCACATTGATGTCTTTGCTCTTTCGAATAAAGTGTCAGCTATAGGCAGAAAGGTGTATGTTCCTTTTGATTCCCCACTAAGCTTGTTCTTCGTGGGAAGGTTTTGCTTTAATTTCCCTATCCATCTTTGGATAGGATAAATTCTCAGTTGAATTTATTCCTCCTTGGGAAGAGTCTTGTTTGACTGTCTCTCTCCAGTTTATCCCTATATTGAACCTTATCTATGATAAATAAGTTTGTTTGGATCTCTCTAGGTAGTTAAACCCTGGATTGAGAATGCATTTATTTTGCACATTTGAAGACTTTCTCTTTATTTGAAGAAATTTATTCTGCAAGAGTGATGACTTGCACTTCTTTTAAAGATTCCCATGTGAAGGCTTTATCTCCTCAACAGGAATCTATTTGCGGTTCCCCTGGAAGTTTGAAATTATTTCCCAACAACATTATTACAAAACTCCCAAAATTATTTCCCGACAACAAGTGGTAGTCTCTTTATTTGAGAAGCTTTTGTATCCCCATATTCCTTTTTGGAAAGAAAATGAAAGTCTCTTTTGAGTAGTCCTTCAATTCCCAGAAAATTTTGTCCCCAAATATCAATATTATTTACTCTAATGGATGGTTAATCTCTTCGATATGACTGAGATAATTCGTTGTAAAGATTTTTATTTACTCCAATGGATGATTAATCTCTTCGATATGATAGAGATAGTTCATTGTGAAGATATTATTTACTCCAATGGATGGTTAATCTCTTCGATATGATAGAGATAGTTTGTTGATTAATATTTACTCTAATGGATGGTTAATCTATTCGATATGATAGAGATAGTTGTTATAACTGGTTATAAAATGAGAGTCGCCACCATTAATTTTTATCCTATGGAAGAGAATATAACGAATAACCCTAATTTGGTCAGATAAGTTGTTAACTCTTTTTTAGACGAAGGGAAGGTGTTAGGCACCCCTCATCTACCTTGTTCACAAGGATACCAGGGTTTAGATTTTCGATTTAGGAAATAGGGTTTTAATTCTTATCAGGGTAAGGCACCACATTTTTTAAGTCGTATGCCTACTTATCCTCTTATGAGGAATCAGAGTCCCAATTTGTATTTCGTAGTTGTTTGTTGGTGTTTTTTATGGATTATGGAAATATCTCGTATTCTCCTTGAACCATATCTGGGTTTGTAAATTGTGGAATTGTTAGATGACGTTCGCAGTTAATGAGAAATATCTCCATAATCCTTTTTGGAAATAGATATGAGGTTTTATTAAGTTAGTGAAAAATTGTCAGTAGTTTGATTAGTTAGATATTTTTGGATATAATATGTAATATGAAAAATATATTTTTAATGCATGAGAGAAAAAATAATTTTAATGCAATTAAAACATTTGAATGAGTTAATATTTAAAAAAGAATTTGAATTAATAAATAAATAAATTTAGAATTTATTATAAATATATTAATAATGTAAAAATAGAATAAAATTATAAATGAATAAATGAATAAATAAATAAGTAAAATTAAAAAAATAAATTAATTTAATTATAAAATGCAGGGGGTTTATTTTCAATTTGTTAGTAAAAGGTTGGGCGTATGAATAACAAGGCACTAAATCCAGATATTAGATTTAGGACCAGTTGCGTGGGGATGCAAGCTTGAACGTAGTAGCGAATCTGGGGGTGCAGAAAATAGGTCTTAAGTCAATATGTTGGACTTGGCCCAATAGCACAGGGAGTATGAATTATGACTGGAAGTGATTTTGGGGGTTAGTTCAGCAAGGGTCTAGGCCCACTTAACTGTTTGAGCTTGTTGGACAAGGTGTGGACGCAAGCTTACACTTATGGTGGGCATGCAATTATGAAACATTGGATAATGATCGGATGTCAATGATTAGTGGTGCATGGTAAGAGGCGACACATGGGAACAAAAGGTGTTATATATTCAATTTTATCCCATTTTTCTCATTTTTTTATCTTTGCTGCGCATCTCTCTATAACCATCCCTTCTCAGTAAAAAAATTCTAGAGAGAGGCTTTGACCTAGAGGCTTTTACTTCTATCTAGAACTCAGGTGATCGAAAATCGCCTCGTCGGCCGAAAATCGCTTCCTCCGGTGACTCCACCCATAGTCACCGTAGGAACCCTGTACACTCCAGGTCTCCGGTTGAAGCTCAACCAGGATCTTCATATGTTCGTTTGTGCCGCCGCGAGAAAACCCATAATCGTTGAAGATATTCAACAAAACCTTAGAACTTTAAGAACCCTAAGGGTTCGTGAAGAACCCTAACCTACCCAAAACCCCTGAAACAAACAACTGCTAGAACCCTAACTTAACCCTAATGAACTGTAACCCTAATGAACCCTAACCCTTAGAAATCTAGAAATTAAAAACCAAACACAAATTGTAGAATCAAACAGATATAACCCTAAGCTAAGTGAATTGGCTTACCTCCCCTGCAGTGATTCTTCTTATATTCGTCCTTTTCTGGTTCTTCGATTTTCCCTTCTAATCTTCTTCTCATTCTTTTTTTGTTTGACAGGTATGTGAGATGATGGTGCGTGATGGTGGTGATGGCTTGAAGCACAGATCTAGGGTTTCATAAATTGAAACCCAGATCTCAAGAAGACGGTTGACTCGCAGATTCTGCTTCTTCTCTGTTATAATTTCTTCTCAAATATGTTGTCCCTTTTCAATTAGTTTTAGGGTTCTTTATATAGTTTTAGAATTAGACTGATTAGGAAATTTATTTGATTTGTCGTTACAAATTGTTTTAGTTTAGAAATTACATATTAGATTAGAGAAGATTTGATTCTGTTTTAGGTTGTAATTGATTTTTGATTGTATTTTATATTGATTAGAGATTTGTTTGTGGTTCGATACAAATTTGATTGATTCGTAAAGTAATTGCTTTTCTGTTTCTAGTCTTTTCCTTTGCAATCTCTACATTGCTCATTTTTTGGGCTCCTTGGGCCGTCGCTGGGATACAAGGGTCTCACAAAAGAAACCCTAATTTTGAATTTCGTCAACATTAGGTTGGCCGGTTTAAAACTTAATTAAAACTTAATTAACTTAATTAATCAAGTTAATTCAATCAGTAGTAAAAAAAACTTAAATGAACCTAGGTCCAAAAAGGTTTAATGGGCCAACATGTGTTCATTTGTTGGTTTTCTCAAACACCCCCTCTCTTATAACTGAAATGGGCATCATACCCATTGGGTCAGCCATATTCTAATCACCCCCATTTTTTTGCACTTATACAAAGACAGCCCACAATGGGCTTAGCTGCGAAGCAAGCTAAGCCCAATACACCCCTCTTTTATTTAAAAAACAACAACAAATTTAATAGACTGGTATAAAAACTGCATTGGGCCTGTAGCAAAGTGGGCCAATGAACCAAGACTTTGTTTTTAGAAGAAAAAAAAATCCTTTCTACTTAATAATGTACCTCCTCCTTCTTTTTATTAAAGCAAAACCTTAATGGGCTGGAATCTTAATAACAAATACACCTCATTTCTAATTGTAAGAAAAACTTATTGGGCAATCAGATTTTGATGGTTCATTTTTGAAAGAATACACCTCCTCTATAAACTTAAACCCCATACTATATATATGAATTTGACAAAAATATATTATAAAGAAAAAGATAACATTAGAAATTAATATCAATAAGGAATAAATTGATTAGAAATCAATAGGGAAAATTTGGGGTATGACAATAGTCCATTGTGAGAACCTTATATAAGTGGTTACCTTTTAAGGAGCTTTTTTGTTACCCTTTTCAAGTAGAAGACTTGATTAAAGAAGAAACTAAGACCTGTTCGTCATGGGGAAGTTTATTGTTACCATTTTCAAGTAGATGACTTGATTAAAGAAGAAACTGAGACCCGTTTGTCATGGGGAAGTTTATTGTTACCCTTTTCAAGTGGAAGACTTGATTAAAGAAGAAATTGATACATGTTCGTCATGGGGAAGTTTATTGTTACCCTTTTCAAGCGGAAGACTTGATTAAAGAAGAAGCTGGTTCTACCTTCATATGTTAAGTTGGTAGTTTACTGTCATCCATGAACCAAGTGTAATCATTGAGATGATGTTATCGTTTTTTATTTTCCTCTTCTTTGGGCTTTTCCCCTTGTAGATTTGAGTTTTCTTTTCTCCCAAGGAGTTGAGTTAATCTTTTCCTAGTAGGATTGGTTTCCCTGGGATTGTTTTTTCCCTTCTCCCTATTGACGTTGTAATGCGGTGGGAGAACTGACTTGGGTGTTTTGAGTTTTATCGCAATTGTGGCGGATAGCAAGAGTCGCCACCGACTTTTCTTTTATCCAATAAGGAAAGGGTGAAAAGAACAGGAAAGACCTTTGAGATATTTTTCTTGAGTTAGGGGGGTAGGTTATGAAAAGGGAAGGTGTTAGCACCCTTTTCATCCATAGTTATCTATGGGCTCTTAGTTGATTGCTAGATCACTTTTGAAATTGCTTTGTTTGAAATGTTTTTATGGTATATTTTGAAAGTATTTTTGAAAAGCGCCTTCGTTTAGGCAAACTTTGTAAAGATTCTCGTCTCTATAAGAATGCATACAAAGTGTTGGACTTTTTGAAAATATTTCATGTTTTGAGAGTGTTTGGGGTGTTTGAAAAGATGTTTGTTTTGAAGATGGATTGTGAGCAAGCAACTAAGAATGTTCTACCTACTCAAAAGTCTTTTGTTCATTTCTTCTTTCCTTTGATATTTCTATCTCACTATTGATTGGTTAGAAGCCTTATCTTTGGATGTAAAGGGACCGACGTGGGTCATCGTATAGTCATGAATAGTAATATTGTGAGATATCTTAGCATTTTTCTCTTTAAGGGGCTAAGATTATTTGTAAGGCAGCATTCATAGCATCATCGAGGGACTTTGATCTTGTATTTTGTTTGTTTTTGCTAAGATGTCTCACATGCATAACATGACCATTTTTAAGGCAACAAGTGGAGTTAACCCTAGAGGTGCAAGTGTGGAAAGTGTGTTTGATTGCATGCATTTTGTCTTGATATTAGGATTTTTCTAAGCATCGATTTTATCTTGCCTTACACACCCTAATTACTAACAATTATATGAAAATGATAAATTTGCGGAAATTTAAAATCCTACACAATTACATCAATAGGGGATGGGGATATAATTTATGAATGAGGATAGAATAGGAGCTTAAATATTACAACCATATTGAATAGTAATGAAAAAAGCATGTAAAACATGTAAAAATAGTGTCAAAGAGAGGAAAATTGCATTTTTGAACATTATGTGTCGACATATGCTCTTTTGCATTGACACATAACCTTCTTTGCCCCTGTATTTCCAAATCAACTTAGTATGAGTCGATACATAATGGTATGTGTCGACTCATACCCTGCATGTGTCGACTCATACGTGCTTTGTGTCGACTCATACACCTTTTTTTCTTATGTTTTGGGCCTGTATAACAGTATGTGTTGACTCATAAGACTATGTGTCGACTCATAACCTGTTTTCCACTAATATGTGTCGACTCATATAGGTATGTGTCAAATCATACTGTCATTTTTTTCACTCTATCTTTGTTTTGCTGCATACATTGGTTAGTTCTCAACATATAAATGACAAGAATGGAAGATAAACAAAGGTTAGCTTCAAGAGGAATGGTTATTACATTTTATATTCCAAGATGAATCAACTAATGATGCTTGAAATGAAGGGTTTAAAGTCAAGAAGACTTACCTTGAAGCTGGAATTTATGCTTTGAGCATGAGTGGCTGCCTTGACTGTTCTTTAACTTGGAAAAAAGAGATGTTACAAAAGCTTGTTCTTGAGTTTGAACAAATTTTATATGATGTATGTGGGGTTCTTAGATGTTTGGACAGAACTTGGAAAGTATGGGAGGTTCAAAAGTTTGGACTTCAAAACTCAAGAGTGGAAGTTTTATGGATTGTTATGGCTTTTGTGAATATGAGATTTTGAGGGTTTATCAACAAAACTTCTTACTTTTCTTTCTATTTTTCTGACCTCTTTCCCTTGCAAATGCTCCTTCTATTTATAGGCAAGAGGTTTGTGAACAATCTGATTTGGTTTACAAACTATGGAGTTATGGCTAGGTTGGATTGCAAACATCAAGTTATATCATGGTCCCAAGATGAAGTATCAAAATTGTTGGTTTAGAGGGACTGATTTCCATGATTTATGGTGGAGTAAAATAAAAAACAAACAAGGTATGGGTTCAAGACAAGTTTTGTACAAAAATCTTGCTTTTTAAGAATAGCAATGGGGCCTTTATGCCATAAATGGAAAGATATTTTGGACAATGGCTAAAACACTTGGGTAATAGCTCAAAATTAGGTGTAAGCATTAAATTTTGATGAGATTGACAAGTTAGAAGGTCTGCAACACAAGATTATGCAGCATAGCATAAGGGTTTTGTTATGTGTTCTTCACTAAAATGACTTGCAAATCAAGAATGGATGCCCAACTTCATGTCCTTGGATCTCCTAGCTCAAATATGATAAATTCATGCTCTTGGATGTTTTGGAAAGCTTGAAACATCATCTATAACTTTCATGTTTGAAATTTTGTCAAAATCATCTTGTAACTATGTGAAAAAATTCCAAGAAGTTGAGATATAATCCTGACCAAAATCTGTTGAAAATTTCTCTAAGTGTTAGATGAAAATGTCACGACTTCGTGAATTTATAACTCAAAATCCAAGCATTTCTATAAAAAGTGTTGTCCTACAATGTTTTAGATATCATTGATATCTACAACTTTCATGTTGGAAGTTTTCCTTGAATCATTTTGCATCATGATGAAAATTTGGTATGAAGTTATGAAATAAACATGTGTAAAACACTTAGAAAAATTCCTAAGTCTTGAAAAGTTTGACTTTTCAAATTGACTTTTGACTTTCTTGACATTTTGATGATTAAGCATGATATTCTTGAATTTCTTGATGAATTTTAATTTTTGAAACTTAATGTTGACCAAAAAGTCAAAGTTTGACTTTTGGTGCTACAATTGACTTTTTCATTAGTACAGCTGATTCTTGGTCATCTGGTCAATTGACCTTGTGAAAACTCAAACCCTGATCTTAAGATATCAATGTTGAGGAGATGTCTTGGCCTAGTCAATCCTTGTGAAAGCTTGGTCCATTGAAGATCTTGTGGGAAATGTATTGAGAAATGAGAGGGAAAATTTTGGGGTACAACAGCTGCCCCTGTTCAATCTTCTTAGACCTGAAGAGTTAGACTGGCGGATCCGTCATTCGTGACTTGAAGGTGGAAGATGATTGAACACTTAAGTGACCAGAAATTTGCACTCGCTTGGGTATGACGTGAACTTTTTGTTGATTATAAGGAATGGGCTTAGATGTGTAATTTGGAGAAGTGATGAAGATTTTGTCGGAGATGGGCTTACAGATGCCATCCATAGTGACAGAAGAGGTCTTTGATTCACCTGTCTTTAACTGGAAGAAATAAATCTAACCAGAAGAGGTCTTTGATTCGTCTGTCTTTAACTGGAAGAAATAAATTTAACCAGAAGAGGTCTTTGATTCTCCTGTTTTTAATCTGGAAGAAATAAATCTAACTAGAAGAGGTCTTTGTTTCGCCTGTTTTTAACTAGAAGAAATAAATTTAACTAGAAGAGGTCTTTGTTTCGCCTGTTTTTAACTGGAAGAAATAAATCTAACCAGAAGAGGTCTTTTTCTCGCCTGTCTTTAACTGGAAGAAATAAATCTAACCAGAAGAGGTCTTTGTTTCGCCTGTCTTTAACTAGAAGAAATAAATCTAACCAGAAGAGGTCTTTGATTAGATTGACTTTTCCGGCAAGGATGAGGGTTAGTTGCATGCAGAAGTATGCACGGCGTGATGATATTCTCAAAATAAAGGAGATTTTGCTATGTGAATTTGTCATGTATATGATATGATGTATGAATGCGATATGCTTATTGAAGTATCTTTGTCTAGGAAAATAAACCCTTGACAAATGTTGGGAGAGTTTTGGGAAGTTAAATCCCAGAATGTTGTTGGAGATGAAGAGTACGTCTCTTCGAACTTGTTTAGGATGTTTCCGCTGGGATTCCTGTTTTTCTTGTTTGAGGAGAACTCCGCTGGGGAACATTGACTTTGCTTGAGAAAAAAAAATTTGCAGGGAGTGTTGATTTCTGCTTGGGGAATTGAGTTCAGGAGTTTTGGTTGTCCATTACTCTACTGGGGAATTAACTCTCGATTGGGAGAATGAAAGTTAGTTGTTATTTGGCCGGGATCCAAGCTTCGCAGCAACTTGCTCGGGGAATAAAGTTAATTGTTATTTGGTCGGATTCCAGGCATCGTAGTAACTCATTGGGGACAGTGGTAAACTCTACTGGGGAAGAGGAGTTTTGTTAGTGATTTTAAGAAGTTAAACTATTATCTGGTCGGGTCCAGGTTTCATAGTAACTTTTGAGGATAGTAACGACTCTGTTGGGGATTGTAATGACTCTACCGGGATCAAGGGTTTTCGTCCATTGGTTTGTAACAGTCTGAAAGCAAGCTTGAGCTGGGGAATTTGTAGTTTGTTGCGGAAATAAACCTTGTTTATTTGACGATCTTTTGGGGAGGTGTTTTCTTTTGACAGAAATTCTCAAGGCTTCTTCTTACGACCAACTAAGCTGGGAAGAGGGTTTTCCAAGATTGAAACTCTGGCTGGGGATTGCATGAATCCGACTTTGTGGGGATGATGTTAATGAGATAAATCTGTGGGGATATCTCAACTTCATTAAAGAGATGCTTGTTACTGTTTGCAATCACACACTTTCTAAATAGTTTAATCATGTCCATATGCATATGTTCATTCAATTTTAGCCATTGGACGTTTTTTTTTGCACTTAAAACAGAAAAAACAAAAAAGTTTTACACTTCAAAGTATATTTTATATTGATGTTTTTCCCATGAATAGGCGTTTTTGTACAAAGATACGGAGATCCTAGTAAGAGTAAATCGTCTACATTGTGACGGGGTTTACCCCAGTTGCTCGACTACATTGTATTCACTCTTTTTGATAATCTTCAAAATTTCCTCCATCTCTTGTCTAGAGGCTTCAATAGTAATCTTCTTCGGTGCCTCTGTCTGGGCAGGCTCACCGGTGATCCCTTTGCCCAGAGTGTCATAGGACTCGACAACAGGGGTAAGAATTGGAACTTGAACAGGGACAGTAGCAGGTGTACTGGTAGGTGTAATAACAACAGACTTCCAAAAAACTGGTGGAGAGATCTCAGGGGAGAAAAGTCTTCCGTTGCGGGTGACTTTACTAGATCCAACAATATTGCTGATGTCAGTATCAGCCTCTTCATTCAAATCTTGTTTAACCCCGTGATAATATACGTCTGCCCTGTAGTGCCACGGGACAGCTTTATCTGATGTATAAGGGACAGGCCCAGGAATGGTGATGATCAACGGTGCAATTTTTGGAACAGATGTAATTCTAACAGGCTTTCTTGAGGAAGCCTTGGAAGCATTGTCGAAAATGGTGATTATAACAACTTCTTCAGTAGGAACCAAAGGAACAAAAGTCTTCTCAAACAGAATTTCTTTATTATCCATCAGATGTTGGACACCTGACTTGAAAAGATGGCAACCAGTAGGTAGGACAGCACACAGATGGCAACCTTCGCCACAGCCCAGAAATAAACCGACAAACAGAAGGTTCTTCTTCACAGTCGTCAATGGAGTAACAATGTCTTTCACAGAAACCACAAAAGAGTCTTCATCTACAGCATTTACTCCATGCTTGGGAATGGGAGAAGTCACAACATTAGGCCATTCAGGCGCTTCGAACTCAATCTCCTTAGCATCAATTAAGTCCTATACCTTATTCTTCAAAACCCAGCAGTCATTCGTATCGTGCCCCAGGCTATCAGAGTGAAAAGCACAGTGGGCGTTCGGATTGTACATGGGTGATGTTATAGTGGGATTCTTCGGGGCCTCCTTCGGAATCACCAAGTTGGTCTTCAATAACTGCGACAAAATTTGGGATAAAGTCCTGTTGAGCTGAGTGAATTGTCTTCGAGGCCTCTCGGCCCTTGGCTGATTGTTGCACTGAGGAGCAACAGCAGGTCTTGATATAACCACTACATTGACTGCTTGGTGGCGTTCAGGTCTATTATGGCTCTTTATGCTGTAAACTGCGTTGGATTCCTTCTCAAAAGGTTTCTTCTTGGTGCTTGATGAAGCACCC
The DNA here is from genome assembly GCA_948472305.1 of Vicia faba. Classification (NCBI taxonomy): domain Eukaryota; kingdom Viridiplantae; phylum Streptophyta; class Magnoliopsida; order Fabales; family Fabaceae; genus Vicia; species Vicia faba. Next base: position 1,701,459,644 of record OX451736.1, on the reverse strand, counting down.
TTCTGTATTTTACCGGATTTGATACCGGCCTTAATTCTTTCCCTGATCATAATCAGCTCTGTAAACCCGGACGATGAACTTCCAATCAGATGGTTAAAATACGGACCAGACAAGGTCCCCAGAAACATATCCACTAGCTCCCTATCAGCCAAGGATGGTTGCATTCTTCCAGCAAGGTCCCTCCACTTCTGGGCGTAGTCTTTGAAACCTTCGCCAGCAACCATAGATATACCCTGAAGTTGGGTACGCGTGGGAGCGAGGTCGGCATTATATTGGTAATGCTTGTAGAAAGCAGCAACCAAGTCCTCCCAATTACGGATACTAGCTCCTTCTAGCTGGTAAAACCATTCTAGTTGAGTCCCTGAAAGACTATCTTGAAAGAAGTGGATCCAGAGGTTCTTATCAGCGGTGTATGGCTGAATCTTTCTAACATACGAATGGAGGTGCAACTTTGGGCAAGAAACCCCATCGTATTTAACAAAGATTGGTGCTTTAAACTTGTGGGGAATCACCACCCCAGATGACAGACCCAAATCTCCAAAGTCCAGACCAGGGACCTTCTGAACCTCCATTGCGCTCAACCGGCCTTCGAGTTGTTTATACCCATCCTTAGCCGGAAGATACTGGTCTTCGTCAAATTCAGTATCATTGTCAGAAACCACAGGGCTAGGTGCCCTCCTTTCTTCCTGATTTTCTCCCCCTCCAGATGAGTGAGTCAAATCAACCTCTTCTCACAAATTGTTTCCAAATCTGCGACCCATATTCAATAGGACCGTCTTCTTCTTCTTCTTCTTATCTTTCAGGATAAGGGTCTTCAGATCTTGCTGACCCTTGGCCAAACTCATGAACAATTTCTGGAACTGGGCATTTTGAGCTTGCAGATCCTTGATGGCTTATTCAGTTGATGTTTCAGAAGACATGATGCGCTGAAATAAACAGTGAAGAAGATGAGAAACCTGTAAGGGTACCTGTGATGAAGTGCATGGGAATGAAATGCGTATGATATGATTTCAAAGACTTTAGAGATTCAAGTTCGTAAACCAAAATGAAACACACTTTTATTAGATAAAACTTTGAATTCAATTGTTCAACAAATGCCTTTAAGGCGTTACAAGAAAGGAAAAACTGAAAAGTAAATCAAAACTAGAAATAACAAAAGGCATCAGCGCTCCCATGGTCGCTTTCCATCGGTGTAGACATAGTCGTTGAGGATCTCCTCGTTCTCCAGCTGCCTTGTCAACTTCTGGATCTTCCGCTCTTGCTCGTGATACTTTTCTCTGTAAGTATCTCACTCTTCTCTCAGCTGCATCCAAGACCTCTTTAATTCCCTAATGTCAGTAGGCATATATGGATGGAGGATGGTAGGTGGAATCCCTTCATCATCAGCAACCTCAACAATTACAGGCAAGACAGCTTCGTACAGCATTCCCAGCTTTTGGGCATGGATTCGAACCCATTGGAGATATGGTTCCATCGGAAGAGAGGTCTTCATCCCTAACTCGTGCGGATCAGACCTGTGTACCCTATCTCAGGCTCGTATGAACTTGCGGCGCTGCTCGTCACTATCCCCTTGGAAGTCAAAGACAATGCTTGGCATTAGCAACTCATGAGGCCCTTCCCTCCTAGCTCGCCCAAACTGGCGTAAGGCCAAACAAGGGTTATAGGTGATCCCTCCATTGATTCCTAGCAGCGGAACATTGGGGTATTCCCCACAGCGATCAATAATGGCCACATCTTCCATGACTTTAGTAGTCCAGATGATGTCAGTGTGAGCTAGGGACATAATCCTGTAGGCCCAACCCATGCCTTCCTTGTTCTTCAAAACTGATTTGGGGAGGTGAGAAATAAACCACCTTGCCAGCAATGGCGTACAACATATAAGGGTTCCCCGTTTCCGAGCATTACGGGCATAAAGAGAGTGCAAAATGTCACCCAAGAGAGTGGGCACAAGATTACCGGACATGAAAATCTTCACTGCATTCACGTCGACGAAAGAATCTGAGTTAGGAAACAACACCAAACCATATATGAGAAGAGCCAGAATGTCTTCAAAGGCCTGAAGGTCTAGACTGTCCCAAAACTGATTAGCCTTACCAACCAAGAACTTAGTCAAGAAGCCTTTTGTCCCACTACGAGTTTCCCAATTAGACATTACCTCAGCCTTTGTTAGATGGAGGGATGAAGCAATCTCTTCTGGCCTAAGGACTTTCTCCCAACCTGTGAGGTCTGCTCTAGAATAGAGATACCAAGTAGATTAGAGAACTCTTCCAAGGTAGGGACCAACTGGTAGTCCGGAAAAGTAAAGCAGTGGTACAGTGGATCAAATAACTGGACTAAGACACTCATCATTTGTTCATCCATCTTGGAGGTGACCAAACTAAGGAGGTGCCCATATCTTCTGATAAAAGAGGAATTATCTGGAACCTTTGCAACCAACTCCTTAAGCTGAGTGGGAATCTGGACAAAGTTGATTTGAATAGTGTTTCTACGCATGGGTGCCATGACCTACAAAACAGAACAAAGATGAATCCCCTTTGTCTTTGAAATGGGTTAGTCCAATGCAAGATGCATGCAATGTCATGATGCATGATGTCATGATAGAAAACACACCACAAGTATCCACAAATAGCAAACATGGTAAGGGCAAACAAGTCACACAGATAGCCCTTAGATTTTAGGTTGTCAAAGAGTCTAGGTACTACCCTATTTTAGTTCAGTTGGTTCAAACTTGTCCTAGAAATAGTAATCGGGTTCTAGAGGATCTCAATATCACTGACCACCCTCGATCGATCATAATTCCAATTTAGCAACCTTTTCTTGCGGCCGGAATCATCGCGAGAGTTTGGTCTCAATGAGTGTAGCATACTGCTACTGTTTTATGGCCAAGTTGGTCAATTATAGGTGCTAAGGTCAGTTCGTGCTTAATGACCCCTTAGAAGACCCATATTCTCCTCGTTGCGCCACAAGAGATATCGGTACAAACTAAAGTGCCACACCAACGTAGCTACTACTTCAACCGTATCGGTCTACGCCGTACAGTTCCCTCACAGTTTATTGCTACTTATCGAAAGGGTGTCCCCCAGATCCGGGTTAGGATCTATAGTAACTCCGATTCAAACCCACAAAGATAAAGCATACAAATCAAGCAACTGAAAACATTATGAACTATTCCTAAGGTACACCCCACTTATAAGTGTCCCCAGCAGAGTCGTCAGTTCTGTGATACGGTGGGAAGAACTGACTGTTTTTTGATTTGCTGGTTTGCGTTTTGTGTTTGTTTTCGCAAAATGTCGCGGTAAGCAAGAGTCGCCACCGACTTTTATTTTATCCAACAAGGAAAGGAAAAAAAGCACAGAAAAATTCCTTTTTGGAGATATTTCTCGGATTCGGGGGGTAGATTATAGAAAGGGAAGGTATTAGCACCCTTTCTATCTGTGGTTATCCACGGGCTCTTAGGTACTTGCTCAATTGTTTTCAAAAATTGCTTTCTTTGTGCTTGTGGGTTTTGAAAAAAAAAATTATTTTAAACTTCGATTTAACTCTTGCTTCTGTCCTCAAGAGTGTAATGAAGTGTTTTGAAAACTTTGTTTGAAAAGGAGTGTAAGTGTGAAAAATTTATTTTGAAAGAGCAAGTATCTAAGAGTTAATTTACCTACTCGAAAAAGGAATCGTTCTATGCTAATTTCCTTTAGAAAATGTTATCCCACTATAAATGAGTAGGTAGCATCGTCGTTGGAGTTTGAGGGTCAATTCGAATGAGGGACATACTGTCACTAAAGCAATGTTAGGACGCCTTAGCAGTAACCCTAATGTCTTAGATCATTTGTTTGAGGCAACAATATCCGAGGCAACCATTTCGAGGCGACTATGATCTTTTAGACAAGAGGACGATCTCTAAAACGACCTATACTCAATGACCGTGTACGAAGGCAACCAAGTGGGGTGTACCCTAAGAGTGCGCATGTGCGAGTGTGTCGTTTTCAGTTATTTTTATCTTTCCACATGTTAAGGGTGATCTAATTTGATTTTAAGATTAACATTCAGTCTTGCCATCCAAACCCTATTGTCAAACATCTAGCAGTTGTAATTTGGGGAATTAAAATGCAGAATTTAAATTACAAGGCGTCGGGTATTTACATCGCCAAAAGATCCCCTTTGAAAATAAAATAAAATAAAGAGGTAAAAATAATTAAATGTCCTATTTAACTATTACAATCTGTAAGCAGATACATAATTGGATAAAAATAAATAAAGTGCGCGGGAAATTAAATCGAGTGTGAAATTTAGGGTTTGACCCCTTTTTTAAAAGAAATTGTTTTTTGGTTGTTTTTATTTAAGGAAAGAAATTAAATTCTAAATTAAATTCTAAATTAAATAACTAAATTAAATATTAAAGTTAATTAATGAAAAAATAATTTATGACATATTTTTGAGTTTTTGTTATTTTAAGAAAGAAGATAAAAATGATTAAATGAAATAAAACCTAATGATTTCTAATTTGATTTTATTTATTTACAAAAATAACAAATTAGAATTCTCTAATTAAGGCCCTAATTAAATTAATTAGTATTTATTAAAAAAATAATTCTAAAATTTTATTGGATAAAAAAAATATTTTTGATGAGTTTTTAATAAAAAGGAAGAATTATGATTGGTTAGTAATTAATTGAAATTAAATAAAATAAACTAAATAAATAAAAAGAAAATATGATAAAAGGAAAGAAATGGGCCTTTTTTGGAGGTGCAAGGAGCATTTTTGTAGGCCCATTAGAAGCTGGCTCGTTTGACCCTTTAGGATCCAGTGTGGGCGCATTGACTTGGCTTTTGGTGGACCTCTAATATGGACCACCTGATATGGCCTTTTGGCCATCTGGCGCTTGGATCGTGAGGGAGCATGGTGTGGATCTGGACTGGCATGTGCATGGGAAAGTCTGAAAACAAAAATCATTGAGAAAGGGGGGGACCTGGGATTCGAACCCAGGTCCTGAAGGGAAATACACCAAATGCTTGCCACCACTCCATGTTGCTTTTCTTGTTAATATAACATGTATTAATATTAATATAATAAAACAAAATCAATTGGTCAGAAAAAATAAAAAGGCGCGCAACATTTGAACCGGACAATGGATGGATGACACGAGTTCATCCCTGACCTCCAACACTGTAAACATTACCTGCGGATTTTTATCCGTAGCGAAGGACGCATCTTCCTTCAAAAATCTCCCTCAGGCCATATAAATACATTCCAAGAACATGGTTGAATTCGTAATGACCTCCTGATCACAACCATGTCTTTCATATGGACCAATTGTACCTGAAATAAAAACTCCCAAAAACTCCAAGCAAACCCTAACTATGGTGGATTGCAATACAGATCAGATAAATGAAATTAAATGATGCCAAAAGCCTGCAAATGTTCTTGTGATCACAAATATACAATTATTTCACTCAATGGATGCCAGAATCATGTGAATCGAAAACAAGAACATGGCGGTTTTACAAAGGACTTACAGTGTGTATAAGGGCCTGGGAATGCCTGGTTTTGATTGGGATAGCTTGTGTGCGTTGCCAGGAATCGATTGGGACCAATATCAAGCTCTGAAAATGCCTCTAGGGTTGATTTCGATCTCCCACTTTTTTGTGATTTTTTTAGTTTTTGCTTTGCCTCCACAAGTGTTCTCTAACCCTAATTTTCGTGTCCTTTGCTTGCTTATGTATTGTACATTGGATTAGGTCTCAATTTGTTGTCCAAATCTCTCTCCATTAAAGCTTTGATATTTGATTTGATTTGCTTTTACAAGCTTGCCAAATTTGATCCAAATCATATCTTCTTGTGCATAATGACTTTGACACGAATCTTATTGCAATGCTAGCTGTGATCAAAGCCTAAAACAACCAGAAAATCATGAGTTATCAATGCCTTGGATTTTATGTGATTTTATTTGATTTAAAATGAATAAATTCAAATAAAAATCAAATTAAATAATAAATATGAGATATGGACACATGGCTGAAGCTAGGGCACGTGGGAAATAATGAAAACTCAAATCAAGTGAAAAAGAATGGGCTCATTTGGAAAATTTTGAAGTTTTGGGGATAGTTGACTTTTGACAATTTTGCAAAACGGTCCAACTTCAACAATGCATAACTTCTTCAATTTTGAACTTTTGGAGATGTTCTTTGACTTTTTAGGAAGCTTGAGATGTCCACTAACCAACCCTTTTGGTATTATCTCATTTTTATATTCCATGCTCAAGTTATAAGCTTTGACAAAAAAGGTGTTTTTGTTGACTTTCAAAAATGACCTATAATGTCCAAATTCATAACTTCTTGTGAGTGCATTTTTTAATCTTGTGATATGAATATGGATTGTAGGGAATTGCATCCTCTTCAAAATGAGCTTTTGATGGGTCATTTATCATAAATTATGAGAAAGTTATGCTTGGTCAAAGTTGAGTTGACTTTTCCTACAAAACCCTAATTTAGCAACTTTTGAATCTTGATAAATTTTGAGCAATCCTTGATGAATCATGATCAACCCTTGATAAAATGATAAAATATCCTTCAAAATGAGAATGTTGGAAAAAAAATCTTGAAGTTTGACTGTTTGTAGGTCACAATTGACTTTTGCCCTAGCACAGTCGATTTTTGGACCTTTGGGCAATTGACTGAGCAAACTTCCTCTGCAAGGCTTGAAATTTGACATGGATGATCTTGAGAACATATTAGGACATTAGGGAGAACTTGAGGTCATTTGGACTCAAGTATCTTGATGCAACACAAAACCCTAATTTGGGGTAGACTGCCTTAGGAGATAGCTTGTCTGACCAACTCTTGAGCAACCTTGAGCAACTTGGATATCTTTCTTGCAATGTTTTGAGAAACTTGGGAGGGAAAAATTTGGGGTACAACACCCGAGCATGAGCATAAAAACAAAGTAGCAAATATAACATGGAAATCTTGGAAGGGGTTTGCCCCCACTGCTCCACCATCTTGAAATCACTCCTTTTTATAATTTTCAAGATCTCATCCATTTCTCGAGGGGAAGGTTCTTTATCAACTATGTATTTTGCGTGTATTTCTATCTCAGCAGGCTCAACAACCTTCTCCTTTCCTTATGTATCAGTACTAGGCTTAGCATCGGTGATGCGGGCAGGTGCCTTTGTCGCAACTGGTGGTGAGATGTTGGGTGAAAAGATTCTCCCAGTTCTGGTCACCTTACTAGTGCCAGTAATGTTACCAATGTCATCAACTTTTATTTCTTCAATCCAAGTGTCTTGCTTTATCCCATGGTAAAACACCTTAGCACCATAGTTCCATGGCACTGCTTTGTTGGAAGATTAGGGAATTGTCCCGAGAGCGGTAATTATCAGAGGAGCAAAGTCGGTTCATTTGAAATCCTGATAGGACCCTTGGAGGAGATCCTAAGAGGCTTGTTTGAGATAGTTATGATGGAGAGATCTTCAATCTTATTGGTCAAACTTTTTGTGGACGGAGTCTTCTCAAATAGGATCTCATGGCTATTCATCAGGCGTTGAATGCCTTCCTTCAACCCTTTGCATCCATTGAGTTGTTTGGCAGAGCAATCTCAATCTTTCAAATAGCCAGGGAAAATCCCGGCTTTCAACAGATTCTTTTTTATAATGGTTAATGGAGTAGTCAAGTCTTTGACGGAGGAAACAAACATGGTGTATTCAATAGCATTGACACCCTTGCCATGATTTGGCATAGGCGTGATGATTACATTCGAAGTTGGAAGAGGATGAAATTCAATGGTCTTGTTGTCTATTAAGTCTTGAATTTTATTCTTCAGTGCCCAGCATTTGTCAGTCTCATGCCTGGACTATTTGAATGATATGCACACTTGGTATTTGGATTGTATTTAGGTGAAGAGGTACCTGGATTGGCCTGAGGATCACGCAGTGTCACCAAATTAGCCTTTAGTAGGTGTTGTAAGGCTTGGGATAGCAACATGCGTATCCTTGTGAATTGTCTTCGTGGAGTCTCAAACCGTTGATGATTGGCAGATGGTCTTTGAGCAGGAGTTGGATTGGAAATCCTGACAGCATTAACGGACTGGCGGTCATCCTTCTTGGTACGGGCCCTTTCCCCATACACATCATTAATTTATTTCTTCCCAATGAAGGGTTTCTTTATGGGATTGGAAGTGGAGGCAGATGCTATGGGAATCTTACCGCTTTTGATTCCGCTTTCATCCCTTTCACCGGTTAAGATTAGCTCAGTGAAACAGGATGAAGAACAACCAACCAACAAGTTGAAAAATGGACTAGATAAAGTGCCCATAAAAATATCAATGTGCTCCCTATCAGTAAAAGGTGGTTGGACCCTACTGGTAAGGTCTCTCCACTTTTGGGCGTACTCTTTGAACCCTTCATTCTTCCCCATTGTCATGTCTTGCAGCTGAACTCTTGTCGGCGCCAAGTCGGCATTATACTGGTATTGTTGATAGAAAGCGGTGGCTAAGTCTTCCCATGTATGGATACGGGAACCATCCAATTGGTAAAACCACTCTAGTTGCGTCCCAGCCAAGTTTTCTTGAAAGAAGTGAACCCAGAGTTTCTTGTCAGTGGTGTGCGGTTAAATTTTACGCACATAAGACTTTAGGTGAAGCTTTGAGCAGGAAACCCCATCATACTTATCTAATACTGGTATCTTGAATTTGTGGGGAATAAGAACCCCAGATATTAAACCCAAATCATCAAAATCCAAACCGGGGACGGCTTGAATCTCAACGGCCTTTAATCTATCTTCTAGCTGCTTGTACTTAACATCAGAAGGAGGATACTGCTCGTCAAAATAATCCTCATCATCAGACGCTTGATCGTTGATATACCCAGCCTGGGTACTCCTAGCTTCTCCAATATGATTCTCGTCTTCCTCAGATGAGTCTTCCACTACCAGGATCTGACGGACCGGCTCTTTGAATCTTCTACCCATGTTGACTAGGGCTTTCCTCTTTGGTTTATTTTTGGATGCTAGAAATGCCATCAAATCTTGTTGCCCCTTTCCTAGGGTCAGCAGTGTCTCTTGAAACTGGGAGTTTTGTGCTTGTAGATCTTTCATTGTTTTCTCGATATCCATCTTGCTAAAATAAACAGCAGAAAGATAAGGAAACCTATCATGGAAAACCCGTTATGTTATGATGCATGGAATATGTGTATGCAAATGATTTCAAGGATTTATGAAATTTAAATTTGTATAGACAAAGAATGAACAAACGTCAATTTTCATTAATTAGTTCAAAATGATTACAAAATGCCTCTTAGGCTTACAAAATAAATCTCTAAGATAAAAAGGTCGAACGCAATCTCTGTGGTGCAAGATAGGCGTTCAAGCTCCGTTCTTCATGTAGTTGCTTTGTGAGCTCCAAAACCCTTTTCTCACTCGCATAGCACTAAGCTTCAAAAGTGTCTCGTTCTTCCTTTAGCTGAATCCAACCTTTTTGCAAGTCTTCAAGAGAAGTAGGCATGTTGGGATGGAGGATAGTATACGGGACTTCTTCTTCAGCAACAGGCTCCATGATAACTGGTAGGATAGAGGGGTAAGGCATCATGAGTTTCTGAGCACGAGCTCGCACCCACCTAAGATAAGGTTCAAAGGGAATATAAATCTTGCGTCCCAGTGTCCCACTATCTGCTTTGTTTACCATCATCCAAGCTCGTTCAAACCTATGACGGTAGCCTTGATCGTTGCTCTCGTAGTCAAATACCACTCCTTGGATGAGCATGTCATGAAGACCATCTCTTCGGGCGTAACCAAAATCTTGCAAGGATAAGCAAGGGTTGTAAGTGATATCTCCCCTAATTCCAAGCAAAGGGACATTAGGGAATTCCCTACAACGGTCAATGATAGAAGTATCCTCCAAGGATGTCGAACACCAATGGATATCAGAGTGGGTGAGGGACATCATCCTTTGAGACCATGTCAATCTTTGCTCGTTCTTCAATGTTGATCGAGGTAAGTGCGAAATAAACCACTTGGCAAGTAGAGGAATACAACACAAGAGAGTACCTCTTTTCTTCTTGGTGTGGGTATGGAAACAATGTAAGATGTCTCCCGGCAAGGTAGGTATAGGATTACGAGAGAGAAAGACTATGAGGCATTCACATCTATGAATTGGTCCGAGTTGGGAAATAGAATCAAACCATAGATGAGAAGGGATAGTACATCCTTAAAGTCTTGAAAATCCAAATCTTCCCAAAATGAACGAGCCTTCTCTAATAAGAACTTGGCTAAGAACCCTTGAACCCCGCTTCTTGTCTCTCAATTTGCTACAATGGCAACCCTCTTCAGATGCAGGGCTTCAGCAATGACTTCAGGTTTTGGAATCCCTTCTAAACTGGTGAATGGTGCTTGATCAAGCACGGTCACTCTTAATAGCAAAGAGAATTCTTCTAGTGTCAGCATTAACTGATAGTCGGGGAAGGTGAAGCAATGATGCATGGGATCAAAGAATTGGAAGAGTATGCACATCATCTCTTCTTGGAAATTGGAGGTAGCCAAATTGAGGATTCAACCATACTTCTTGGTGAAAGAAGAGTCTTCGGGTACCCTGGACACTAACTCTTGGAGTTGAGGGTGTGCTTTCACAAAGTTGATTCTAATGGTATTTCTTCGGACGGAGTTCATGGCCTACAAAATAAAAACAAAGATAAATTCCTAAATCCTTGAAATGGTTAGTGAGAATGTGTATGATGTTATGATGTTTATAATATTATGTACAAGTAAGCATATACACACAAGGAAAACAAAACCTTAGATTTAGGCTTGCATGGAGTTTTATAGGTAAGTACCCTCTTGAAGTTTAGTTGGCTCAAACCTGTCTTAGTAATAGTAATCGGGTCCTAAAGGGTCTCAATATCACTGACCTTTCTTTTAGGCATTGTCTCAGCACAATCAATCTTTTCTTGCAGCCGAGATATCCCAAAAGTCCAATCTCAATGAGTGTAGTATCGAGTATCAACCAATTTTTAGCTTTCCACCGAAACCGCTCATCTCACTATGTCCTAATGGCCAATTTGTTCAATTAAGGTTCTAAGGATAGTTAGTGCTTCATGATGCCACTCAGCGGCCCCGTATTCTCCTCGATTCAACACAAGGGATACCGGTACCCACAAATGCGTCACACTAACGTAGCCATTGTTTCAACCATATCGGTCTACGCCATACAGTTTCCACAATCTATTGCTACTTACCTAAAGTGGTGTCCCAGATCTGGGTAGAGGATCAAAGTAAGCCCAAACAAGGAACCAAAATGTAAAGCAAGCAAGTCAAACAATGAAAGCAAATAAAGGTGATCTTAGTACTAAGGTAACCCCACTTTTAAAAGTCCCTAGCAGAGTCGCCAGTTCTGTAATACGGTGGGAGAACTGACTTGGGATGTTTAACATTTGATCGCAAATGTTGTGGTTAGCAAGAGTCGCCACCGACTTTTATTTTATTCAAAAGGAAAGGTGGAAATTAATAGGAAATACCTTTGAGATTATTTCTTGAGTTCTGGGGGTAGATTATGAAAAGGGGAGGTGTTAACACTCTTTTCATCCATAGTTATCTATGAGCTCTTAGTTGCTTGCTAGATCACTTGCTTTGTTTGAAAATGTGCTTTATGGTGGTTTTTTAAAGTACTTTTGAAAAGGCGCCTTCGTTTAGGCAAACTTTGTAATGGTTCTCGTTCGTAAGAACGTATACAAAGTGTTGTACTTTTGAAAATATTTCATATTTTGAAAGTTTGTTTTTGAAAGAGTTTGGTGCTTGTTTTGAAAATGAGCAAGGATGTTTGTTTTTAAAATGAGCAAGCAACTAAGAACGTTTATACCTACTCAAAAGTCTTTTTTGTTCATTTCTTCCTTTCCTTTGATATTGCTATCTTACCATTGATTGGTAAGAAGTCTTATCTTTGAATGTAAAGGGACGGTCGTGGGTCATAGTATAGTCATGATAACAATGTTGTAAGATATCTTATCATTTATCTTTGAGGGACTAAGATCATTTGAAAAGTAACATTTGTAGCATCATCGAGGGACTATGATCTTGTATTTTTGATTGTTTTTGCTAAGACATCCCACATGCATAACATGACCATATTTGTAAGGCAACAAGTTGAATTACCCTAAGGGTGCATGTGTGAATAGTGTGTTTGTTTTGCATGTATTTAATCTTTGATTAGGATTATCTACTTGTTGATTTTATCTTTCCATACAAACACTAATTACTAGCATTTATATGAAAGTGATAAATTGCAGAAAGTAAAATTACTACGTTATTACATCATTAGGGAAATGGGGTATACAAATTTATAAATGGGGATTGCAAGAAATTAAACCTAATTATCTATTACAACCATATTGAATATTGAACAATGTACAAGAAATGAAAATATAATATACAAGGATATAAATAGAAAGGAAGTGGATTTTTGTTTGGTTTTTGAGGAAAGGGTTTTAACCTAATTAACTAAAAGAAAATTATTAATTAAGATAAATAAAATTAAACCTAAATTAATTAAGAAAAGAAATTAAGTTTGAAAGCATTTTTAGGGTTTTTTAGAAAAGGGTTTAAGCTTAATCAAAATAAAATCAAACTTAATTAATTAAAAGAAACCTAAATTCTAGGTTAATTTTAAATAAAAATAAAATAACTAAACCTAAATTTAATTATTAATTTATTAAGTAAAAGAAATTAAGTTTGTTTAAGAAAATATTTTTGTCTTTTATTTTTTTTAGAGGAATAAAATACAAGTGAATATAAATATATTAGATATATAAATAAATAAACTATTTTTTTGGATATTTATTAATAATAATAATAATAATAATAATAATAATGATAATAATAATAATAATAATAATAAAGAAAAATAAAATAAAATAAAATAAAATAAAATATAAAAATAAAAGTCACGGGGGTTTGAAATGAAATTTGGGAGTTTGTTAGAAAAAACAGTTTTTTGGAGCCTGACCCATTAACATGTTTTTGGAATCAGAAAAGAATAATAAAAAAATGGGCCTGTGTGGTAAATGAAAACATGGGGGTTAGAACAACTAAAAAGTGAAGGCCCAGTGAGACATGGCCCAGGCACGCTGACTTGTAACGAGGAGAAAGAAAATGTTGAAAAATAACAAAAAGTGGCAGTGTTGGGGCTTGAACCCACGCCCTTGACATGAAACGCGTGTTGCCTTACCATTGGGGTGGATATACATCGTTAATATAAGCAAAACCATAAATATATAATACAAAACAAGTTCCAGAAATGAACTTCATCTTCAACCTCCAATCAGGGTCCCTGTAACTCACTCATTTCTCATTCACAAAACTTCCAACATCAAACTTGTTAGAAATTTCACAATGATTCTGAATATATAAATAACTTAAACTAATTCTCAAAGATGGGCAAGAATTTCTAAAAGTACCAAATTCTAACTTAACTTTTTTCAGAGATTCAAACCTAAAATTCTCTAAGCTTAGGCCATATAAATGAAAACTATGAATATGTACAGCTTCAGGGCAATGATATCTACATTTTATCTTCATAAACCAGAATCAAATGATACTTGTATGAAGAGATAGAAGTTCAGAAGAATACCTCAAAATTGGAAATCGTGAAATGAGTTTGAGCTGCTTTCAAGGAGTTGTGATGATCAGGTTAGCTTCCTCAAGTTCCCAGGAAGCTAATGCAATGCTTAGCTTGAGCTATGGATGGCTAGAATGGTCTGGAGAAGTCAACTTGCAGACTCTGTGTTTTGGTTATGGAGGTTAATGAAAATGGTGTTACAGTTCCAGAATAAGGAGAGGGATGGACTATATTTGAGGTATAGAAGCTTTGCAAATGAATTTGAGGGTAAACGCACGGGGGAAATGAGAGATACAAGTTCAAGGCCATAAATGTGTATCAATGGTGTTTTTGAGCAATTTCTGGTTTATGAGTGTTTGAGAGAGTTTTAGGGTCTTTTAGCTCGTGTCTTAGCTTGCAAATAGTGTCTCTATTTATAAGCAAAGAGTTTTGTATGCTACAACAAGTCAAAATTTGAATTTACATGTTTAAGCTCAACATGTGATTTTCTTGACAAAACAGGTTTCCATGCCTTGTACCATGCTATTGTAAAGTGGTTGAACTTTAAATAAGCTTCCTTCTGACTTTGTGGATGGAGTGTAGTTAAAGAGAACAAGTTAGGAGCTCAAGAAGCTGACTTTGTGCATAAATCTTGCTTTACAAGAATGGAAATGGTGACTTTCTCCCTAAAATGGAAAAATGCTTTGGAAAATGCTTGAATCAATTGGAAAATTGATCCATCAATTGTGTAAACATTAAATTAAGGAGTTACAAACAAGTTTGAGGCCTGCAAAGTGAGGATTGTGCAGCATGTCTATGTATTTGGTTCATGTTCATCATAAAATATGCCTTGTAAATCAAGTTTGAAACTCTAACTTCTTGCCTTCAATTCTCTTAGCTCAAATATGATCTCAATGAGTTCTTGGACATTTTGGAAAGCTTTTAACATCCTCTACAACCTTCATGTTGGTCATTTTTGAAGATTCATCTTGGAACTAGGTAAAAAGTTACCATGAAGTTAGGTCAAAATCCTGCATAACTAGGGCAAAATTTCACTAAGTCTTTTTAGTTTCATGGACATGTATTCATAAATTCATAACTTGAAATCCAAGTATTTCTAGAAAAAGTTCTTCCCTATAATGTTTTAGATCTCATTGATATCTACAACTTTCATGTTGGAAGTTTCCCTTGAATCATCTTGCATCATGGTGGAAATTTGGCACAAAGTTATGAAAAAATATGAACTTTCTAACACTTAGAAAAAATTCTAAGTCTTAGAATTTTGACTTTTCAAAGATAATTTTAACTTTTCTATTTCTTGATAAACAAATTTCATATTTTGACATGTTTTAATGAATTGTAATCTTTGAAACTTGATTTTGATCAAAAAGTTAAAGTTTGACTTTTCAGTATACAGTTGCCTTTTCATCAATTGACTGAAATTCAATTATCTATCAATTGATCTTGAGAAATGTTTTGAGACATTCCATTAGTTCAAAATGATGTATTTGAATCCTTGAGATCATGTCTTAAACCAATAAGTCATTTGTTAGATCAAAAGTCAAAAATTGAACCTCCTTAGTCAAAACCCTTATTTTGACCATTTTGCCCTTTTGATGATCTGATCAAATTTCTTGAGGAATTATGATCCAAACTTGATCAATTGACATATATGAGTTCATAATGTTGATGTGGATCAAAAATTATGAAGTTTGACTATAAATTGACTACAGTTGACTTTTTCCCCAATATAGTTGATTTTAGGTCAACTGATCAATTGACTGAGCAAAAATGTGATCCAAGACTTGAAACTTGACATGAGCAATCTTGAGGGTTCTTAATGATCCATGAAAGTCATATCGAGCCTTGAAAGTTCAATTGTCCTTGTGAGAACCTAAACCCTAATTTTTAGTTGTTAGTGCTTGAGAAGGTGTCTTGAGATGGTCAAGCCTTGTGTAGCCTTGAATCAATGGAGATCTTATGAGAGATTTCTTAATAAATGAGAGGGAAAATTTTGGGGTGCAACGGTATTTCAACCTAGCGGGTCATTTTATGCGTAGTATTTTTTAACTATGTTCGCGTTCATAGGATGTGTGAAGTATTCATCATCCATAGTAGTCAGCATCATGGCACCTCCAGAGAAAACTTTCTTTACAACAAATGGTCCATCATAAGTGGGAGTCCATTTTCCCATGGGGTCTCCTTATGGAAGAATGACGCGCTTTATTACCAGTCGCCAGTATGGTATACTCGAGGCTTGATCTTTTTGTTGGAAGCCTTGATCATATGTTTTTGGTGCATCTGACCATGACAAACAGCAGTCAGTCGCTTCTCGTCAATCAAGTTCAACTGATCCAACCTAGCCTGAATCCATTAGTCTTCACCTAAATTTGCTTCTTTCATTATCCTTAGAGAAGGAATATTAACTTTGAAAGGTAGGACAACTTCCATGCCATAGACCAAGAAGAACGGGGTTTCCCCAGTTGATGTTCGAGTTGAAGTAGGGTAGCCATGGAGAGAAAACGGTAACATCTCATGCCAGTCTTTATATGTCGCCACCATATTTTGCACAATCTTATTGATATTTTTATTGGCGGCTTCCATTGTTCCATTCATCTTGGGTCTGTACGGAGAAGATTTATGATGCTTGATTTTAAACTGAGTACAAAGTTTGTAATCATAGCATTGTTGAGGTTAGTTCCATTGTCAGTGATGATCCTTTCGGGGATACTGTAACGGCAGATGAGGTTATGCTTGATAAACATGGCTACAACGTTCTTGGTGATTGAGGCATATGAGGCAGCTTTGACCCACTTGATAAAGTAATCAATAACAACAAGGATGAAACAGTTTCCATTGGAAGCGGTAGGTTTGATCTCTCCAATCATATCAATTCCCCATATTACAAACGGCCACAGAGAAGTCATGACATTTAGAGGAATAGGAGGTACATGGACCTTGTCAGCATAGATTTGACACTTGTGGCAACTCTTTGAGTGATGATGACAATCAGTTTCCATTGTAGACCAATAGTAACCAGCCCTCGGGATTTTCTTGGCCATAGTATATCCACTAGAGTGGGCCCCAAAGAAGCCATCATGCATGTCTTCCATAATTTTCTCTGCCTCCTTCTTGTCCATACACTGGAGTAGAGTAGAATCATGGTTGCGCTTGTATAGGATTTTGTTGCTTAGAAAGAATTTGGCTAAAAATCTTCGCAAGAATTTCCTATCATTGATGGAAGCTCCTTCAGGATACTCTTGTGCTTCAAGATATCTCCTCACCTCATGGTACCATGGTTTCTCTTCGTCAGTGTCAAGCTCATAGAAGTGAGAAGGTTCGTCGAATCTTTCAATTGTAATCATGGGAGCTTCGTTGTCCCATTTGACTTTAAACATGGAAGACATTGTTGCTAAGGCGTCAGCCAACTGATTTTCTTCTCTAGGGAAATTTTCAAAGGTGATCTCCTCGAAGTATGGTATCAGGGTTAACACAAGCTCCTTGTAAGGAATAAGGTTAGGATGCTTAGGGTCCCATTCTCCTTTGACTTGACTGATCACTAGAACAGATTCTTCGAACACATCCAAGTGCTTGATCCTTAAGTCAATGGCAGTCTTCAAACCCAATATACACGCCTCGTACTTAGCCATGTTATTCGTATAATAGAAGCACAATCTAGCAGTGAAAAGAGTATGGCAACCCTCAGGAGAAATAATCACAACATCAATTCCATTTCCCAAAGCGTTGGAAGCCCCATCAAAAACCATAGTCCATCGGGATCCTTGTTCAAGTCCATCATACAGTCCGGGTTTTTCACAGTCAGTCACTAACACGATATTCTCATCTGGGAAGTCAAAGTTCATAGATTGATGATCATCAACATCTTGATGGGCAAAATGATTTGCCAATACGCTTCCTTTAATGGCCTTTTGTGTTGTATATTGAATATCGTATTCAGTCAGAATCATTTGCCATCTAGTTATTCATCCGGAGAGAGAAGGTTTCTCAAAGATGTACTTGATAAGGTCCATCTTAGAAATCAATAAAGTGGTGTGAGTCAACATATACTGTCTTAGCCGGCGAGCAGTCCATTCCAGAGCACGACAAGTTTTCTCGAGCAATGAATATCTGGTTTCACAGTCGGTAAACTTTTTGCTCAGGTAGTATATCGCATGCTCTTTTCAACCAGACTTGTCATATTGGCCTAACACACACCCCATAGAATTCTCTAGCACAGTCAAGTACATGATCAATGGTCTTCCTTCCACTGGAGGCATAAGAATAGGAGGTTCTTGCAAATATTCCTTGATTTTCTCGAAGGCAGCTTGGCAATCGTCATTCCATTTGACTACTTGATCTTTCTTTAGGAGTTTGAAGATTGGCTCACAAGTAGTAGTTAGATGAGATATGAAACGGGCAATGTAATTAAGACGAACCAAGAATCCTTTAACCTCCTTTTCAGAACGGGGAACTGGAATTTCTTGAATGGCTTTTACCTTTGCAGGATCAACTTCGATGCCTATACCACTTACGACAAAACCTAGAAGCTTTCCAGACCTTACTCCGAATGTGCACTTTATAGGGTTCAACCTCAACTTATACTTCTTCGGCCTCTCAAATAACTTGTGTAGGTGATCGAGATGCTCTTCTTCAGTTTGCGACTTTGCAATCATATCATCCACATATATCTTTATTTCATGATGGATCATATCATGAAATAAAGCTACCATAGCTCTTTGATATGTTTCCCCTGCATTTTTTAATCCGAACAGCATGACCTTGTAACAAAAGGTGCCCCATTTTGTAACAAAGGTGGTCTTTTCCATGTCTTTGGAAGCCATCTTGATTTGGTTGTAGCCAGAAAATCCATCCATGAAGGAGAAGACTTTATGTTGAGCGGTGTTGTCAACCAAGACATCAATATGAGGTAAAGGGAAATCATCTTTTGGGCTTGCCCTATTAAAATCCTTATAGTCTACACACATACGAACTTTTCCATCCTTCTTCGACACGGGGACCACGTTTGCAACCCATTGAAAATAAGATGTCACTGCTAGGAAACCTGCATTGAATTGTTTCATCACTTCAGCTTTTATCTTTTCAGACATGCCAGGCCGCATGCGACGAACCTTTTGCTTAATAGGAGGGCAATCTTCCTTTGTTGGCAGACAATGAACCATAATATCGGTATTCAACCCTGGCATATCTTCATACGACCAAGCAAACACTTCGACATAGTCATGTAGCATCTGAACCAAACTTCTCTTGATACCGTCTTCTAGGTTGGTGTCGATCTTGACTTCTTTCCTGTCTGTTTCAATACCTAGGTTGATAACTTCGACCGACTCTTCATGAGCTTGAATAGCTTTTTCCACTTGCATCAGCAGCCTGGCTAGCTCTCCTGGTATTTCACAATCTTCCCCGCCTTCGTCTTCGGCTCGGTTAATTGGATGTTTGAAGTCATAAATGGTGTTGTACCCCAAAATTTGCCCTCCCATGTTTTCAAAGGTCTTCCACTGCATGGCTGATCACAAACCCTTGCCTAAGGAAAAAATAAAGTTTTTGAAGATGAACAAAGTGTCTTTTGATTGGCATCTTGGAAAAGTCTTTGATTGGGCATTTGGCACTCTTCGATCAGGCTTGGCCCACCAGTCTTCGATTGGGCATTTGGCACTCTTCGATCAGGCTTTGATTAGTAAGCTTCGATTGAGCGCTGGACACTCTTTGATCAAGCTTTAGTGTTCAAGTCTTCGACTGAGCGCTGGACCTCCTTCGATCAAGCTTTGGTCTGCAAGCTTCGATTGAGCGTTGGACCCCTTCGATCAAGCCAATGTCACAATGCTTCGACTAGCACTTCAGAGGGTCCTTCGACTGGAACTTCATATTTACCTCAATCAGAACATCAGAACGAAATGACCTTTAAATGGCATTTCAGTGCAGGGTTTCTTCTAATCTAAGATGCTCTGATGAAGGAAGTTCTGGACACTTTGAATCAGAACTCAGACTCATCACAAGGCCAAGGGCTGGGCGAAGTTGTCTAATAGGGAATGTTCTAAATAGATTCGAATTGGACTTTGAAGCTGGCAAAGAAGGAAGATTCGAAGGAAGGAAGTAGGCTGGCATGACTAAGCAAAAAACACATATCCTAACCTGTCCAGAATACCCAAAGTTCACAATGGCAGGTGTCCCTTGCAAATATGCAATCGAAGCAGGGGGAGTCTCAATCGAAGGGGCTGTGACTGGAGTGATTCGAATTGGACTTTGAAGCAATCGAAGAGAGCAAATTCGAAGGGGCAAGTCAGCTTTCGATTTTTCATCATGTTGGAGGCCCAAACAGCTCATAACAGGCTGGCAGTAACGCCTGGAAATAGATTGGAACCTGATTGAATCAAATATAGCAAGTCTTTATGAAGAAATCAAATCAAATCTCTTCATCATAATGGACCAAGATTTGATACACAAATGTTGACCTAATTTCCTTGTCTATATAAACCTCATGCTCATAAACAAATCACACACGGAAAACCCTTGCAGACAGACGTGAAAGACACAAAAAAAACACAGAAACTGTGCAGAAATGGCGCCACAGTCTTGCAAAAAACCTTGAAAAGTGTGGGATCAAGAACCACATTGGAGGCAGATTCAGACCAAAAGAAAGACGCAGCTCTCTTGCCAGCAACCTCCTGAAGCGAGGCCAATCAGAAACCAAGCCTTTCACCGTCTATAACGCACTGTAAGCCCCCATGAACCTTGCTCTGCACATGGAATCGTAATTCAGTTTTTATGCATCTTTATGTTATATTTCTTGCATATTTGTATTAATCATTAAATTCCTGAGCAAACTGCATTATTTGATTGTATTTTCGTGACCTCTAACCCCATATCCAGAACCTAGGGTTCTTATGTGTGTTTTTTAGGCGTTTTGCGTGCAGGTTAAATCAAGGCCAACAATGGCCATGAATGAATTCAGGGGAGTGAGACGAGTACAGTGGTACTCTTGGATTCCATTTGTGTGACCTAGGGAGCATTTTAGAACCATCCCACGAAACCTACTGTGGATAAAAATCCGCAGGTAACCGAACCAAGTCTTGTGAAGAAGACGATTACGTGGTGGAGCGTGATTGGTTCGTTTGAATCAATTGCGTGTTTTTTTATTCTTTGGCCAGGCATAATTATTGTTTGTATATAATATTTGTTTTCCATTTAACTAACGAATGAAGCAGATTGGCTGGTTGGTGAACGCGTTAGTGCAAGACCCCTTGGGACCTGGATTTGAATCCCAGGTCCACCAAAACTTTGTTGTGTTTTTCCTTCAGGTATTCACATGCAGCGCTTCAGGCAGGGACTACCATACGTCCTCAGATCTCAACATGCCAGGTGGTTCCCAGGCAGATCTAATGGCTAAGGATGGAGATTCACCATGAACCTTGGTCAGCAAACGTCCAGGCCATCTGAAAGTCAAACGAGGCCTTCGAATTTGGGCCTGGAAATTGTAATTCATACTCCCTTTACGAGCCCAGCACCCCTGAGTTTGTTTCTTTATTTTTTTTCTTTTCACTGTTTTTACTTTATTATCATAATTAATTAATTAACTAATTAACTAATTAACTCTTTTTCATAAAAAATCAGAAACAACAAAAATATTTTTATTTTAATTTTATTACTTATTTTTGTAAATAAACCATTAACGAAGTAATTTAGTTTTAATTAGGTTTAATCTTAACATTTTTACAATAAATTAAAATTAACTTAGACTTAGGTTTTTTTATTATTTCTGATTTTGCTACCTTAATTTAAATAAAACTCCAAAAGTATTTTCTTTAATTCCATTATTTAGACTTGATTCTTAATTCAAAAAAGACCAAAAATATACTTTCTTCAAAAAGGGTCAAAATCCTAAAGGACAATCTGATTCAACTTTTCTCGCGCGTATTATTTTGATCTATATTTGTGTAATTGCTCCGAGGATGTAATAGTTTTAACTTAGGACCTTTATTTACCGCTTTTATTTATTTTTCCGCATTTAATTTCAAGGGTTTGTTTTTGGCGATGTAAATACTCGACGCCTTGTAATAGCTTAGTTTTATTTTCCGCAACCATTAATTGTTTAGATGTATGCTAACTAGGCTATGCATGAAAAGATTAATTCTTAACTTAAAATCAACAAGTAGCTCACCATGACATGCGAAGATAATATAACTGAAAATTGACACACTTGCACATACCACTCCTAGGGTACACCTCACTTGGTTGCCTCGAACGTGGTCATTGAGTATAGGATGTTTTAGAGGTCGTCCTCTTGTCCAAAGATCATAAGTTGCCTCGAAACGGTTGCCTCGGAAAAAATGATCTAAGACATTAGGGTTACCTCTAAGGCGTCTTAACGTTGCTTTAGTGACCACACATCCCTAAAATCGAATTGACCCGAAAACTCCAACGACGGTGCTACCTACTCTTCAATAGTGGGATAGCACTTTCTAAAGGACATTTGCACAGTTTAATTCCTTTTTGAGTAGGTAGATGTTCTTAGGTACTTGCTCTTTTAAAACAAAAACAAACTTTTCGCACTTACACTCTCTTCAAAAACAAAACTCTTTTCAAAATCCATGAACACAAAGAAAAGCAAACTTTTGAAAACATAATGAGCAAGTACCTAAGAGCCCGTGGATAACCACGGATAGAAAGGGTGCTACCACCTTCCCTTTGTATAATCTACCTCCCGAACCCGAGAAAAATCTCAAAAAGGAATTTTTCCGTGCTTTTGTCCTTTCCTTGTTGGATTAAATAAAAGACGGTGACGACTCTTGCTTACCGCGACATTTTGCGAAACGCAAACGCGAACCAGCATTCAAAAACAGTCAGTTCTATTCCCACCGATCACAGAACTGGCGACTCTGCTGGGGATTTATAAGGGAGGTGTACCTTAGGATTAGATCACTTGTGTTTTCAATTGTATTGCTTTGTATGCTTTTAATTGTGGGCTTGTATCGGAGTTCTATAAATCCTAACCCGGATTTGGGAAACATTCATAGATAGCAATACGTTGTGGAAACTGTGCAGGGTATACCGACACGGTTGAAGCAATAGCTATATTAGTGCGACATATTTGTGAGTACCGATAACCCTTGAGTTAAGTCAAGGAGAGTACGGGGCCGCTGAGTGATGTCACTAAGCACTAATGACCTAGAACCTTACTTGACCATCTTTGCCTTTATTAGGGGTAGTGAGATGACCGACTTTGGTACAGTCCGAAGTTGGTAGATACTCGATACTACACTCATTGAGGATTGTTTTCTTGGAATATTCTGGTCGCTAGTTAAGTGGCTAAACCAAAACGATGAACATAGAAAACAATCCAATGATATTGAGCTCCTTAGAACCCGGTTACTACTTAGGACAGGTTTTGAGCCAACTACACTCAAGAGGGTACTTACCTATGAAACCTCATGCAAGCCTGAAACTAGGGTCTTTGTGTGACTTGCTTGTACATGTGTTTATGCATACATCATGAACATCATAAAGCATCATATGCATCCACTAACCATTTCAAGGGTTTAGATCTTCATCTTTGTTCTTGTTTTGCAGGACATGGAGTCTCTCCGCAGGAAAACAATTCAAGTCAACCTTGTAAGGATCCCTCCTCAACTCAAGGAGCTTACATCCAGGATTCCCGAGAACTCTCTCTTCAGTGAAAGAAATGGTAGACTCCTCAGCTTGGTCAACACCAACCTTGAAGAAGACATGATGAAGGTTCTCTTCTAATTCTTTGACCCTCTACACCACTGTTTCACATTCCCTGATTATCAATTGGCGCCTACTTTGGAGGAATTTTCTCAACTCCTGAGAATTCCTATTCTGAGTCAACTACCCTACAACGGTACGAAAAAGGAACCAAGACCTGAAGATATTGCTCAAGCATTACGCTTGCAACCATCCGACATCAAGGGGCATTGGGAAGCCAGAAGTGGTGTCAAGGGATTCTTGGCAAAGTTTCTGTTTGAGAAGGCACGAGAATGCTGGAATTCTCTTGATCTACAAGCCTTTGAAGAGATTGTGGCACTCCTTATCTATGGGCTGGTTTTGTTCCCAAATCCTGACCAACTTATAGATGTGAATGCTGTCAAGATTTTCATGTCCAGGAATCCCATACCTACATTGCTTGGGGACATCCTCCACTCATTTTACACACGAACAATGAGGAAAAGAGGTGTTCTCATGTGTTGTACTCCTCTCCTAGCAAGGTGGTTTATTTCTCACCTTCCACAGTCAGTTTTGAAGAATGAGCAGGGTTTAAGGTGGTCACAACGATTGATGACCCTCACACATTCAGATGTACATTGGTGTTCTCGGTCCAGAGAAAATGTCACCATCATTGACCGTTGCGGAGAATTTCCTAATGTTCCATTACTCGGAATTAGGGGAGGCATTACCTACAACCCTTGTCTAGCTTTGAGACAATTTGGATATGCTCGGAGGGATGGCCCTCATGACATGCTGATTCCTGACCTAGTTTTTGACTTCGACAATGATACGCAAGGACTTCGACAAAGGTTCATCAGAGCTTGGAGGATGGCTAACAAAGTGGATAGTAAGACACTGGGACACAAGAACTCCATACCCCTTGAGCCTTACCTCAGGTGGGTACGAACCCGCGCCCAGAGTCTTATGATGCCTTACCCCCACATTCTCCCCTTGATCAAAGAGCCTGTGATGGGAGGAGAGGTCCCATACACCATCCTACATCCTGACATGCCAACATCTTAGGAAGAAATGCAAAAGAGTTGGATCCAACTCAAGGAAGAACGAAATACTTTTGAAGCCAGCTTCTATGCTACTGAGAAGAAGGTTTTGGAGCTTACCCGCCGACTTCACGAGGAGGAGACCCTCAACACTTACATCGCTCTAAAAAGGATGCGCAATGTCTTTTTACATTAAGAATTTTGTAACATTTCGCCCATGGGGCACTTATGTACTAAATTTCTTCTTAATATGACGTGTGTTCCTTTTTTGTCTACAACAAATTTGAATGTTTAAACCCTTGAATGCATTACATAAATAGCATATCATCCATCATATGCATAACATGTATCCTTTTACAGGTCTCTTATCTTCTTCGCTGTTTATTTCAACAATCATCATGTCTACTGAACCTTCAACTGAGCAAGCCATCAAGGCCCTCCAGGCCCAGAATGCCCAATTTCAAGAGTTGGTCATGAGCCTAGCTAAGGGTCAGCAGGACCTGAAGACCCTGATTCTGAAAGAGAGGAAGAAGAAGAAAAAGAGGACCGTCCTGTTCAACACCGGACGCAGGTTTGGAAACGGGCTGCAAAACGAAGTTGATCTGGCCACCTCATCTGGAGGGAAAGACAGTCCACAAGAAAGGAGGGCTCCTAGCCCTATGGTCTCCGACAATGAGACGGACTATGATGAAGAACAATATCCTCCTGCTGAGGATAAGTACAAACAGCTGGAGGACCGTTTGAGCGATATGGAAATACAGAAGGTGCACGGTCTGGACTTCGGAGATCTAGGTCTATCCTCTAGGGTGGTGATTCCCCATAAGTTCAAGGCACCTTCCTTTGCCAAGTATGACGGAGCTTCCTGTCCAAAGTTGCACCTCCGGTCATATGTAAGGAAGATCCAACCTTACACTGCTGATAAGAACTTGTGGATCCACTTCTTTCAAGACAGTCTCTCAGGGACTCAGCTTGAGTGGTTCTATCAGATGGATGGAGCCAGTATCTATAGCTGGGAGGATTTGGCTACTGCGTTCTATAGGCAGTATCAGTATAATTCCGACCTCGCTCCTACGCGTACCCAACTCCAGGGTATGTCAATAGGGACGGGTGAAGGATTTAAAGAGTATGCTCAAAAATGGGGAGACCTTGCAGGAAGGGTGCAACCACCTTTAGCTGATCGTGAACTTGTTGATATGTTCTTGGGGACCCTGTCTGGTCCATTCTTTAACCATTTGATTGGAAACTCTTCAGTCGGGTTTACAGGCCTTATCTTGACTGGTGAGAGCATCGAAGCTGGTATCAAGGCTGGGAAGATACAGAAGGGTGCCTCCTCAGGCACCGAGAAGAAGTCGTTCAAGAAAGAATCCAGTGATGTCTACGGTTCAAGAAGACAGAATAGACCGGAACACCGCCAAGCTGTCAACGCGGTTGTTATTTCAAAACTTGCTGGTGCTCCTCAGCATCACAACCAACAAAGGGGCGAGATACCTCAAAGTCAATTCACTCGTCTCAGCATGACCTTGTCTCAGATATTGCCACAGTTACTGACGACCAATCTGGTGACTCTAAAAGAAGCTCCTAAGATCTTAAACACAACGTCACCAAAGTATAACCCCAACGCCCGCTGCGCTTATCACTCTAATAGCCCGGGGCATAATACGGATGATTGTTGGGCTTTGAAGAACAAGGTTCAAGACCTAATCGATGCAAAGGAGATTGAGTTTGAGACGCCCGAGAGGCCTAATGTTGTGACTGCTCCCATGCCCAAACATGGAGTAAATGCTGTAGAGGAAGACTTGTTTGTTGTTTTTATGGATGATGTTGTTACCCCTCTAATGACTGTCAAGAAGAACCTGTTGCTAGCCAGTTTATTTCCGGGTTGTGGTGAAGGTTGCCATATGTGTTCTGTTTTACCTACTGGTTGCCCATCTTTGAAGCCAGGCATCCAAAAGCTGATGGATAACAAGGAAATCCTGTTTGAGAATATTGTTGTTCCTACCACCCCTACTAGAGAAGTTTCCATTATTACCATTTTCAACAATTCTCCCAAGGCTCCCTCGAGGAAGCCTGTCAGAATTACGCTTGTTCCGAAGATTGTGCCCATAATCATCACTGTTCCGGGGCCCATCCCTTACACCTCTGACAAAGCTGTCCCCTGGTACTATAGGGCAGATGTTTATGTTCTTGGAGTCAAGCAAGAGTTTTATGCTGATACCGGCATCAGCAACATTACTGGGCCTGCTAAAGTAATCCGCAGTGGTATACTTTTCTCACCCGATATTGCTCCACCAACTGCCCGAAGACCTGTTGTCATCACACCTGCAAGTTTGCCTAATGCCATTCCTGATCAAGCTCCTATTCCTACCCATGTCGTCGAGTCATCTAACACTCGGGGCAAAGGGATCACCGCTGAGACGCCTGCCCAGACCGAGTCACCAAAGACAATCAATGTTGAAGCTTCCAAACAAGAGATGGAAGAGATTCTGAAGATCATTAAGAAGAGTGATTATAATGTAGTTGAGCAGCTGGGGCAAACCCCATCCAAGATTTCTATGTTATCACTGTTGTTGTGTTCAGAGGCCCATGCCAAGGCTCTGATTACCTTCCTGAAGACGGCCCACGTGCCACAAGAGACATCAGCTGATCAGTTTACCGATTGTGTGGCTAATTTAACTGCTGATAATGGTTTGGGTTTCTCCGACACTGATCTGACTGATAAAGGGATGAACCATAATGATGCCCTGCGCGTCTCCATTGAATGCAGGGGCACTACTCTTGCACATGTGTTGGTTGACACTGGCTCCTCATTGAACGTCTTGCCCAAGAAAGCTCTAGACAGGTTGGATTGCGAAGGGTTGGAGCTAAAGCCAAGTAACATTATTGTCCGGGCCTTTGATGGGTCTAAAAGAATGGTGCATGGTGAGGTGGATATTCCAATCAAAGTTGGTTCTTAGGTCTTCAATTCTACATTCTACGTGATGGACATTCGACCATCCTATTCTTGTTTGTTGGGTCGTCCATGGATCCATAAAGCTGGAGCTGTGACCTCAACACTCCATCAGAAGCTGAAGTACTCGGTCAGAGGGAAGATTGTGACAGTACAGGGGGAGGAAGAGTACTTGGTCAGCCACCTCAACTCTTTCAGATACGTAGAGATGGATGGGGAGTTCATTGAGACCCCATTTCAACACTTTGAAGAGGTTCCTCAGACACTGGCATCAGCTGAGACTGTGGTTGAAGATTCTCCTTTGAAGATGGCTTCCTTAAAGGATGCCTGGGCTGTTATTGAGAAGGGTGACTATGCAAATTGGGTCCGACTTCCTGATTTCACTCAGAAGACTAACAAGTTTGGTTTGGGTCTCACTTCAGAAGCTCAAAGGGTTTTTCGTAGTGCAAGGATTAGAAGACCTCCTGTGTTCATCAGCAACTCGGGAGTAAATGCCATTGAAGATGATGTGGAGGAGTCTGAATTCGACAGCTGGATCTACCCTATGACCAACGGTGGACCAAGCAACTGGACAGCAAAAGACTTCATCCCTATTACTTTTGTTACTCAGTAATGAACTCTTTGTTTTGAATTTGTAACAGACATTATTGTGAAACTTTATGGCCCGGTGTCTTACCCGGGGCACCGTGGCTTCATTTGTGAGGGCTTTTGTGTGCCATTTTCATATATCATTAATAAAAGCATTGGACGTTTTTTCATTTCAAATCTTGCGCTCTTTGTTTTTCTTTATTATATATTGCAAAACAGCTATTTTACACACACTCACATATACAGGTCTCAATCCACTCTGGATCTCACTGGTAACGACTCTGCTACCGACTCTGCTACCGCCAATTATGACTTCGAAAATCCGATCAACTTAGCCGAAGACGAAGGTGAAGATGATTGCGCAGTGCCGGGTGAACTTGCAAGACTGTTACTCCAGGAAGAGAGGGCCATTCAGCCACATGAAGAGCTAGTGGAAACAGTGAATCTGGGTACTGAGACAGACAAAAAGGAAGTCAAGATCGGTGCAAATCTGGAGCTTAGTGTGAAACAGCGGTTGATTCGGATGCTGCATGACTATGTTGAGATCTTTGCCTGGTCCTACGAAGATATTCCTGGGTTGGATACTGACATTGTGGTTCATCGCCTGCCTACCACGGAAGACTGCTCTCCCATAAAACAGAAGGTTCTCCGTATGCGTCCAGAGATGTCCGAGAAAATCAAGGCCGAAGTTATGAAACAGTTTGACGCCGATTTTCTAGCAGTAACTTCTTACCCTCAATGGGTCGCCAATGTGGTTCCAGTGCCGAAGAAAGACGGTAAGGTCAGAATGTGTGTTGATTATAGGGATTTGAACAGGGCAAGCCCTAAGGACGACTTCCCTCTGCCTCACATCGACGTTCTGGTTGACAATACTGCTTAGTACAAGGTATTCTCCTTTATGGATGGTTTCTCCAGTTATAATCAGATGAAAATGGCTCCTGAAGACATGGAGAAGACTACTTTTGTTACTCAGTGGGGTACCTTTTGCTACAAGGTCATGCCTTTTGGGTTGAAAAATGTTGGGGCAACGTATCAGCGTGCCATGGTTGCTTTGTTTCATGATATGATCCATCATGAGATTGAAGTATACGTCGACGATATGATTGCGAGGTCCCAAACTGAGGAGGAACACCTTGACCATCTGCAGAAGCTGTTTGACCGGTTGAAGTTGTACAAACTGAGGTTGAACCCGAACAAGTGCACCTTCGGGGTGAGGTCTGGCAAACTGCTAGGTTTCGTCGTGAGCGACAAAGGTATTCAAGTGGACCCTGCCAAGGTGAAAGCTATACAAGAGATGCCAACTCCCAAGACAGAGAAAGAGGTCAGAGGCTTTCTAGGACGACTGAACTACATTGCCCGATTCATCGCGCACCTAACTACTACTTGTGAGCCAATCTTCGAACTACTGAAGAAAGATCAAGTGGTACGTTGGAACGATGAATGCCAGGCCGCTTTCGAAAGAATCAAAGAGTATCTCCAGGAACCACCCATCCTAATGCCACCAGTTGAAGGGAGACCTTTGATCTTATACTTAACAGTACTTGACAACTCAATGGGGTGTGTGCTGGGGAAGCATGACGAGTCTGGCCGAAAAGAGCATGCTATTAATTACCTTAGCAAAAAGTTTACCGACTATGAGACCCGATACTCACTGCTCAAGAAAACTTGCTGCGCTTTGGCATGGGATGCTCGCCGGCTGAGACAGTATATATTGACTCACACTACTCTGTTGATTTCAAAGATGGATCCAATCAAGTATATCTTTGAAAATCCTGCCTTGTCCGGAAGAATAGCAAGATGGCAGATGATCTTGACTGAGTATGACATCCAGTACACAACTCAAAAAGCAATCAAGGGAAGTGTATTGGCAGACCATTTGGCACATCAGGCAGTGGATGATTACCAGTCTATGAACTTTGAATTCTCGGACGAGAATATCATGTTGATAACTGATTGTGAAATACCTGGACTGGATGAAGGACCTGAGGAAGGATCCCGATGGTCTATGCATTTTGATGGAGCTTCGAACGCTTTAGGTAACGGTATTGGCGCTGTGATCATATCTCCTAAAGGCTCACATACCCCACTTACCGCCCGACTATGTTTCAATTGCACCAACAATATGGCGGAGTATGAAGCATGCATCATGGGTCTTCGAGCTGCGATTGACTTAAGGATCAAATTTCTGAGTGTCTTCGGAGATTCCGCTCTCGTGATCAGCCAGATCAAAGGCGAGTGGGATACGAAACACCCAAATCTTATTCCTTACAAGGAGTACGTATTGATGTTGCTTCCCCATTTCGAGGAGATAACCTTTGAATACTTCCCAAGAGAGGAGAATTAGTTGGCGGACGTGTTAGCTACGATGTCTTCTATGTTCAAAGTCAAGTGGGACAACGAGGCTCCCCAGATCATTATTTGGAAATTGGATGAACCTGCACATTGTTGTGATCTTGAGACTGAAGAGGTAACAGAAAAGCCTTGGTATCATGAAGTGAAGAGGTACCTTGAAGCTCAAGAATACCCCGAGGGTGCATCTGTTAATGACAAGAAGTTTCTGAGAAGGTTCGCGGCAAAGTTCTTCATCAGCAATGGCATTCTTTACAAACGTAACCATGATTCAACCTTATTGCGTTGTATGGATAAGATCGAAGTAGAAAGGATCATGGCAGAGCTGCATGAAGGTACCTTCGGAATTCATTCCAGTGGACATACCATGGCAAAGAAAATCCTTTGGGCAGGATATTACTGGTCCACAATGGAAGCCGACTGTTATCAGCATTCCTGGACATGTCAGAAGTTCCAGGTCTATGCTGATAAGGTGCACATTCCTCCAGTTCCTCTGAATGTCTTGATAGCACCTTGGCCTTTTGCAATGTGGGGCATTGATATGATCGGCGAGATCAGACCTACGACATCCAACGGGCATCGTTTCACCCTGGTAGCGATTGATTACTTTACGAAGTGGGTTAAAGCAGCTTCTTTTGCTACGGTACCCAAGAATGTTGTGGCACGGTTCATTCGGCACAACCTGATCTGTCGATACGGTGTACCAGAGAGGATCATTACGGATAATGGTACCAATCTTAACAACAAGATGATCACTGAGCTTTGCGAGCAATTCAAAATACAGCACCACAACTCTTCTCCCTACCGGCCGAAGATGAATGGGGCTGTCGAAGCGGCAAATAAGAACATTAAGAAGATTGTGCAGAAGATGACAGTGACCTATAAAGACTGGCACGAGATGTTACCATTTGCTCTTCATGGATACCGTACCTCAGCACGGACGTCAACAGGGGCAACGCCCTATTCCTTAGTTTATGGCATGGAAGCAGTGTTGCCTATTGAAGTTCAGATACCCTCTCTTCGGATCATGAAGGATGCAGGTTTAAGCGAAGACGATTGGATTCAGACCCGGCTTGATCAACTGAACCTAGTTGACGAAAAGAGACTCACTGCTATTTGTCATGGTCAGACGTACCAAAAACGGATGATCAAGGCATATAACAAGAAAGTCAGAAGACAAGAGTATCAAGTCGGGAACCTGGTAATCAAGCGCATTATCTTACCTCAAGGTGATCCCAGGGGCAAATGGACCCCTACTTACGAAGGGCCATTTATGGTTAAGAACATCTTCTCAGGAGGAGCGATGATTCTAACCACCATGGATGGTGACGACCTCCCTCACCCCGTCAATGCAGACATAGTAAAAAGATACTACGCATAATCAAAGACCCGCTAAGTCGACTGGCCTAGGCAAAAATAAGGGTTTCCCGGCGGACTGAAAACCCGAAAGGGCGGTCCAGGAAAAAGTTAGGGATAAGCGTAACACTATGTCTCATTGGATCACCCTGCATCCAGACTTAGGTATCAACTATCAGGCTCGGACGACACCAGTCAATCAGATTCACCTTCAACTAAGCAGCAAAGTGATGAGATGCTTGAAGATATAAAGGCAATAGCAGAGTTGGAACCCAGTGGGATTATTCACATAGCTGTTTTGTTTTCTTTTCACAAATTGTATAAATCCTGTTTGTTCGGCGGCGTTCTCTTACTAGGACGTCAGCCTCTTGTACAAAAGCGCCTATTTACAGGCAAACTTCAAAATCAATACAAATTCATGTTCAGACAAATTTCAAAACTATTTTCCCTTTATCTGTTTTGTTTTGCAAAGAACGTCCAATGTTAATTTTTGATATATGCATTTGACATTAATTGCTGCTCATAAATATTTACATGCGAAACAAAGGACTAATTACGGGTGATATCAGAAGTAGGGGCAATAAGAATTGTCTGAGCGGTCTAGTTGCTCTGTCCACCAAGGTACCAAGGTAAGTTCAACTGAAGAAAGTGACCAAGATACTTTCACTCCCCGCAGAGTAAGACAGTAATGATAGCTCTCCCCACTGAGACTTGCAACTATGAACGAATCAGCCATACTCTCCCCAAGCAGAATTGGTCTACCATCAGCCCTAAAAAGTTTGGGTATCCCCAGAAGGTCTTAATATTCCCCAGTGGAGTATAAGAATATTCCCCAGCAAGCATAAGAGTATCCCTGGCAGTCTTAATATTCCTCAACGGAATATAAGAATGTTCCCCGACAGAATGCAAGATACCCCCCAGTGGAACCATTTCCCCAGCGCAGTCTAAAAAAGTTTCCCCAATAGAGTTGAATCATCTTCCCCATTAGATTCTGGAAGCTTATCCCCTGCGAAGTACAAATAAGTCTCCCCAGCCAAATTCAGAGGTTATCCTCACAAGGGTCCAACCGGGTTATCCTCAGAAAGTTGCAACTGAAAGATCATCCCCAGCAAAGTTCTTTCTATCCCCAGCGAAGTTCATCATTAAAATCCCCAACAGAGCTTATCAACGGAATCCCCAGCGGAGTTTATCATTAAAATCTCAGCGAAGTATCTCTTCCCCACAGAGTAATTCCCCGCAGGGTAATCTCTTCACCATGTTTATTCCCCAACGGAGTTATCTTCTCCTACAGGTTTATTCTCACAACCATCTTCGTACATCATCCCCAGTGGAAACGAAGAATTCAACCATACTCTTCAACAGCAGCCCAGGGTTTAACAAACTCCCCAGCATTTGTCAAGGATTTATTTTCCCAGACGAAAATACATTCATAAACATTTCATATTTCATACCTCCTATTTACATACATGATGAAGTGCATACGACACAATCTCATTTATTTTGAGAACATCATGGCATCATGCACTTCATACATCATGACATTGCATACAGCTAACGTTTACCTTTTTCAGGAGAAGTTCAATCAAAAGATGGCTACCATCAACCTTTCCAAAGTTCCAGTTTAATACCTGTAGCAAGCCAGGAAAACTATTTGTGGACGACTGATTGTAGATTAATACCTGTAACAAGCCAGGAAAATTATCTACATGAAGAGATTGAAGGTTAACACCTGTAACAAGCCACGAAGACCTTTCTTTCTCGTGTCAGAGATTAATACCTGAAACCATCCAGGACAACTATCTCATCGGCCAACCTTTTCAAGTACCAGATTAATACCTGTAGCAAGCCAGGAAAATATCTGTGGACGACTGATCATAGATTAACACCTGTAACAAGCCAGGAAAATTATCTTTCTTTCTCAGGATAGAGATTAATACCTGAAACTAGATAGGACAACTATCTCATCGGCCAACCCTTTTAAGTTCCAGATTAATACCTGTAACAAGCCAGGAAAACTATTTGTGGACAACTGATTGTAGATTAATACCTGTAACAAGCCAGGAAAATCATCTACATGAAGAGATTGAAGATTAACACCTGAAACCAGCCAGGAAAATTATCTTTCTTTCTCATGTCAGAGATTAATACCTGAAACCATCCAGGACAACTATCTCCTCGACCAACCTTTTTAAGTTTCAGATTAATACCTGTAACAAGCCAGGAAAACCATCTACACAAAGAGATTGAAGATTAACACCTGTAACAAGCCAGGAAGACCATCTTTCTTTCTCAGGTATGCAAGTTCTCGCTAAGGAATCTCTTATGCGATCGACACTCCTACAGATGGCATCTATAAGCCCATCCTCCTACCAACAATCTCCAAATGGCATCTGTAAGCCCAATCCCGACATCACAATGCTGATACTACACCATGCGAGTGCAAATTTCTGGGCACTCTAGTGTTCAATTATCTTCCACCTTTGGATCACGAAAGGCACGCAAGCCAATCTACATCCTCAGGTTTAAGAAAATTGAACAGGGGCAACTGTTGTACCCCAAAATTTTCCCTCCCATGTTTTCAAAGGTCTTCCCCTGCATGGCTGATCACAAACCCTTGCCTAAGGAAAAAATAAAGTTTTTGAAGATGAACAAAGTGTCTTTCAATTGGCATCTGGGAAAAGTCTTCGATTAGGAATTTGGCACTCTTCGATCAGGCTTGACCCACCAGTCTTCGATTGGGCATTTGGCACTCTTCGATTAGGCTTTGATTAGTAAGCTTCGATTGAGCGTTGGACACTCTTCGATCAAGCTTTAGTGTGCAAGTCTTCGACTGAGCGCTGGACCTCCTTCGATCAAGCTTTGGTCTGCAAGCTTCGATTGAGCGCTGGACCCCTTCGATCAAGCCAATGTCACAATGCTTTGACTAGCACTTCAGAGGGTCCTTCGACTGGAACTTCATACTTTACCTCAATCAGAACATCAGAACGAAATGACCTTCGAATGGCATTTCAGTGCAGGGTTTCTTCTAATCTAAGATGCTCTAATGAAGGAAATTCTGGACACTTCGAATCAGAACTCAGACTCATCACAAGGCCAAGGGTGGGCGAAGTTGTCTAATAGGGAATGTTCTAAATAGATTCGAATTGGACTTTGAAGCTGGCAAAGAAGGCAGATTCGAAGGAAGGAAGTAGGCTGGCATGACTAAGCAAAAAACACATATCCTAACCTGTCCATAATACCCAAAGTTCACAATGGCAGGTGTCCCTTGCAAATATGCAATCGAAGCAGGGGGAGTCTCAATCGAAGGGGATGTGACTGGAGTGATTCGAATTGGACTTTGAAGCAATCGAAGAGATCAAATTCGAAGGGGCAAGTCAGCTTTCGATTTTCATCATGTTGGAGGCCCAAACAGCTCATAACAGGCTAGCAGTAACGCCTGGAAATAGATTGGAACCTGATTGAATCAAATATAGCAAGTCTTTATGAAGAAATCAAATCAAATCTCTTCATCATAATGGACCAAGATTTGATACACAAATGTTGACCTAATTTCCTTGTGTATATAAACCTCATGCTCATAAACAAATCACATACGGAAAACCCTTGCAGACAGACGTGAAAGACACAAAAAAGACACAGAAACTCTGCAGAAACGGCGCCACAGTCTTGCAAAAAACCTTGAAAAGTGTGGGATCAAGAACCATATTGGAGGAAGATTCAGACCAAAAGAAAGACGCAACTCTCTTGCCAGCAACCTCCTGAAGCGAGGCCAAACAGAAACCAAGCCTTTCACCGCCTATAACACACTTTAAGCCCCCATGAACCTTGCTCTGCACATGGAATCGTAATTAAGTTTTTATGCATCTTTATGTTATATTTCTTGCATATTTGTATTAATCATTAAATTCCTGAGCAAACTGCATTAGTTGATTGTATTTTTGTGACCTCTAACCCCATATCCATAACCTAGGGTTCTTATGTGTGTTTTTTAGGCGTTTTGTGTGCAGGTTAAATCAAGGCCAACAATGGCCATGAATGAATTAAGGGGAGTGAGACGAGTACAGTGGTACTCTTGGATTCCATTTGTGTGACCTAGGGAGCCTTTTAGAACCATCCCACGAAACCTCCTGTGGATAAAAATCCGCAGGTAACCGAACCAGGTCTTGTGAAGAAGACGATTACGTGGTGGAGCGTGATTGGTTCGTTTGAATCAATTGCGCGTTTTTTTATTCGTTGGCCAGGCATAATTATTGTTTGTATATAATATTTGTTTTCCATT
Source organism: Vicia faba (assembly GCA_948472305.1). Lineage (NCBI taxonomy): Eukaryota > Viridiplantae > Streptophyta > Magnoliopsida > Fabales > Fabaceae > Vicia > Vicia faba. The sequence continues at coordinate 1,701,423,816 of OX451736.1, read as the reverse complement.
TAACTAACGAATGAAGCAGAATGGTTGGTTGGTGAACGCGTTAGTGCAAGACCCCTTGGGACCTGGATTCGAATCCCAGGTCCACCAAAACTTTGTTGTGTTTTTCCTTCAGGTATTCACATGCAACGCTTCAGGCAGGGACTACCATACGTCCTCAGATCTCAACATGCCAGGTGGTTCCCAGGCAGAACCAATGGCTAAGGATGGAGGTTCACCATGAACCTTGGTCAGCAAACGTCCAGGCGATCTAAAAGTCAAACGAGGCCTTCGAATTTGGGCCTGGAAATTGCAATTCATACTCCCTTTACGAGTCCAGCACCCCTGAGTTTGTTTCTTTATTTTTTTTCTTTTCACTGTTTTTACTTTATTATCATAATTAATTAATTAACTAATTAACTCTTTTACATAAAAAATCAGAAACAACAAAAATATTTTTATTTTAATTTTATTACTTATTTTTGTAAATAAACCATTAACCAAGTAATTTAGTTTTAATTAGGTTTAATCTTAACATTTTTACAATAAATTAAAATTAACTTAGACTTAGGTTTTTTTATTATTTCTTATTTTGCTGCCTTAATTAAAATAAAACTCCAAAAGTATTTTCTTTAATTCCATTATTTAGACTTGATTCTTAATTCAAAAAAGACCAAAAATATGCTTTCTTTAAAAAGGGTCAAAACCCTAAAGGACAATCTGATTCAACTTTTCTCGCGCGTATTATTTTGATCTATATTTGTGTAATTGCTCCGAGGATGTAATAGTTTTAACTTTGGACCTTTATTTACCGCTTTTATTTATTTTTCCGCATTTAATTTCAAGGGTTTGTTTTTGGCGATGTAAATACCTGACGCCTTGTAATAGCTTAGTTTTATTTTCCGCAACCATTAGCTGTTTAGATGTATGCTAACTATTTTATGCATGACAAGATTAATTCTTAACTTAAAATCAACAAGTAGCTCACCATGACATGCGAAGATAATATAACTGAAAATTGACACACTTGCACATACCACTCCTAGGGTACACCTCACTTGGTTGCCTCGAACGTGGTCATTTAGTATAGGATGTTTTAGAGGTCATCCTCTTGTCCAAAGATCATAAGTTGCCTCGAAACGGTTGCCTCAGAAAAAATGATCTAATACATTAGGGTTACCTCTAAGGCGTCTTAACGTTGCTTTAGTGACCACACATCCCTAAAATCGAATTGACCCGAAAACTCCAACGACGGTGCTACCTACTCTTCAATAGTGGGATAACACTGTCTAAAGGACATTTGCACAGTTTAATTCCTTTTTGAGTAGGTAGATGTTCTTAGGTACTTGCTCTTTTAAAACAAAAACAAACTTTTCGCACTTACACTCTCTTCAAAAACAAAACTCTTTTCAAAATCCACGAACACAAAGAAAAGCAAACTTTTGAAAACATAATGAGCAAGTACCTAAGAGCCCGTGGATAACCACGGATAGAAAGGGTGCTAACACCTTCCCTTTCTATAATCTACCTCCCGAACCCGAGAAAAATCTCAAAAAGGAATTTTTATGTGCTTTTGTCCTTTCCTTGTTGGATTAAATAAAAGACGGTGGCGACTCTTGCTTACCGCGACATTTTGCGAAACGCAAACGCGAACCAGCATTCAAAAACAGTCAGTTCTATTCCCACCGATCACAAATGGCAATAGTAGAGTCGTTGGCAATGAGATCCGGAGTGGATGGGGATATGCAAGTGTGTATGTGTGTGCATGTAAGATACATGGCTATTGAAAAAATGCAATAAAGAAAAAAGACAATGAACACAAAATTTGAATGCAAAAGGTCCAATAGTTGATATTAAATGATCATATGATAAATGAACATGAACAAAACCCTTAACAAATAGACCATAGTGCCCCGGGAAAGGCACATGGCTTAAAAGTTATTGTTTGGAATTTAAAATTATAGAAAAAAGTTCTTGAATTGACAGACAACAATAAACAGTAATTACTCCTCAATGAAGGAAATGGGAGTGAAATCCTTTGCAAGGTAGTTGTTGAGCTTTCCTCCGGAAGTAGGGTAGATCCATTCTTCGAAACCGCATTCATCATCAGAGTCTTCGACAACATTTACTTCAGAATTTTTGATGTGAAGAGGTGGATTTCCCATGCGAGCGCGCCTGGCCTCTCTTTGAGCCTTAATGGTGAAACCTTGTCCAAATTTTTCTTCTTTAAACGGAATCTCAGGAAGTTTCCCCCAGGTATTACAACTTCCATCTTCGACTGCGGCATGGGCATCCTTAAGAGAAACCATTCTTGGCATAACTTTATCAGCTTTTGGTATGTCAGAGGAGATTTTGGTGATGGAAACCATAGGAGGAACAACTTCGAAAGCTTGGCACGGAGTTTCTATAAACTCACCATCTGTTTCCATATACTTGAAGGAATTGAGGTGGCTCACCATAAATTCTTCTTCGCCGCAAACACTAACGACCTTCCCTTTGATTGGATACTTTAATTTTTTATGAAGGGTGGATGTTACTACCCCTGCCCCATGGATCCAAGGGTGCCAAAGAAAACAAGAGTAAGAGGGACGGATGTCCATTATGTAGAAGGTAGAGTTGAAAATTTGTGAGCCAACTTTAATTGGGAGATCCACCTCTCCATGAACCATCCTTTTAGACCCATCAAAAGCCCTTACAACAATATCACTTGGTTTTAACACCAGGCCTTCACAATCTAACCGGTCCAAAGAACCTTTGGGTAACACATTTAGAGATGAGCCAACATCAATTAAGACATGTGCCAGGGTGGTTCCCTTGCATTCAATAGACACATGCAAGGCTTTGTTGTGGTTCTTTCTCATGGGAGTCAAATCAGCGTCAGAGAACCCTAATCAATTGTCAGTCGTTAAACTTGCTACGAGTTCTCGAACTGGTCAACTGTGATTTCTTGGGGCACATGGGCTTTCTTCAAGAACTTGATTAGAGTTTGGGCATGAGCTCCCGAACAGAGTAACAATGACAGCATGAAGATTTTGGAGGGGGTTTTCCCTAGTTGCTCCACTATTTTGAAGTCGCTCTTCTTTATAATTTTCAGGATTTCTTCCATCTCTCGAGTGGAGGGCTCTTCAGCATTATTATATTTGGTAGGTGCCTCTATCCCAGCAGGCTCACCTTCTTTTTCTTTTCCTCTAGTGTTGGCACTAGAATTGTCATTGGTTATGTGGACGGGAGTTATTATAGTAATGGGCGATGAAATATCAGGGGAAAAGATCCTCCATGTTCTTGTTACTTTACTAGAACCTATAATATTAGTAACATCAGCTTCATTTTCATTGATCCAGGAATCTTGTTTTATCCCATGATAATAAACCCCAGCACCGTAGTTCCATGGAACCGCTTTGTCAGAGGAGTAGGGAATTAGCCCAGCGGTAGTGATTATTAAAGGAGTAATGATTGGTTCATTTGAAATCCTAATAGGACCTTTTGAGGAGATCCTAAGAGGTTTGTTGGAAATTGTTATGATGGCAAGGTCTTCAGCTTTATTGGTTAAACTTTTGATGGTAGGAATCTTCTCAAACAGAATCTCGTGACTATTTATCATGCGTTGCACACCTTCCTTCAGCCGCTTGCACCCATTTACTTCTTGATCACAGCAAACACAATATTTAGAACATCCAGGGAATACCCCGGCTCTCAGCAAATTATCCTTCACAGTAGTTAATGGAATTGTTAAATCCTCAATAGAGGAAACAAAAGTAGTATCGTCAATCGCGTTGACACCTTTTCCATGGTTCGACATTGGTGCAGTTATTATATTTAGAGTGGCGGTGGATCGAACTCAATTGCCTTATTGTCTATTAGATCTTGAATCTTGGTCTTCGGCGCCCAGCATTGATCAGTCTCCTGCCCAGGACTGTTTGAATGATATGTGCACTTGGCATTAGGATTGTATTTTGGTGATGAAATGTTTGGATTGGATGGTGGATAACACAATGTCACTAAGTTGGCCTTCAACAGATGTTGCAAGGATTGGGACAGTGACATGCTAATCCTTGTGAATTATCTTCGAGGAACTTCGGATTGTTGATTGTTGGATGATTTTCTTTGAGCAGATGGAGGGTTGGAGATCAAAACAGCATTAACAGATGAACAGTGATCTCTCTTGGTATAGGCCCTTGCCCCATACACAACATTTATTTCCTTCTTTCCAGTGAAGGGCTTCTTTACAGAGTTGGATGCAGAAGCAGATGCCATGTGAATTTTTTCGCTCTTAATGCCACTTTCGACCCTTTCACCAGTTAGGATCAACTCGGTGAAACCAGACGAAGAACTTCTAATTAACAGGTTAAAAAATGGGCCAGTTAATGTACCCATGAACATATCAACTAGTTATCTGTCAGTTAGGGGTGGTTAGACTCTACCAGCAAGATCCCTCCACTTTTGGGCATACTCTTTAAACCCTTCATTAGTACCCGTTATCATACCTTGAAGTTGAACTCTTGTTGGTGCTAAATCAGTGTTGTATTGATATTGGTTATAAAAAAGCATTGGCCAGATCTTCCCATGTGGTAATGCGGGAACCCTCCAATTGATAGAACCATTCTAGTTGAGTCCCAACTAGACTATCTTGGAAAAAATGGACCCATAGCTTTTTGTCGGTAGTGTGCGACTGTATCTTGCACACATAAGACCTTAAATGAAGTTTCGGGCAAGAAACCCCGTCATACTTGGCGAATATCGGTATCTTGAACTTATAGGGAATGACGACCCCATGTATTAAACCCAAATCACTAAAATTCAAACCAGACACGACTTGAATTTCAGCAGCTTTCAGTTTATCCTCCAACTTATTGTATTTATCCTCGATAGGTGGGTATTGTTCATCAAAGTAGTCTTCATCCTCGGAAGCTTGATCATTTGCACCCCCAGTGCGGTTGCTATTTTCCTCTTCCACTTGGTTCTCGTCTTCTTTGGATGACTCCTCAACTATCTGCACCAGACAAATTGGGCCTTTAAACCTTTTTCCCATATCGATGAGGGCCTTCTTCTTAGTCTTCTTTTTAGCAGTCAGCATCGTCATCAGCTCTTGTTGTCCCTTGGCCAGGGTCAGCAAGGTTGCTTGGAACTGGGAATTCTGTGCTTGCAAATCTTTCATTGTTTGTTCGATATCCATCTTACTGAAATTAATAGTAGAAAGATAAAGAAACTTGTTGTGGAAAACATGTTCATGTTATGATGCATGAAAATGCGTATCTAAATGATTTCAAGGACTTAGAAGATTTAAATTTGTTTAGACAAGAGGGAACAAACATTAATTATATTAATAAGTTTAAATTGATTACAACATGCCTTTTGGGCTTTACATTGAAATAAAAGAAACAAAATAAACTAAAATACAATAAAATGGCTCAAGTTTCCTATGGATGCTTCCTCTTTGGAGCGATATAGGAATTCAAGCTCCTCTCCTCATGAAGTTGTCTCGTGAGCTCCAATGTCCTATTCTGGCTTGCATAAAACTAGGCTTCAAAGGTGTCTCACTCTCCCTTTAGCTGAATCTAAGCTCTTTGCAAATGTTCACGAGAAGTAGGCATATCAGGATAAAGGATAGTATATGGAACATCCCCTTCGGCAACAGGCTCCATGATGATAGGTAGGATGGCTTCATAAGGCATCATGAGGTTTTGGACGCGAGTTTTCACCCACTTGAGATAATGCTCCAAAGGAATGGATTTCTTATTCCCCAATGTCTTTCTATCAACCTTGTTAACCATGTCCCAAGCTCGTATGAATCTCTGACGATAGCCTTGGACATCGTTCTCATAGTCGAATGCAATTCCTTGGACAAGTGCATCATGAGGGCCATCCCTCCTAGCATATCCAACATGTCACAAAGCCAAACAAGGATTGTAGGTAATACCTCCCCTAATGCCAAGTAGAGGGACATTAGGGAATTCCCCACAATGGTCAACAAAATTAATGTCCTCCAAGGATCGAGAACACCAATGAATATCAAAATGCGTGAGTGACATCATCCTTTGAGACCAAGTCAAGCCTTGCTCATTATTCAATGTTGATCGAGGTAGGTGCGAAATAAACCACCTAGACGGTAATGGAATGCAACATAAAAGAGTAACCCTTTTCTTTGTGGTGCGAGTGTGGAAACAATGTAGAATGTCTCAAAGCAAAGTAGGTGCAGGATTACGAGAGAGGAAAATATTGATGGCATTCTCATCTATGAGTTGGTATGGATTAGGGAAAATAACCAAACCATAGATTAGAAGGGCTAAGTGTTTACCGTGGTTATTGGTAAACAACCGCTGATCCTCCAAATGGTTACTTATTTGGTTACTCGCAGGATCGATTAGATTGATCCTAGGACATTGGTTGATTTTGAGGTTTTGACTAAATTGGATAATGGTTAAATGGTGATAAAATAAATAGGCTTTAAGTAAATTGCATGAAGAAAGGACTTGGTAAAATAAATGAAGGCTTAAAGTAAAGGATTTCGACAGGAAGGTAAAGAAGAAAGCAAGTAAATTTTCTGGAAAAGTAAATGACTTTGATTAATAAAGTTGGTGTTTCACACATACATTTCTCAACAATTCTTTCTCACACGCTGGGTACTCGAATCTATATGAGTGACTTTGTATATAATTGTGAACACGCGCGAGAATCTGCGTGAACTACTACTATTTATACTAAAACATCCCAAGTAACCGTCGGGCAGTTACACTGCTTCGAGATGATCCCACTTGGCACGTTCTCAACGTTCGACGCCCCAGATCTTTGCACGTTGCACTTGGTAACCGCTGGAAACCGTTTTCCCTCCAAATGCTTGAATTTCAAACCGTTCCACTCTGAACCATCGAACACCTTCGTCGAGAAGCATCTTCGACGAGAAACACCTTCGACGTCGAAGGCAACCAACTTCTCCTTTGGAAGAAATCTTCTAAGTACATTGCCATCTTTCGATGGGCGCTTCGACGGACCTAGCTGGTCGAAAACAACCTTCAGCTTTAATGGCTGACATTAATGAAACAAGGGTGTCGAATTTAAGAGCCAACAAATTGCCCCCCAAGAATGCCTTATTTCGACTCTGAAAGAAAAAGGCATTCTTTGAAATACCATTCGACACCTGTCTTTTCATTTTTAGTCACAAATTAAATTGTGCACTTTTTGTTGTCTTCTACCAACCACTGACAATCCCAAGAAAAACTATCATTTATCCGTACCTAAGACGTCACCTCAGTACGGCGTGCAGTGTGCCAAATGTCATTTCACAAATTGTCATCATGACAATTCCAAAAATCGAGGGCGCACGCTGCACCCCTCCATTTCTGCAGAACGGCTAAAACAACAGGGAGACGCCACGTGTCCCACTACCTTCTGCAACATTAAATGGCATTTAATGTCCTCGATTTTGGGGATTTTCCCCCACTACTATAAATAGCAGTAAGTACCCATTGTGGGACTTTTTACGCTATCTAGCTTTCAGACTTCTCCATTTGCATACAAACTTGTCAACTTTGCAAACCTCTTTTCTTCACTTCGTCTTCATCCTCACCACCAACGATGGCATCTGGTTCTTCCAACGCTCCTAGTGCCAACGCACCATCTGGAAACATCAAACCTAGGGTTTTCGCCACCGCTCCAGTAGTGACTCCCACGGGCCAACGAAGGGTCCCTGAACCTTTGGACATCGCTGTACGCGATGCTTACTCACGCCACCTCATGATTCCGGTTGGATATTCCAACCAGATCTTTGCTATGTCTGGCCCATTGTACCCGAGCATTGCTGAGGCCATGAAGATTAAAAGTTATTTTCCGGTAGTTGAGAGACTCAAACCGGTTGCATGCGCCAAGAAAGATGCAGAGGATAATGAAGACCCTGCTAAAGAGAAAATCGACCTCCGTTTCTTCAACAAAGGTGTTAGGGCTTTCAGGTCTGGCCCTAGCCTTACTTCTGATTACAGTGCTTGGCTGGAAAAAATGGAGAAACGCCAAGCTTCGATCTTGAAAGACATGGGGATATTCGACCTGGTCATGCTGTCGAAGACAGGTCTTAACTATTCCCCAGAGATGTTGATAGCTTCTCTCCTCTTTTGGGACTACACCCATTTCACCTTTCATCTTCCCTGTGGGATGCTGACTCCCACACTCTTCGATGTGGCCGCCACCACTGGCCTTCGACCCACCGGGGACTACTTCGACCCGGAAGAAATGTCGGAGGATCAGATTGGATTCTCTGCCACAAAACCAACCTACACCACCTTCATCAATCACTACCACGATAAGTCGACAGATGCTGTGTCGGATGTCGAACACATTGCGTTTCTAGCCTTATGGCTGACACGCTTCGTGTTTTGCTCCAAGTCCTTGCAGGTGACCAAGAAGATGGTCACTCTCGCCACTCAACTCCATCATGGCCAAAATATCTGTTTGGCAGAATTGATTTTGGCTAGCCTGTATGAGTCGATTAGTAATGGAGCGACTCTTCTGAAGATTATCGAGAACAGGGCCAGTCTGCTGCTTGCTGGACCTTTTTGGCTGCTCCAACTGTGGCTCAATGCCACCTTCGAATCTTTCTTGCCTAAGAAGATTCAGATAAATGAGCAGGGTCCAGAGATAGCGAACAGACGTGTCGAAGGAACCAGACTGGCTCTGTTGACTCCAATGGAAGATGGACTGGAGCTTCAGCAAACTTTCACAAACTTCGTTCTGATGTTTGCTAGAAGGAAAGAGTTTGCTTCGACTATGGCTCCGTTTGCTCGACGGAAGGTTGGCCCAGAGTGGTTCACAAGGCCACATCCTAGGACGTCGAGTGGTCCTCAGGTTGACGAACATACAACAATGTGGGAGGCGTTCCTCACACCAAGAATCATGCCTCTTCGATTCAGTAGCTCTAAGACTCACTTGAGTCTGATTGCATATCAACCAAACCTGGTGTCTCGCCAGTTTGGTATTATTCAAACACTACCTTCTCCAATTTTTCCAAGGGAGAAGTCTATGTTATACTTCTGCAACGACTACACCGAAGAAGCTGCCACTAAACATATCGGAAGATATGCTGGTCGAACAGTTCTTTCGTTGTTTGACTACCAGCTCAACTTTCTTTGCTCACCATCCTTCGAGGAGTGGTGGAAAAGTTACTACGCTGAGGAGTTTTTCGACGAGAAGGACTTCGTGGATGAGCTTCAGAAATCTTTTGTCCTTGTCTTGGACAAAATAAAGAAATGTAAGTTCATCCTTTCAAATTACTTTGTCTTTCTCTTTCGACTGCTAGCCTGTTAATTATTTGATCTGCTTTCAGTTGTTCGAAAGCCTGCAGCCAAGAAGGCTGCAGAAGGCCAACAGGGAGGAGGCCCCTTAACAAAACCTCCACCGCCGGCGAAGACTATAGCGCCGGCGAAGACCACAACAAACCAACAGGGGGAAGGCCCTTCGAAAAAGCCTTCTGTATCGGTAACCAGACTTTCATTATTTTCTTCTGGCTTTGACTTTCGACTTTCGATGCAACTGCTAAATCGAATTCCCATTGGTTTTTTTTAGGCACCTTCGCCCAAGAAACGGCCAGCACTGATGGTCGAATCCGGGAGCGACGAAGAAGATGATTCTCCCCCTGCTCCTCTAAAAAGGCGAAAGCTGACGAAGGACGTTCCTGCTCCTGAGGGTCGAACAATTAGAATAAAGGTTGCTGGGAGAAAGCCCAGGCCACCTCCCGTAATCATTGAGGAGCCAACGGAGGAGGAATTAAACGTTCTTCTCAATAAGCCTGTCGAAAGCGACAATTCCAGCCCTGGGGCTGAAGCTAATTTACAGGTAATCTCTTAGATCTCTTCGTAACTCAGTTGTCAATAACATTCGACTATGTCTCTTTCGAATTTAGAAGATTCTTCTTCTCTTTTCAGGACACCACTGAAAGCTCACCGCCAAGGACTTCTGAAACATTGGAGCCTGCTGAACTCAGCAGGCCACAAGAAAAAGACTTGGCGAACGATGAGGCCCACACTGAAACAAATGAGGCCAATGCTGAGACAGCAGAAAAACCAGCAGAAGATCCACAAACAGAAGAGCAACAGCCAAAAGAGATTCAGGTGGTGGATCTGTCGGAAGAGAATCGTGACGAAGGGGACCACGACAACGCTGGCGAAGAGGATCAAGGTGCCGCTGGCGAAGAGAACCAAGGTGACGCTGGCGAAGGGCACCATGATGACGCTGGTACTGCCACAGTCCGAGTCGAAGGGAATCAAGTCGAGGCAACTGTCACTCAACAGCCTCAAACCCAAGACAATGTTGTTGCAAAGGCTGTTACCTCAACAAAGCACAGGTCGAAATAGGACCTAGAACTCTTGAAGAAAACTGACCCTGTTAGCTATCTGAACGCCATCATCGAGAGCAAAAGTTCGTCTGACGCTAGCCAGGAGGTTCCTACCCTGTCGGGGAAGTCCACTGAAACTTCTCCTCTCGATGAGGCTTTGACGAAGGTTAAGGCTCAGTTTTTCAAGAAGGACTTGATGAAAGCTCTGGAGGGGGACCCTACTGCTCCATCATACTTGAGGGATGTTTTGAATGCTGTAGACTTGTTAGCTGTACCTCCAGAAGTTTCAGGCTTTATCATGGAGTTACACTCCATTATTGATCAAGTCTCAGCAGATTAACGGCGACAAAGGGGCTTCAATAGCCAGCTTGAAGTGTTATATGGCAAAAGCTCTTCTGCATGGACTGCTGTTTCGGAGACAACTTCTCGAATTGCGGAGTTGTCGAAGCAAAAAGCCTCTAAACAAGAAGAGATTGATGCCATCGATCGAGAGAATGCTTCCTTCAGGGCGCAAATCGAAGAAATAGAGGCTAACATAAATGCCAATACTAAGCGCAAGGAGGAACTTCTCTCGACCGTCCCAGACACCGAAAGCCAAACTGAAATTACACAGGGCCTAGAATTTGCTGAGAAAGCTCAAGGCTTCGACGATCAGATTGCCAAGCTTGTGCAGGCGAACGCCTGGTGCAACAAAAGATTGGAGCTGCAGCAAACCAAGTACCTTCGACTCAAGGACTCCATTCCCTTCTGATTGATTCAGCTTTTTAACCATATTTTGTAATATGTATTCGACAACATTGCCATCTTGGCTAAATTATAAAAAATTTCCATTTTGGCTTTTTTATGGTTAATTAGTCATTACTTTGTTATTTTATTTTTATCTCTTGGAGTGTAGGTTTGTATTTTTTCAAATATTTACCATTTACTCTCAAGAGCCTTTTATCTTCACCTAGCTCTTCGACTTCAAAGGCTCCACCAGAAAAAATCTGGATAACTCTGAATGGTCCTTCCCATTTGAGTGACCACTTTCCCATGCTTCGATCCCTTCGATCCATGGGAAGAATCACCTTCCAAACTAGTTCTCCAGGCGAAAATACCTTAGGTTTCACCTTTTTATTATAAGAGTCCTCTACTCTTTTCTTCTGAAGCCTGAGTAGGTCAAGAGCGCGCAATCTTTCTTCATCTAAATCCACCAGTTCGTCTAACATCATATCCCAATAAATTTCAGAGGGAATATCATAATGTCTCTGAACCCTTGCAGATTGAAGACAAATTTCTGCTGGCAACACTGCATCATGGCCAAAAGTTAGTCTATATGGTGTTGTACCTATAGCTTCTTTTGGGGACGTTCGACAAGCCCACAAAATCTGGTCTAACGTTTTATGCCAATTTTTTGGTTTCTTCCCAACATGCTTTTTTATCAAGCCAATCACTACTTTGTTCGCTGCTTCGACTTGACCATTTGCCTGTGCATAATAAGGCGTTGATGTTAGGAGTTTGAAACATGTTTCCTGAGCGAATTCCTGCATCTTTCGACCAGTGAAAACCGATCCTTGATCAGTTGTTATAGTCTCAGGGATTCCATACCTAAAGATAATGTTCTTTTGAATAAATTCAATGACATTTTCTTGGTCTACATTGACTAAAGGGATAGCTTCGATCCACTTAGTAAAATAATCAATGCCTACCAGTATATACTTCTGACTCTTTGATGATGCTGGTCGAATCTCACCAATGAAGTCTAACGCCCATCCTCTAAAGGGCCAAGGCTTCACTATCGAGTGAAGTTCGCTTGCTGGTACATGTTGGATGCCTGTATGGACTTGACATTCTTGGCAACCTTTGGCGAACTCAACACAATCTTTCAGCATAGTGGGCCAGTATAGTCCTTGTTGAAACAACAACCATTTCATCTTATGGCCTACTTGGTGAGCCCCGCATGCCCCAGCGTGCGTAGTCGAAAGGGCTATGTATGCCTCAGTTTCACTTAAGCATTTCAGCAATACCCCTTCAGGCGTCTTCTTGTATAACTCATTACCCATGAGTACATAACTCAACGCCCTGTACTTTGTTTTTCGTTCTGTCGAAGCTCCTGGATTTTGAAGATAATCCACAATGGGCTTCCTCCAATCTTGTTCTGACAAATTATCTATGAACGAAATTTCGAAGTTACTTTGATCAGCATATCCTAGTCTTGTTGATTCCAAGTCTGTTGGTGATAGACAAGTTGCTTTTATCTTTTCTCGAACTTCGATTGCTCTTTGTAATCTCGTTTTTGAAATCTTGTACCCAGATGCAATTTGTGCCAAGTCGTTGGCTATTTGATTTTCCAATCTGGGTATGTGTCGAATATTGACCATTTCAAATTTTTTCAATAAACGATTTGCTATCACAAAGTACATAATGAGATTTTCTCTTATACACTTATATTCCTTTGTGACTTGCTTAATGACTAACTCTGAGTCTCCCATTATTTCGACTCGAGTTGCCCCCAATTCCAATAATATTTCAAGGCCAGTAATTAGAGCTTCGTACTCAGCCTCATTGTTCGAACAAGAACCGGATATCTTGTACTTGAATGTTGTTGGAATTTTTTCTGGAGAAATGATCAAGACTCCTACTCCTGTTCCATCTTTATGGCTGGAACCATCGAAGTAGAATTTCCAAGGTTCTATCTCCACATAATTAATATCCTCAACTTGAATTGAGTGGTCGACTATAAAGTCTGCAACCACTTGTCCTTTCACTGCCTTAAGAGGCATAAAGGTTAAGGAGTATTCAGTTAATGCTAATGCCCACTTGCCAATTCGACTGTGCAAGATAGGTTTCGACAACATATACTTGAAAAACCCATTTTGTTCCTCAGTAGTGCCACTGTCCATGACGAAATAGCACACTGGCCTATGTTTGGCCATTTCTTGCTCCACTTCCCAGTCACTTGCTTCGACCTCCACCTGTCGGTTGAATTCTTTGGGCAGCACTGAGACTATATTCACCATTATGTCCAAAGTATCGTCAGACTCAGAACCGTCTTCGTCTTCGACTTCACCTTGGTTAGGCCAAACTAGCCTGTTGGTTACTGGCTCTCTTTCTTGAGGTTTCCTTTGCTTCCTTAGAGGAACATTTGAACTGGTTTCTGCCTTTGGTTCATTGGCAGCCTCCCTCTCAGCTTTTTGTCTCCTTTGGTATCTCCTCCATTGAGATCGAGACATGGGATTTTTCCCTTTGTAGTTGCTTGACACTTGTGCAACTTTAGGGGCAGCAACTTGAAGCTCTTTCTTTTGTGTTAAAGATGAACCCCTTGGCACGTCGAAAGAGTGCCATCTTTCCTCACTTGGCCTTTTTCGACCAGAGGTTTTGTACCAGGTATCTACCGGCACATTTGTTGGAGGCCTGAAAGTCAATGGGCTCTTTTCTTGGTTTGAACCTCTTTGGGAGGCTCTTCTGGGGTCATGTCGAAGATCAACATTTTCCTTTCTCTTATTTGCTGCTCTTACGCCTTGAATGTGCTCAGCAGCTTTTTTATCAAAGATCGAACTGCATCTTGGACACAGCATCACCTCTGACTTCTTTTTCTGGCATCTTTGGAGAAAATCTGCCAGATTTTCATTTTCCCGAGGGAAAGCAGTCTTATTAGCTTGTTCTTGCCTCATGGCCTCTTCTGATGCTTTTGGGTCAGAGAGTTTGACCATGTTGATATTCATTGTATCTTTGTTGGCAAGGTTTAACTGCTTCATTTGGGTCTCCAAATTCTCCGTCTGGCCTTGAACTGTGGCCAAGTGAGAACTGGGTTTTGGTCCAGTTTTTTGTGCTTCAACGGTCTCCAGCTTTGGGCCTTCGACCACTTTCTGAACTGCTTCAATTGTCTTTCTGGATAAATTCCCAGAAAAACTGCCAAAGATTGGCATGTTGATATGGTCCTTTGAGACTTCGACCATTGTGATTCCTGGCCTCTTCGACTGGCTCCTGGATGCCTCGATCACGTTCACCTCAGAAGGCTCAGCATAGTGGGCTTCAGCCTGCAATGGATTTGAGTCGACAGCCATGGGGGTTTTGTCAGCAAACTTCAACCTCCCTTCTTCGATAGCGTCTTGCACAAGATTCCTGAAAAGAAAATATTGAGAAGTTTTATGGCCCAAAAAATTATGATATTTGCAAAAACCTCTCTTCTTTCTTTGATCAAGAGGAGGCACTTTTACCCCTGGGGGTACTATCATTTGGCCATCTTTTACAAGCAAGTCAAAGATCTCATCACATTTTGTGATGTCAAAACTATAAGTCTTTTTGGGGAACCTATCGTTGGTCCTTTCTGGACCAATGGGATTTTTCCCACTTGAGGGGACTAACAGTTTGCAAGAGTATGGTGGCCCTTGTTTTAGTTCCGCTAAATCGACTTCTCCTTCTTCGACAGTTATAGTATCGTCGAAGGATTCTGGATCTTCGTCATCCATCTCAACATATGCTATCCTTTCTCTCTTATGAGTTTTCGTTGCCTTTGCTTTTTCAGCTTTTAGGCGTTCTACCTGTCGAACTCTATCGGCCAGTTGGGCCATGTCTCTCAGGTATTGGGTGTCTAGCTTCTTCCTAATGGAATAATCTAAACCGCCTGCGGCTATTTCGACTAACTCATGTTCCGGCACTTGTGTAAAACATCTAGCTTTGAGCAACCTAAACCTATTTAGATATTCGTCTATAGGTTCAGTGAAACGTCTCTTTACACTGGCCAGTTCTTTCAGGCTTATCTTGGTTTGCCCCATGTAGAATTGTTCATGGAACAATCTTTCCAACTGGGTCCAATGATGGATCGAATTGGGGGGGAGAGTTGTAAACCAAGTGAAAGCGTTCTTTGTTAAAGAACTTGGGAAGTACTTAATCCTTAGGTTTTCGTTATTCGAAATGTCACCTGCTTCGATCAAGTATCTCGCCACATGCTCGACAGTAGATTTTGTCGTGTCCCCAGAGAACTTAGTGAATTTGGGGACTTTGCATCTAGGAGGTAAGTTTGTTTGTAACACGTATTCTGACAATGGGGACGTAAAGTTGGGCCTTCGAAAGCCCATGTTCATCCCATTTTGAGTCATGATCCTTTCGATCATGGTTGCCAGATTATTTTCCAAACCCATGTTTTGGTATTGGATATGCTGAACTACTTCGTCAGCATTTTGGTTTCTGTTAACTAACCTTACCTCTGGGGTTATTACCCTAGGTTCCTCGACAGGTTGCTCCAATCGTGCCCTAAGGTTTTCTTCGACAGGCTGTTGGACTTGGTTGATGGTGGTTTCTTCCTCTAAAAATATACACTGGTTTCCCCTTATTTGCGCCCTTTGGGGCTGTCGAATAGGTTGGGGTACTCCAAAGAAATCAGCCAAACGCGTCATTTGCGTTGTCATCTGCTGATTCGATTGAGTAGTGTTTTGTATTAGAGGGTTCAGCACTGTACTTAAAGTTTGTGCCAACATTTGCACCATATCATGGTTGCTTTCGTCCATTTGTTGCCTCAAGACTGCTGTCGAGGCATTTGTAAGGCCATGGGCTACTTGGGACGTTCCTCTTAAGAGTTGGGTCCTATTTCTATTCGCCATACCTACTCCAGAGCCTTGGAGTGGCGAAGAGGCACTCACTAAAGGGTCTGAAAAAGTGGACGCAGCATTCGTCAGGCTAGCCAAATCAGAAGTTGGCATGCCATAGAGTGGTTCTCGATTATGACCGCCTGTCATAAATCCTGGGGGAACAAAAGGCCTTGTGCCTAAATTTCCCCTTGGTGGGGGAGTTCCCAAAGGCGCTCTGGGGCCTGTGAACGGAGGTAATGGCCCCGTTGTTGTGACCGTTACTGCTGGTGTCGAACCAGCAGTTGTCGCTTCACTTACGGTCGAGATAACCGTTGCTCCCACATTCGTTTGTGGGATTTCGTTATTGTTTGGCGGATTCGCCATCTCTTCCCTTCTTCTGGCAGTATTGGTATCGTTAGTGTATATTCTACCACTTCTCAATAACATGCAACACTCCTCGAAAAGATGAGATTATTTTCAACAATCAACACACAGTCCCACCGGGTGTGCCAATTTGTTTACCGTGGTTATTGGTAAACAACCGCTGATCCTCCAAATGGTTACTTATTTGGTTACTCGCAGGATCGATCAGATTGATCCTAGGACATTGGTTGATTTTGAGGTTTTGACTAAATTGGATAATGGTTAAATGGTGATAAAATAAAGAGGCTTTAAGTAAATTGCATGAAGAAAGGACTTGGTAAAATAAATGAAGGCTTAAAGTAAAGGATTTCGACAGGAAGGTAAAGAAGAAAGCAAGTAAATTTTCTGGAAAAGTAAATGACTTTGATTAATAAAGTTGGTGTTTCACACATACATTTCTCAACAATTCTTTCTCACACGCTGGGTACTCGAATCTATATGAGTGACTTTGTATATAATTGTGAACACGCGCGAGAATCTGCGTGAACTACTACTATTTATACTAAAACATCCCAAGTAACCGTCGGGCAGTTACACTGCTTCGAGATGATCCCACTTGGCACGTTCTCAACGTTCGACGCCCCAGATCTTTGCACGTTGCACTTGGTAACCGCTGGAAACCGTTTTCCCTCCAAATGCTTGAATTTCAAACCGTTCCACTCTGAACCATCGAACACCTTCGTCGAGAAGCATCTTCGACGAGAAACACCTTCGACGTCGAAGGCAACCAACTTCTCCTTTGGAAGAAATCTTCTAAGTACATTGCCATCTTTCGATGGGCGCTTCGACGGACCTAGCTGGTCAAAAACAACCTTCAGCTTTAATGGCTGATATTAATGAAACAAGGGTGTCGAATTTAAGAGCCAACACTAAGACATCCTAAAAAGCTTGAAAATCCAAATCTTCCCATAACAAATGAGCCTTTTCCAACATAAATTTGGATAAGAAATCCTTAACTCTACTTATTGTCTCCCAATTTTCCATAATGTTAGATCTCTTCAAATGTAAGTTTTGGCAATAACTTCAGGCTTTGGAGTCTCTTCTAAACCGATGAATGGCATTTGATCAAGCACAAGGACTCTTAATAATTGAGAGAATTCTTCTAATGTAGGCACCAATTGGTAGTCAGGAAAGATGAAGCAATGATGCATAGGATCAAAGAATTTGAAAAGAACACACATCATTTCTTCTTGGAAGTTTGAGGTAGTCAAGTTGAGAAGCCAACCATACTTCTTGGTGAAGGGAGAATTTCCAGGAACTCTTGATGCTAACTCTTGAAGATGAGGATGCACTTTCACGAAGTTAACTCAGATGGTATTCCTACGGGTGGAAGTCATGACCTACAAAACAGAACAAAGATAAATTCCTAAATCTTTGAAATGGTTAGTGAGAATGCTTATTATGTTATGATGTTTATGATGACATGAATAATAATCCCAAACAAAACACACAAAACCCTTAGGTTTAGGCTTGCATGGGTTTCAAAGGTAAGTACCCTCTTGAAGTTTAGTTGGTTCAACATGTCCTACAAAGTAATCGGGTTCTAGGGAATCTCAATATCATTGATCTTTCTTCATTGGGCATTGTCTCAGCATAATCAATCTTTTCTTGCGGCTGAGATATACCAAAAGTCTAATCTCAATAAGCATAGTATCGAGTATCAACCAATTTTCAACTTTCCACCAAAACCGGCTATCTCACTACTTCCTAATGGCCAAGTTGTTCAATCAAAGGTTCTAAGGTCAGTTAGTGCTTCATGACACCGCTCAGTGGCCCCGTATTCTCCTCGATTCAACACGAGGGATACCGGTACCAACAAATGTGTCACACCAATGTAGTCATTGCTTCAACCATATCGGTCTACGTCATACAATTACCACAATCTATTGCTACTTACCTAATGATGTTCCCGGATCCGGGTAGAGGATCAATATAAACCCAATTAAGGACCCACAAATTTAAAGCAAACAAATCAATCAATGAAAGCATTTAAATGTGATCTAGTCTCTAAGGTAACCCCACTTTAAATTTTATCCCCAGCAGAGTCGCCAGTTTTGTAATACGGTGGGAGAACTGACTTTGGTGTTTTGCATTTTATCACAATTGTTGCGGATAGCAAGAGTCACACCGACTTTTCTTTTATCTAATAAGGAAAGGGTGAAAAGAACAGGAAAGACCTTTGAGATATTTTTCTAGAGTTCAGGGGGTAGGTTATGAAAAGGGAAGGTGTTAGCACCCTTTTCATCCATAGTTATCTATGGGCTCTTAGTTTCTTGCTAGATCACTTTTGAAATTTCTTTATTTGAAATGTGTTTGTGGTGTGTTTTGAAAGTATTTTTGAAAAGTGCATTCGTTTAGGAAAACTTTGTAATGATTCTCGTCTCTATAAGAATGCATACAAAGTGCTGGACTTTTTGAAAATATTTCATGTTTTGAAAGTGTTTGGGGTGTATGAAGAGATGTTTGTTTTGAAGATGGATTGTGAGCAAGCAACTAAGAACGTTCTACCTACTCAAAAGTCTTTTGTTCATTTCTTCTTTCCTTTGATATTGCTATCTCCCCATTGATTGGTAAGAAGCCTTATCTTTGGATGTAAAGGGACGGGCGTGGGTCATTGTATAGTCATGAATAGCAATGTTGTGAGATATCTTAGCATTTTCTCTTTAAGTGACTAAGATCATTTGTAAGGCAATATTCGTAGTGTCATCGAGGGATTTTGATCTTTTATTTTGTTTGTTTTTGCTAAGATGTCTCACATGTATAACATGACCATTTTTAAGGCAACAATTGGAGTTAACCCTAGAGGTGCAAGTGTGAAAAGTGTGTTTGATTGCATGCATTTTGTCTTGAAATTAGGGTTTTTCTAAGCATCGATTTAATCTTACCATACACACCCTAATTACTAACAATTATATGAAAACAATAAATTTGTGGAAATTTAAAATCCTCCGCTATTACATCAATAGGGGGATAGGGATACAATTTATGAATGAGGATGGAATAATATTACAACCATATTGAATAGTAATAAAGAAAGCATGTAAAACATGTAAAAACAGTGTCAAAGAGAGGAAAATTGCATTTTTGAACATTATGTGTCGACACATGCTCTTTTGCATCGACACATAACCTTCCTTTGCCCCTGTATTGCCAAATCAAATCAGTATGAGTCGATACATAATGGTATGTATTGACTCATACCTTGCATGTGTCGACTCATACGTGTTTTGTATCGACTCATACACCTTTTTATCTTCTGTTTTGGGCTTGTATAACAGTATGTGTCGAATCATAAAGCTATGTGTCGACTCATAACCTATTTTCCACTAATATGTGTTGACTCATATAGGTATGTGTCGACTCATACTGTCATTTTTTTACTCTATCTTTGTTTTGCTGCATACATGGGTTAGTTCTCAACACATAAATGACAAGAATGGAAGATAAACAAAGGTTAGCTTCAAGAGGAATGGTTATTACATTTTATCTTCAAAGATTAATCAACTAATGATGCTTGAAATGAATGGTTTAAAGTCAAGAAGACTTACCTTGCAGCTGGAATTTATGCTTTCAGCTTGAGTGGTGGCCTTGACTGTTCTTGAACTTGGAAAATAGAGATGTTACAGAAGCTTGTTCTTGAGTTTGAACAACTTCTATACGGTGTATGCGGGGTGCTTAGATGTTTGGACAGAACTTGGAAAGTATGATAGGTTCAAAAGTTTGGACTTCAAAACTCAAGAGTGGAAGTTTTGTGGACTGTTATGGCTTTTGTGAATATGAGATTTTGAGGGTTTATTAACAAAACTTCTGGCTTTTCTCTCTATTTTTCTTACCTCTTTCCCTTGGAAATGCTCCTTCTATTTATAGGTGTTGTACCCCAATTTTTGCCCCTAATATCCCTTCATCATACCATGTTGATTCACTCACAACAAGATCACACTAGGATTCTTGGTTCCCCTCCCTACTTTGAGTTTTGCTCCTTTTGAGGGATTACCAAGCACATTGACTTATGTTCCATTTGTGATCATGATATTGTTTTGATTTCTTCACTTAACTAATAAAATACAATGTTGGCTTGTCTTCCTTGTTATCCATGTAGGTAAGGGCAATGAGATTTTACAAGTTACTCCATGGGTTCATGAGTTTATTTCCATGCCCTAGTCAATATAGCTTGAGAAGTTCAAACCTCACTATTGGATTGTTTTTTGGAGAATTGGCATGGCAAGGTTGCTTTGGTTCATCACATTTCAAGGTTATTAGATTTGACTCAAAAGTACAAGGGGTTGATTGGAGAAGTTGTCATGTTTGGATAAGGCCTTGTTCCTATTGGTCACAAGAGCATATTTATCTCAAAATTCAAGATATAGAAGTGGTTTTGGTGGCTATGAGTCTTCATTATCATCCTCAACAACTTCTATTCACAAAGCAAGAATATTGGTACAAGAAGTTTGTTCAAACTTGTCAAAGTTCCTCAAGGCATTCTCTTGATCTAGAAGCTAGGGTTTTGAACTTCAAAG
This sequence comes from Vicia faba, assembly GCA_948472305.1. Lineage (NCBI taxonomy): Eukaryota > Viridiplantae > Streptophyta > Magnoliopsida > Fabales > Fabaceae > Vicia > Vicia faba. The sequence continues at coordinate 1,701,403,033 of OX451736.1, read as the reverse complement.
GAGCATATCTTGCTCACCTTTTGGTATTTTTGAGTGATTCCAAATACATCCTTCTCTTCAAATGGTTATCAACAAATCACTTCAAAAATTCCAAAGAGTTTTCATGTGGAAGAAACTTGGTGAAGTAGAAAGATTACAAGTCATCCAGATGAGTCCACAATTTTACATAAGTAACTTCAAATGATCATAACTTGGTCAATTTTCATCACCTTGAGTCCATTATTTTTCCATAATGATCTTGAAGATGTGAAATTTATGCCTTATTTTATGTTCAAAGTGGGAAAATGGATGGAAGTTTCCTTAAATATACAAAAGATTATAGGTCATTTTTTAAGAAGAATTTGAAATATTTCTAAGTATGGAAACTCAACCCTTTTTCTTCAACTTTGACTCAATGAAAATTTCATCTCAAGGATCCATTTAACTAAATTCCTTTTCCATTGCAAAGCTTGTAACCTCATCTTTCTAAAGCATCAAGAATCATGCCCTAAGACCTCTTGAGTTGGAAATGCCATGGATTTGAATTTGGTAACTTGAAACTGAATTTTCCACAAAGTCAGAATTTTGAAATCCATAATGTGACTTCTAAACACAAGATTTATGCGTGTTTTTTATTTAAACTTGTTTAGAAAACTTTCCATAAGTGATTAGCACCCCAAAATGCAGGATTTGGTTGAGTTTTGATGGAAATGAAGTCACGCTTCACTCGTGCTCGACCTTCACTCAATTTTCCTCCAAACTTCCTTGTTTACTTCCAATTTTCATTCTCATTCACTTCCCTATAAATAGAGGGTCATCCCCCATTCATTTCTTCAAGCTTTGAGAGTCAAAAACACTCTGCCAAAACTTCACACGAACCCATCTTTTTTGAATTCAGTTTCTGAGATTTAAGCTCCATTTTCCAAAATTCTTTGCGCATTCATCATCCTTAAGCATCATATAAACTCTCCAGCACTTAAACCAATCAAAACGAGCCATAATTCAAGCTACAGAAGTCCAGTTTCAGAGCTTCTTCCTTGAACTTCGAAAAGGTAGAATTCTCCACCATTTGTATCCAAATGAAGCACTAATTTATTCTACTCCTTCTCCTGATTCCAATGCTGCTTACAATTTTTAAATCCATTGAGAATTGAGAGAGAAATCTCAAATTGAAGGTGCTCGCTATTTTCTGGGTTTTTGATTCATATCTCTCTCCATACCTTATATAAATTTGGCGCGATGGTGGTGTTAGAATCGTCTTGAAGAGACGAGTTCAATGATTCTAGACTAGGATCCTAATTTTTCCATTTGAAGGATATCACAAAATCCTCATTGCAGGGTGTCTGGAGGTTGAAGACGATGACATGTTTCGTCTCAGCCAATGATAGCGTGCCAAACGTTTTAATTTCATTGGTTTCCCTTTTCTGATCCTATGCGTATCTCACTAAGGTCCATATCAAGCACAACGCGTCTGGTCCACTGGATTAGCTTACTAACACGTTTTAACTATGATCTGATGGTCCACATCTTTTTGGTTTTTTTTTATTTTTTTATTTTTCTATTTTTATTGATTAAATTTTCAAAAATTCATTACTCTTTTATTTTTATCCAAAAATTATGAAAAAATTCACAAATATACTTTGAATTATTTCTGATCTCATGACTATTTTTTCACATTTTTATTTTGATATTTGATATTTTTTGTATTTTTTTGAATTATTTGCTTTCTTTTAATTACTTAAAAAATACTTTCTGACATTTTTTAATTCTGAAAAATTTATAAATATTATTTTGCATATTTTTGACTTTCTGAAAATTTTATGGAATTTTATATTGAGGTTTACTATTTTTGACCTATTTTCTGTTTGTTTGAGGAATTTTAAAGAATTTAAAAATAGTTTCTGACTTTTAAAAATTACCAAAAATTTTATAAAAATATTTGAGCCTTTTTCTAATTTTTCTATGGTCTTACTTTTTATTTCTTGATTAATTTGAACATAGTTGATATTTTTCTCATTAATTTCTATTTTTAAAACATTTTTAATATCCTTTTTTTGTGTATATTAAATGTGATATTATTTTGTGATTATTTTCTGGCTGATCTTGGGTTTGATTTTAGATATGAACTTTATTAACATCATTGGATCCATGGTGTTGAGTTTAACTCCACAAAAATGGATGAATGATTTTAATAATAGTTTGATTAAAATTTAATTCAAAAGTGGTTTGTATATTTTTTTTCCATCCCTCTTCATCTCATCCCTTTCTTATATCACTAAATGTTGTTGGAGCATGATCTTTATATCATGTCTCAAAACAAATGGTGTATAGATTGCTATTGACCGGCCTCAAAATAGGTGAGACTTTTATATAAGTCCACTTACGATTGCTTAACATAGCGCTAAATTTTGTCCCGATTCGAATAAATGATCATTCGTGGCCCAAACTTATGATTACAAACCCAAGTATGTTAATTTGATCTCTTTGATCCAATAATTTTGAGATTCATTGTGTGGAGGCTTTGGTTCTACCAATCCTCTAATGGATCTACAACACCTTTGGTCAACGCGGATCACTTCAACATCGTTGATCATTAATTGGTACTTATGAGAATTCCAAATGGATGATATACTTGACAAAAAGCAAATGCAACTTGTTGTGTGGAGGCTTTGGTTCTACCAATCCTCTAATGAGTTCTAAATGAAAGTTTCAAGATGGTCATCCAACTAACCACTAATTATTGACTTGTTTTACCTTATTTTTATTCTTTTTTATGCTTTATGTACTATTTACTTTTAGCATTTATATTTCATGTCATTTTCATATTTGCTCATTTGAGCATTTATTTTCTTGCCATTTTTACTTTGCTCACTTGAGCTTTTCTTTTCCTTTCTTAAGATACTTAATAATCAACATAAACCCTAAAAAATCTTTAATGGTACTTGGACTATTTGGTTACTATCCTTGGCATTATGGAGCATGGGACTTTTTCTTGGACTTAGGATTAGAAACCTTGGTCTATCTTGGAGACCTTGTGATTTTATCTGATTATTTTGTCTGGAGTTCTTGAGGTTTACCTCAAGACATTGGGTTGCTAGTTTTTTTTTTTGTGCGGGTTTTTGTGATTACATCCTCTTTTTGTAATCTGGAATTCACCCGTATACAGCCGTTACTCTGCCCAATTTTTATGAAGACTTAATACACTTTAAGTTTGGTTCTCTCAAGAGGTCTAGTATTTTTTGCTTGCTTGGTTTCAATCCAAGGAATGGGTATTCTATCTTGGCTCATAATGTCAAGTTTTGGATTCTTGTTGGTTAGATGGTTTTTATCCCTAGCTTTTACCCTATGCTTTAGGATAGTCTCTTCTTCTCCTCCCATCTTCTTTAATTTCAAAATCTTCTTCCTCCATTTGAAAACTCTTCTTGTTTTGAAACTTGAACTATTTTCATAATAAACTTGGACTTATATGTCCATGCATTTTCAAAACATTTTCATAAATAAACCTCCAATCAACTTAATAATACCTTGACATTTTTTGTAAGAAGACTAAAAGTCAATCAATCTCATTTCAAACCATTTTGCCACTTTGGCTTTTTACCTTTAAAACTTTTCTTAAAAGATTAAACTCTTGTCAATCCTTATAGTGATGCAAACGACTATACTTCTACAATATGTAGTGAAGAGAGATATTTTCCACTTGGGTGTTGAGTGAGGCATTGTTGATTTTGAAATCCAAGCCATATCCTCCACTTTGAGATGATGCAAATTCTCCTTTCTCATGGTTGTGGATAGTAGGTATGTTTTCCACACGGATAATGACAATGATGTTTTATCTCATAAAATTAACCAACACATTTGTGTTTCAAATTTTAAAAGAGGAACTACATGTACCATGATCCCCTATTGCACGAACGGTGGTACGTAGGCACTAAAGGTTCGCAACCGCGGCAGGTGCAAAAATCATAAAAAATATATTTCTTTTCTCACCTCCACCATCCATTTTATATACAACAGTTTTTATAGTCAAAATATACAGATTTTTACAAAGAGGCTCATGCGGAGTACTGTAGATGTTTAGGGTGCTAATACCTTCCCTTTGCATAACCAACCCCCTTACCTTGAATCTTTCCCCCTTTTTTTGGGTTATTCGCTCTTTTCCCATTCCTTTGGAAATAGTAAAGCGCGGTGGCGATTTTTATTTTGATTTGTATAAAGTCTAGTCAACCCAATGGCTTAGTGTTGTACCCCAAAACTTTCCCTCTCATTCTATCAACATTTCTCATCACAAGGCTCTTTGAACTCAAGATCAAGCTAGAGTTTGCTCTGCTCAAGACATCTCCTTGCACTATTGACCTAAATTAGGGTTTGAGTTTGCACAGAGAATTTTGGAATTCTAATGCTCAAAGTGACTTTCATACTTCATGTTGGACTCATAAGTTTGACCATACCAAGTTTCAAGCCTTGAATCAAATTTTTGCCCAATCAATTGGACAGTTGACCTAGAAATCAGTTGTATTGGAGAAAAAGTCAATTGTGGCCAATTTACAGTCAAACCTCATGAATTTTGACCCACATCAACATTATGAATTCATATGAACCATTTTATCAAGTTTGGACCAAAAATCCACAAGAAATTTGATCAGATCACCAAAAGGGCAAAATGGTCATTTTCAGGGTTTTGACTGTACAAGGGCAATTTCTGATTTTTGACCTAGTCAATGGCAAATTAGGTTCAAACATGGATTCAAGGACTCAATGGCATCATCTTGACCTATTCAACAAGTTCAAAAGATCTCAATTGCATTGGATTGACAAATGAATTTTTCAGTCTACTGATCAAAATGTGACTGTACACTGAAAAGTCAAACTTTGACTTTTTGGTCAAAATCAAGTGCCAAGGTTCATTTTTCATCAAGATGTGTCAAAACATGAAACTTGTTCATCAAGAAACCCATTTTTTCAAATTAGGGTTTAAAGTTGAAAATTTTCATAACTTAGAATTTTTCTAAGTTATGAAATTTTCTTAATTTTTCCTAACTTTGCCCACATTTTCACCATGATGCAATTGGATTCAAACAAAACTTCAAACATGAAAGTTGTAGTCCTCCAAAAAGTATACAACTTTGATTCACAAAGTTTTCTCAAAATAAGTTTGGATCTCAAGTTATGATTTTTGGAACAAGGGTCCCTAAAACTTTTAACTTAGTGAAATTTTGCCCTAGTTTAGGCAGGATTTTGACCTATCTTCATGGCCATTTTTCACATAGTTCCACTTGTAATCTCAAGTTTCATTTCAAATATGGATTGTAGATAATGTTTCAAGCTTTCCAAAATGTCTAAGAACTCCTCAAACACATTTGTGGTTAGAGAGAATCGAAGGCTTTAAGTTGGCAAAAACTCACTTTTCATCCATGGCATATTCATGTTCATACAAGTTGCAATTTCAAGTCAGCGTGCTTTGCACTAGATTACAGGCCTCTAAACCACTTCACACTCAATAATTTAATGCAAATCCATTGGTCTAAGACATTTTTTTGGTCATTAGGGCATTGTACACAAAACTAATCCCTAAGTAGAAAAAGGTACGTTACCATTTTTCCCATGATCTTGCTTTATGTCAAACCACAATCTTTGAGCATTGGTCCAGGTCTTTTGCAGCTAATCAAACCCAAAAATTGGAGGGGCCAAGGGCAAAGTGTGCAGGGTGGTGGATAGCCTGTACAGGCCTGCTACACATATTTTCCCACTTTTGCTTCATATACAAGAAATATGAAAAATACATGAGAACTTGAACACCAGCCAAAACAAACTTATACAAGCATTTTGAACATCTTACACACATCCCTATGAGCCAGAAACACGATTGCTTGATCCTCTAAACACCCCCTAGCAAAAAATCACCTTCGATTGGCAAAACAGGGCAGAACCTGCAACTTGACTTCCGTGGCACATTTTGCTCGTGTGTTTTTCCCCAAGTTGGTTCAAATATCTTCCACATAACTCATCCAAGCTATCCCAAACCTCAAACACCAATTGTAACTCCATTTACAGGGTTTTCCATTTTCATTTTAAGCTTGTGCAGGTTGAGTTCTATAGCCTGATTCAAGGACATTCAAGGCAAGCTAGGTATTGGAGAAGGTCAAGTGAAGTCCAAGCAAGCTCCCGGACATCTCAAGCCTTGTTGAAAAGCTCCATATTTCTATACACGAAGTCAGCTGAAACAGGTTTTTTGTCAACTTCCTATCTCTCTATTTAGGAACATTTAGCCTTAGGTTTGTGAATAAGAAATGTAGTATTCATTACCATGAAGCTGTACATATGCTCAGTTTTCATTTATATTAAGTATGCTAAGAGAATTTCATCCATGAACTTACTGAAAAAACTAGGTTAGATTTTAGGGCCAGAGAAATTCTCTCTGGTCTTTGAGAGTTAAGACAAGTTGTTTATATGGTTGGATTCGTCTTGAAATGCCTTACAAGTTTGATGTTATGTGTTTTTGCAATAGAGCTCGTATACAGGATCTGGCAATTGTACAGGGCGCGCGCGTTTTCAAAATCAGAAGGTTGAAGATGAAGTGGCTTGGGCTGGACTTTGGTCCTTTCACTTTTGACACCCCCCCCCCCCCCCTTTTTACCTTTTGCACCCCCTGGCCCAATTTCTTGTTATTTTATATTTTTGCTTTTTTATTTTCATTTCTGATTATATTTTATCATTTCCAAATATAAAAAAATACTCAAAAATATTTTTATAATTTTTTCACATTTATTTTGCATTTTATTTTTATTTTTCTAACATGAAAAGCAATTTAATTACTTTTATCTTATTTATTAAAAAAACTTGAAAATAATATATAAATTATACTTTTATTTTTATTCTTTATTTTTATTCACACTGAAAATATTTCTCTAAATATATTTTTATTTTTGTATATATTTTATTTATTATACATATTTAATATAATATACATATATATATACTTTTATTTTATTAAATACTTTAGAATAATAATATAAAATATTTCATTTTTACTTTTATTATTATTTATACTTAAAAATACTTTTTTCTAAATATATTTTATTTTTTTACACATACTATTTTATTTTTATTGTATATAAATAAAAATAATTAATATATTTACTTTCTTAAAGAAATTAGGGTTTTACCCTTAACCTAATAAAATTAATCTTTTATTTATTTCTTTATTTTTACATTAAATATTTTTACATACTTAGAAAATAAACATAAACTTTTTTGCATAATTCATATTATTTGATATATTTGTTTAAATATTATCCATTTATTATTTATGCATTTGAATTCAATTTGGATGTAATAGTAAATTAGGGTTTATATTTCTTGTCAAATACACCCCCATTCAAAGATTGTACCCCCATCCCCATAATCATGTTGTAATAGCTTAGACTTTTAATTCTCGTATTTTATGCTTTCAATTATGCCATGATTAGAGATTAGGGTTTGTATGCAAAAATCAAAATCAACAAGTAGCTTGACCTAATACCAAGACAAAAATGCATGAAAATCAAACACAATGCACACTTCCACCCCTAGGGTTACATCCACTTGTTGCCTTAAAAATTGGCCATGTTATGCATGTTGGGTACTTTGGCAAAACAAAAAACAAAACAAAAGATCATAGTCCCTCGATGACGCTATCTTAGTTGCCTAAACAAAAATGATCAAGTCCCTCAAATAATTTGCCAAAAATACTTAACATAATTGCTATCATGGTCTATACGATGACCCGCGCCTGTCCCGTTTAACGTCCTAATACAAGGTTGTTTACCAAATGCAATGGTAAAACAACATTGTCAAAAGGGTTAAAAATATTAGGAAATATCTTTGAGTAAATTAGGGTAGATAGATCTTAGTTAGTTGATCAAAACTTGCAAAAAACATCCTTGCTATTTTCAAACACACTTCACAACACAATTTCAAAACATTTCCCAAATCAAACTTTCAAATATTGAAATCTTTTCAAAAGATAAAACACCTTTGTATACATTTAAACAAGAATCATTACAAAGGTTGCCACAACGATGGCCTCTTTTCAAAACATCTTTCAAAACCCAACAAAGCACCATTTCAAACAATTGAAAAGCAAAAGCAAGTAATCTAAACAAGTAACTAAGAGCCCATGGATAACCATGGATGAAAAGGGTGCTTGCACCTTCCCTTTTCATAATCTACTCCCCGAACCCAAGAAAACATCTCAAAGGTCTTTCCTGTGCTTTTTGACCTTTCCTTAGGATAAAATAAAAAGTCGGTGGTGACTCTTGCTAAACCGAAACATTTGCGAACACAAAACACAAAACCTCAAGTCAGTTCTCCCACCGTATCACAGAACTGGCGACTCTGCTGGGGAGAATTTTAAAAGTGGAGTAACCTTGGGGTTTAGATCACCTTTGCATGCTTATCTTGTTTGCTTTGATTGCTTTACAATTGGTTCTATTGTTTGGGCTGTAAATCCTCTACCGGATTTAGGAAACATTCATAGGTAAATAGCAATACGTTGTGTAAACTGTGCGGGGTATACCGACATGGTTGAAGCAATAGCTATATTAGTGCGACATATTTGTGGGTACCGGTAGCCTTTGAGTCAATCAAAGAGAATACGGGGCCGCTGATTGATGTCATGAAGCACTAATGAACTCTTAGAACCTTACTTGACCATCTTGTCCTTTTTAGGGGTAGTGAGATAACCGGTTTTGGTGCAGTCCGAAGTTGGTAGATACTCGATACTACACTCATTGAGGGTTATTTTCTTGGAATATTTCGGTCGCCAGTTAAGTGGCTAAACTGAAACAATGAACACAGAAAATAATCCAATGATATTGAACTCCTTAGAACCTGGTTACTATTTATAGGACAGGTTGAGCCAACTAACTTCAAGAGGGTACTTACCTATGAAACCCCATGCAAGCCTGAAACTAGGAACTTGTGTGATTTGTTTGTACATATACTTGTGCATACATCATGAACATCATAAAGCATCATTTGCATCCACTAACCATTTCAAGGGTTTGGATCTTCATCTTTGTTCTTGTTTTGTAGGTCATGGAACCTCTTCGCAGGAAAACAATTCAAGTCAACCTTGTGAGAATCCCTCCTCAACTCAAGGAGCTTACTTCCAAGATTCTAGAGAATTCTCTCTTCAGTGAAAGACATGGTAGACTTCTCAACTTGGTCAACTCCAACATTGAAGAAGACATGGTGAAAGTTCTCTTCCAGTTCTTTGACCCCCTACACCACTGTTTCACATTCCCTGATTACCAACTAGTACCTACTTTGGAGGTATTTTCTCAATTCCTGAGGATTCCTATTCTTCATCAACTACCCTACTACGGTACGGAAAGAGAACCAAAGCCTAAAGATGTTACTCAAGCCTTACACTTGCAACCATCTGATATCAAAGGTCATTGGGAAACCAGAAGTGGTGTCAAGGGTTTCTTGGCAAAGTTTCTGTTTGAGAAGGCACAAGACTGCTGGAATTCTCTAGATCTACAAGCTTTTGAGGAGATTGTGGCCCTTCTCATCTATGGGTTGGCCTTGTTCCCAAACCCTGATCAGCTTATATATGTGAATGCTGTCAAAATTTTCATATCTCGAAATCCTGTGCCTACATTTCTTGGGGACATCCTACACTCATTTCACACACGAACAATGAGGAAAAGAGGCGTTCTCATGTGTTGTACTCCTCTTCTAGCAAGGTGGTTTATTTCTCACATTCCCCAATCAGTTTTGAAGAATGAGCAGGGTTTAAGGTGGTCACAACGGTTGATGACCCTCACACATTCTGATGTTCATTGGTGTTCTCGGTCCAGAGAAAATGTCATCATCATTGATCATTGCGGAGAATTCTCTAATGTCCCATTACTTGGCATTAGGGGAGGCATTACCTACAACCCCTGTTTATCTCTGAGACAATTTGGGTATGCCCAAAGGGATGGCCCTCATGATATGCTGATTCCTGACTTGGTTTTTGACTTCAGCAACGACGATCAAGGACTTCGACAAAGGTTTATCCGAGCATGGAGGGTGCCCAACAAGGTGGATAGTAAGACATTGGGGCACAAGAATTCCACCCCCCTTGAGCCTTATCTCAAGTGGGTACGAACCCGCGCCCAGAGTCCTATGATGCCTTACCCTCACATTCTCCCCGTGATCAAAGAGCCTGTTATGGAAGGAGAGGTTCCATACACCCTCCTACATCCTGACATGCCAACATCATTGGAAGAATTACAAAAGAGTTGGATACAGCTCAAGGAAGAACGGAATACTTTTGAAGCCAGCTTTTATGCCAGTGAGAAGAAGGTTTTGGAACTTACCCTCCGACTTCACGAAGAGGAGACTCTCAACACTTACATCGCACCAAAGAGGATTCGCAATGTCTTTTTACATTAAGAATTTTGTAATATCTTGCCCATGGGGCATTTATGTACTAACAAATTTCTTCTTATTAATATGACGTGTGATCTTTTTTGTTTGCAACAACTTTGAATTTCTGAATCCTTGAATGCATTACATGAATAACATATCATTCATCATATGCATAAATAGGTCTTCACACCAGGTTTCCTTATCTTTCTGCTGTTTATTTCAGCAAGATGGATATAGAGCAGACGGTTAAAGATCTGTAAGCACAGAATTCGCAATTCCAACAACTCCCCATGACCTTAGCAAAGGGTCAAGAGGATCTTAAAGCACTGTTAGAGAAAGAGAAGGAACCAGAAAATAAGAAAACGAAAAGAATTGGTGTGGCCACTATGGGAAGAAGGTTTGAGCATCAGGCTATGAGAGTTCTGGAGTTCCCCTCAACGTCTGACGAAGGGGTTGGTAAGGGAAAGGGAGTTGCAATGCCCTCCGAATCTCAAGTTGAAGAAGAAGAAGAGGAAGAGGATGAAGATTACTCTGAGCAGCAATATCCTCCGGCGGATGATAAGTATAAGAATCTTGAAGACCGGCTAGCAGTCATGGAAGTGCAAAGGGTACCTGGGCTAGATTTCGAAGAACTAGGGTTGGTTGCTGGGATCGTCTCTCCTCCCAAGTTCAAAGTACCTACATTTGCTAAATACGACGGTTTGTCCTGTCCAAATATGCATTTGAGGTCCTACGTCAGAAAGATCCAACCTCACTCTTCTGATAAGGATCTACGGGTCCACTTTTTTCAAGATAGTTTTTCGGGTACGCAATTGGACTGGTTCTATCAACTTGAGAGATCTGATGTCCATAACTGAGAAGATTTGGCTGCTGCTTTTTACCGACAATACCAATACAACGCAGATTTAGCGCCTACTCGTACTCAACTACAGAGTATGGGTATGGCTTCTAATGAGGGATTTAAGGAGTATGCCCAGAAGTGGCGAGATTTGGCTGGAAGAGTGCCGCCACCATTGTCGGATAGAGAGCTGGTCGACATGTTTTTAGGGACTCTGTCAGGTCCATTCTTTAATCACTTGATCGGGAGCTCATCTGCAGGGTTCACCGAATTAATTTTGACCGGTGAAAGGGTCGAAGCTGGCATTAAAAGTGGTAAAATTCAGAAGGATGCCTCTGCTTCCACTACTATCAAGAAGACCTTCCCAGCCAAGAAGGAAGTTTCCGCTATTCATACCCAGAGAAATAAAGGGAGAATGGAGCGCCGACCAACGGTGGGGGCTGTGATGATCCAGAACTCCTCAGCCGATCAACCTCGCAGCAATCAACCGAGAGCTAACCAACAAAGGGTAGAAAGGCCACAACGGCAATTCACCCTGATCAATATGACACTGGCTCAGGTCCTCCCTCATCTGTTAAAGTTAAACCTTACCAACTTGAAGGAAGCGCCGAAAAACCCAAATACCTCTTCTCCCTATTATCATTCAAATGCAAAATGTGCATACCATTCGGACAGTGTAGGGCATGACACCAACAACTGTTGGGCCCTTAAAAACAAGATCCAAGATTTGATACATGCCAAGGAGGTAGAGTTTGATGCCCCCGAAAAACCTAATGTGATATCCGCTCCAATGCCAAAATATGGTCATAGTATCCATGCAATTGTGGAAGATCTTCATGTTACCGCTGTTGATGAATTAATGACTCCATTGCCAATGATTAAAATGAATCTGTTGAAAGCAGGGATTTTCCCAGGATGTGAAAAAGATTGTTACTTCTGTTCAACCTTGCAATCCGACTGCCCACTGTTGAAATCAGACATCCAACGCCTGATGGATACTCAAGAGATCCTCTTTCAGAAAACTCTTGTTGCTACTATCACTCATGATACTCCTGTTACTCCCGTCAATGACATCGCTAAAATCACCATTTCCGACAATCTTTCCAAGACCTCCAAAAGGCAACTTACCGCTGAAGATTACCATGCCGGGGCCTATCCCATATAAGTCCAACAAAATGATACCATGGAACTATGGAGGAGATATCTTCTACCATGGTGTTAAGCAGATCGAATCAGTCAAAGAGAACTCTGATGAAGAAACTCCTGACATAGGGAATATTGCGGGAACAATTAAGATCACTCGTAGAGGACGAATCTTCTATCCGGAGATTGCTCCTCCAAGAGCAGTCTTCGAACCCTCAAGTGCTCCTATTCCTGTCAAGATATTTGTGCGAAGTCCGGTTATTGAAGAAGTTGATGCTCCCGAAGATGTAACCTTTGTTGTTACTGCTAATAAAGGTAAGGGGATCCAAGAGGCGCCTGTCAAGACGAAGGCTCAGACATTGATTATCCCCGAGACCACCCAAAAGGAGATGGAGGAAATCTTAAAGATAATTAAGAAGAGCGATTATGATATTGTAGAGAAGCTGGGGTAAACCCCTTCAAAAATCTCTATGTTGGCTCTATTACTCTGCTCTGAGGCTCATGCCAAAGCCTTGATCAAATTTCTGAAGACGGCACACGTGCCTCAAGAAACTTCTACGGACCAGTTTCAAGAGTGCGTGGCTAGCCTTACAGCCGATAGTGGTCTTGGCTTTTCTGATGCTGATTTGACGTCTAAGGGAAGAAAGCATAATGATGCACTGCATGTCTCGGTAGAGTGTAGAGGAACTACACTTGCTCATGTTCTGGTTGATACCGGTTCATCTTTAAATGTTCTACCAAAAAAAGCATTAAACAGATTGGACTGTGAAGGTTTGACCCTAAAGCCCAGTAATATCATTGTTACAGCCTTCGACGGTTCTAATCGGATGGTTCACGGAGAAGTGGACATCCCAATTAAGGTGGGAACGGAAATTTTTAACTATACTTTTTATGTGATGGACATCCTTCCTTCATATTCATGCTTGTTGGGAAGGCCATGGATCCACAACGTTGGGGCAGTCACTTCTTCTCTACACCATATGCTCAAATACCTAGTCCGGGGTAAGATCATAACAGTTCATGGTGAGGAGGAGTATATGATAAGCCACCTTAACTCTTTCCGCTACGTGGAGTTAGATGGTGAATTCATAGAAACATCTTTCCAACACTTTGAAGAGGTCTCTCCTGAGGTCGCGGTAGCAAAGACAATGACCGATGTGCCTATCATTACCAAGCCTGTGTCCTGGGCGTCATCCCTTAAAGATGAGGAGGCTGTAGTCAAGGAAGGAGGAAGTACAGTGTGGGGTCAACTGCCAGATTTTCCTCACAAGACGGATAAGTTCGGATTGGGTTTCACTGCTGCTAGCCATAAATCTGTGCGTCTCTCCCGGGTTGGAGGACCACCCTTAAAAATCACTCACCATGGAGTTCATGCTTTAAAAGATGATGATGAAGAAGGCAACTTTGAAGATTGGATCTTTCCAACCATTGAAGGGGGACTGAACAACTGGGAGGCGAAAGACTTTGTTCCCATTACTTTCATCAATCAGTAATTTATCTTTTGAACATTTATGTTGGTCTGTAATAACTTTTAAACAATTTGTACACTCTTTTCGCCTTATGCCTTACCCGGGGCATATAGGTCCATTTGTAAGGGTTTTGATTCTTCATTTTCATATGCCATTTTTAATGAATCATGGACGTTTTCATCTATAAACTTTTGTGTTCATTTTATTTCCTTTTACATTTTATTTTGTTTAAGGATGGCTATCCCTTACACACACCCACACTCACAAAATGCAGGTATCCATCCACTCCGGATTCCATGGGTGACTATTCTGCTTTGGCCTTCAGTGACTCTAAAGATTTGGTCGATCATGCCGAGTACGAAGGTGATGAAGACTGTGAAGTTCCTGGAGAGTTAGCTAGACTTTTGCAACAAGAAGAAAGGGCTATTCTGCCCCATGAAGAGTTGTTAGAGACTATCAATTTGGGAACAGAGGAAGACAGAAAAGAGGTTAAAGTGGGTGCCAACCTGGAGCCAAGTGTCAAAGAGCGCTTAGTTCATCTGTTGAATGAATATATTGAGATCTTTTCCTGGTCCTATGAAGACATGCCAGGACTAGATACAGATATTGTGGTTCACCGTCTCCTTACAAGAGAAGACTGTCCACCAATCAAACATAAAGTCTACCGAATGAGGCCCGATATGTCTGAGAAGATCAAAGCTGAAGTGATGAAACAGTTCAATGCTGGCTTTCTGGTTGTTACTTCTTATCCACAATGGGTCGCTAACATTGTTCCCGTGCCTAAGAAGGACGGCAAAGTCAGAATGTGTGTGGATTACAGAGACTTAAATAGGGCTAGCCCTAAAGATGATTTTCCACTACCACACATTGACATCTTGGTTGACAACACAGCTCAACACAAGGTATTTTCCTTCATGGATGGATTCTCGGGATACAACCAGATCAAGATGGCCCCCGAAGACATGGAGAAGACTACTTTTGTTACGCAGTAGGGTACCTTCTGCTATAAAGTGATGCCATTCGGACTGAAGAATGTTGGGGCAACCTATCAGCGAGCCATGGTAGCTTTGTTTCATGACATGATACATCATGAGATTGAAGTCTACGTAGATGACATGATAGCCCGTTCACAAACAGAAGAAGAACACCTCGACCATCTGCAAAAGCTGTTTGTCAGGTTAAAAGAATATAAGCTCAGACTGAATCCTAGCAAGTGCACTTTCGGAGTCAGGCCCGGTAAACTTTTGGGATTTATCGTCAGTAACAAAGGCATCGAAGTTGACCCTGCCAAAGTCAAAGCTATACAAGAAATGCCTGCCCCCCGCACTCAAAAGGAGGTCAGAGGTTTCTTGGGACGCTTAAACTATATTGCAAGGTTCAACTCTCACCTAACATCTACCTGTGAGCCAATCTTCAAGTTGTTGAAGAAAGATTAGGTGGTTGAATGGAACAATGATTGTCAAGTTGCTTTTGATAAGATCAAGGAGTATTTGCTGGAGCCTCCTATCTTGATGCCACCCGTCGAAGGAAGGCCTTTAATCATGTATCTGACTGTTTTGGATAATTCAATGGGGTGCATACTGGGCCAACATGACGAGTCTGGACGAAAAGAACATGCCATTTATTACCTTAGCAAAAAGTTTACCGACTGTGAGACTCGCTACTCACTGCTCGAGAAAACTTGCTGCGCTTTGGTATGTGCTGCTCGCCGGCTAAGGCAGTATATGTTGACACATACCACTTTGCTGATTTCTAAAATGGATCTGATTAAGTACATCTTCGAGAAGCCTGATTTATTCGGAAGAATCGCTAGATGGCATATGATCCTGACTGAGTATGATATCCAGTACACGACCCAAAAAGCTATAAAGGGGAGTGTACTAGCTGACCATCTAGCTCATCAAGCCGTCGAAGATTACCAATCTATGAGGTTCGACTTCCCTGACGAGGATATTATGACATTGGACAACATTAAAGGTAACGGACTGTATGACGGACCTGAACAGGGATCCTGATGGACTCTGTACTTTGATGGTGCTTCAAACGCACTTGGCAACGGTATCGGCGCAGTACTTATCTCTCCAGAAGGTTGCCACACACCTTTCACTGCTAGACTCTGCTTCAGCTACACCAACAACATGGCCGAGTATGAAGCTTGTATCTTTGGTCTCAAGGCTGCTATTGACTTGGGAATCAAATCTCTGGTTGTATTTGGGGACTCAGCTTTGGTTATCATTCAAATTAAAGGAGAGTGGGATACTAAAAATCCTAATCTTATCCCATACAAAGAACATGTCCTAACATTGTTACCACATTTCGAGCAAATTACCTTTGAGCACTTCCCGCGAGAAGAAAATCAGCTAGCAGATGCTCTGGCTACAATGTCTTCCATGTTTAAACTCAACTGGGATAATGAGGCTCCCCAAATTACCATTGAACGAATGGATGAACCAGCACATTGTCACGAGATTAATACCAAAGAAGTGGTGGACCGACCTTGGTTTCATGACGTCAAAAGGTATCTCGAAGCACAAGAATACCCTGAAGGAGCTTCGGTCAATGACAAAAAGTTCTTAAGAAGGTTTGCAACCAAGTTCTTTCTGAGCAATGGTATCCTATATAAGCGCAATCTTGATTATGTCCTACTCTGTTATATGGACAAGGTTGAAGCTGAGCAGATCATGGCTGAACTACATAATGGCACCTTTGGCACCCACTCGAGCGGTCATACGATGGCTAAGAAGATTCTGAGGGTAGGCTACTACTGGTCTACCATGGAAGCTGACTGTCATCAATATTCCCGTACTTGTCACAAATGCCAAGTCTATGCTGACAAGGTACATATTCCTCCAGTTCCTCTCAACGTTCTAACTGCTCCTTGGCCATTCGCGATGTGGGGAATCGACATGATTGAAGAGATCAAGCCTACGGTATCTAATGGCCATCGCTTCATCTTGGTGGCTATTGATTATTTTACCAAGTGGGTTAAAGCGGCTTCCTTCGCCTCCGTTACAAAGAATGTGGTTGCCCGCTTCATTAAGCAGAACCTCATATGCCGGTATGGTATCCCCGACAAGATCATCACAGACAATGGTACAAACCTGAATAACACTGTGATCACCGATTTGTGCGAGCAGTTCAAGATTCAACATCACAATTTATCTCCCTATCGGCCAAAGATGAACGGTGTTGTTGAAGCTGCGAACAAAAATATCAAGTAGATCATTCAAAAGATGACAGTCACAAACAAGGACTGGCATGAGATGTTACCGTTTGCTCTGCATGGATATCGTACCACAGCGCGTACTTCCACTGGGGCAACCCCCTTTTCTTTGGTATATGGCATGGAGGCTGTTTTACCTATGGAAGTTCAGATTCCTTCCTTGAGGATTATGAAGGATGTTGGTTTAAGTGAAGACGATTGGATTCAGACCCGGCTTGATCAACTTAATTTGATCGACGAGAAGCGACTTACTGCTGTTTGTCATGGTCAGACGTATCAAAAATGGATGATCAGGGCTTTCAATAAGAAAGTCAGACGTCAGGTATATCAAGTCAGAGATCTTGTAATCAAGCGGATCATCTTGCCGCAAAGTGATCCCAGGGGCAAGTGGACTCCTACTTACGAAGGACCATTTGTGATCAAAAACATCTTTTCTGGTGGGGATATGATTCTAACCACCATGGACGGCGACGACCTTCCGCACCCTGCGAATGCAGACATAGTCAAAAGATACTACGCATAAACGACCCGACAAGTTGAAAACACGAAAGGGCAACTTGGGCAAAAATGGGCATCCCGGTGAATCGAAAACCTGAAAGGGCGGTTCAGGCAAAAATTAGGGATAAATATAAAAAATCTGTACACCCGGCAAGTTGAAAACCCGAAAGGGAGACTTGGGCCAAAAAAGGGTTTCCCGATGGATCGAAAACCCGAAAGGGCGGTCCAGGAAAAAGTTAGGGAATTAAAGCGTATGACTATGTCTTGTCGGATCACTTTAAGGACAATCTCTTCATGAACAAGCTCCAAGCTTCAAACTATCCAATCATCTGCGGACGAAGCAACGAATGGACAAGATACTCAGAGTTGTGAAGGCTATAGCAGAATGGGAACCCCATGGAATTGTTACACATAGCCATCTTTCTTTGTATAAAATTTTTCTCAATTTTACGACAACATTCTCTTACTAGGATGACTATCTCCCTTGTACAAAAATATTTACAAAATTAATACAAAGATACTTCAAAGTGTAGAAATTTGCTTACCTTTTCTTTCTTTTTTACACTTATGTTTTATTTGAAAACATCCAATGATTTGTTAAATGAGCATATGCATTTGAATGTAATCACTGCCTATAAATAAAATGAAAGGAGAAAGGGTAATTACTGATAATTTGAAGGTATGGGAAAATGTCTTTAGGCTATTCCAGAAGAAATCCCCTACAGTATGTCATTCAGATCCTCAACAAAGTTAAAACCTTGAATTACATATCCCCAGCGAAGTCAAATTTCAAAATCGCCATCAGATCTAAGTTTCTAAACTCCCGATCCCCAGCGGAGTTTCTCCTCAAACAACAAAACAGGAATCCCCAGTAGATTGGAATACAACCCAGACTCCTGATCTCCCCAGCAGGATAAACATTCTCCCCACAAAGTTATTTCCCAGCAGAACGAAGATTCTTATTTTCATTTTTCTGGTTGAAGCCTCCCAGGTTTTAATTCTCCGGTAGAATTTGTCGGAGTCGTCCTCATATCCCCACAAGTCACCAAGGATTTTCAATCCCCAGCAGTAAGTCCAAAGGATTCCTCGGTCTTAGCCAACGAAGGTTCTGAATCTCCAGCAGCAGTCAAGGGTTTATTTTCCCCAGCAGCAGTCAAAGATTTCATTGTCTCTAGTTATCAAGGATTTATTTTCCTCAGCAAAGACATCTAATCAGCTTACATGCGCATACATTACATTCATATATCATAAACAATGATAGAACACACTTTATTGCATCATACATTTCATGCAACATAACTTTATGTTTTAGCTAACATTTTACCCTTTTCAGGATAAGATTAAAAGCTATGTTTAACAAATATTTAAAGATCTCAGATACAGTATGGATACACCCCAGACACAACGGTCATTCTATTATAGACTTCAGCAATCATATACAGACTAGATACGCTCCAGACACGGAAGCCATTCTATTCCTCATTCAGATTCAACTATCAACTTCAGGATCAGATGCACTTCATACACGAAAGTCATTCTGTCACCTGTCCGGATCCCAGTTACAGTACGGATACCCTCCAGACATGGAAGTCATTCTGCTACTCATACAGATCTCAATTTCAGATACAGTCCAGATACGCGCCAGACACGGTTTCCATTCTGCCACTCATTCCCCAGCCCAGAAGTACTCCAGACACGGATGTATTTCTGTCACTTATTCAGACTTCTGATTTTGGATACAATACAGATACACTCCAAACACGGAAGTCATTCTAATATTCATTCGAGAATCAAATACAGTTACAGCTTGGATACGCTCCAGACACAGACGCCATTCCTTTGCTCATACCAATCAAATCTCCAGATACAACTCAAATACGTTCCAGATACGGATACCATTCTGATGTTCATTCTACTGATATTCAACAAATAAGTTTTGGATGGCACCTTTTAAGCCCATCTCCAGCAAGATTCTATCATCTCCAAAATGGCATCTTTAAGCCCATTCCCTCAGCTACATTTTTGACGAGTGCAAATTTACGGGCACGCTAGTGTCCAATCCTCTTTTACCTTCGAGACACGAAAGGCAAACTTGCCAATCTAACTCTTCAGGTTCAAGAAGATTGAACAGGGGAAACTGTTGTACCCCAAAATTTTCCCTCTCATTCTATCAACATTTCTCATCACAAGGCTCTTTGAACTCAAGATCAAGATAGGGTTTGCTCTGCTCAAGACATCTCCTTGCACTATTGACCTAAATTAGGGTTTGAGTTTGCACAAATAATTGTGGACTTATAATGCTCAAAGTGACTTTCATATTTCATGTTGGACTCATAAGTTTAACCATACTAAGTTTCAACCCTTGAATCAAATTTTTGCCCAGTCAATTGGACAGTTGACCTAGAAATCAGCTATATTGGGGAAAAAGTCAACTGTGGCCAATTTATAGTCAAACCTCATGAATTTTGACCCACATCAACATTATGAACTCATATGAACCATTTGATCAAGTTTGGACCACAAATCCACAAGAAATTTGATCATATCACCAAAAGGGCAAAATGGTCATTTTTAGGGTTTTGACTGTACAAGGGCAATTTCTGATTTTTTACCTAGCCAATGGAAAATTATGTTCAACCATGGATTCAAGGACTCAATGGCATCATCTTGACTTATTCAACAAGTTCAAAAGATCTCAATTGCATTGGATTGACATATGAATTTTTCAGTCAACTGATCAAAATGTGACTGTACACTGAAAAGTCAAACTTTGACTTTTTGGTCAAAATCAAGTTCCAATGGTCATTTTTCATAAAGATGTGTCAAAACATGAAACTTGTTCATCAAGAAACCCATTTTTACAAATTAGGGTTTAAAGTTGAAAATTTTCATAACTTAGAATTTTTCTAAGTTATGAAATTTTCTTAATTTTTCCTAACTTTGCCCAACATTTTCACCATGATGCAATTGGATTCAAACAAAACTTCCAACATGAAAGTTGTAGTCCTCAACAAAGTCTACAACTTTGATTCACAAAGTTTTCTCAAAAAAAGCTTGGATCTCAAGTTATGATGTTTGGAACAAGGGTCCCTAAAACTTTTAACTTAGTGAATTTTGCCCTAGTTTAGGCAAGATTTTGACCTATCTTCATGGCCATTTTTCACATAGTTCCACTTGGAATCTCAAGTTTCATTTCAAATATGGATTGTAGATAATGTTGCAAGATTTCCAAAATGTCCAAGAACTCCTCAAACACATTTGTGGTTAGAGAGAATCGAAGGCTTTAAGTTGGCAAAAACTCACTTTTCATCCATGGCATATTCATGTTCATACAAGTTGCAATTTCAAGTCAGCATGCTTTGCACTAGATTACAGGCCTCTAAACCACTTCACACTCAATAATTTAATGCAAATCCATTGGTCTAAGACATTTTTTTGGTCATTAGGGCATTGTACACAAAACTAATCCCTAAGTAGAAAAAGGTACGTTGCCATTTTTCCCATGATCTTGCTTTATGTCAAACCACAATCTTTAAGCATTGGTCCAGATCATTTGCAGCTAATCAAACCCAAAAATTGGAGGGGCCAAGGGCAAAGTGTGCAGGGTGGTGGATAGCCTGTACAGGCCTGCTACACATCTTTTCCCACTTTTGCTTCATATACAAGAAATATGCAAAATACATGAGAACTTGAACACCAGCCAAAACAAACTTGTGCAAGCATTTTGAACATCTTTAACACATCCCTCTGAGCCAGAAACACGATTGCTTGAGCCTCTAAACATCCCTTAGCCAAAAATCACCTTCCATTGGCAAAACAGGGCAAATCCTGCAACTTGACTTCCATAGCACATTTTGCTCGTGCGTTTTGCCCCAAGTTGGTTCAAACATCTTCCACATAACTCATCTAAGGTATCCCAAACCTCAAACACCAACTGTAACTCCATTTACAGGGTTTTCCATTTTCATTTTGAGCTTGTGCAGGTTGAGTTCTATAGGCTGATTCAAGGACATTCAAGGCAAGCTAGGTATTGGAGAAGGTCAAGTGAAGTCCAAGCAAGCTCCCGGACATCTCAAGCCTTGTTGAAAAGCTCCATATTTCTATACACGAAGTCAGCTGAAACAGGTTTTTTGTCAACTTCCTATCTCTCTATTTAGGAACATTTAGCCTTAGGTTTGTGAATAAGAAATGTAGTATTCATTACCATGAAGCTATACATATGCTCAGTTTTCATTTATATTAAGCATGCTAAGAGAATTTCATCCATGAACATACTGAAAAAACTAGTTTAGATTTTAGGGCCAGAGAAATTCTCTCTGGTCTTTGAGAGTTAAGACAAGTTGTTTATATGGTTGGATTCGTCTTGAAATGCCTTACAAGTTTGATGTTATGTCTTTTTGCAATAGAGCTCGTATACAGGATCTGGCAATTGTACAGGGCGCGCGCGTTTTCAAAATCAGAAGGTTGAAGATGAAGTGGCTTGGGCTGGACTTTGGTCCTTTCACTTTTACACCCCCCTTTTTACCTTTTGCACCCCCTGGCCCAATTTCTTGTTATTTTATATTTTTGCTTTTTTATTTTCATTTCTGATTATATTTTATCATTTCCAAATATAAAAAATACTCAAAAATATTTTTATAATTTTTTCACATTTATTTTGCATTTTATTTATATATATATATATATATATATATATATATATATATATATATATATATATATATATATATATATATATATATATATATATATATATATATATATATATATATATATATATATATATATATATATACTTTTATTTTATTAAATACTTTAGAATAAAAATATCAAATATTACATTTTTACTTTTATTATTATTTATACTTAAAAATACTTTTTTTCTAAATATGTTTTATTTTTTTACACATACTATTTTATTTTTATTGTATATAAATAAAATTAATTAATATATTTACTTTCTTAAAGAAATTAGGGTTTTACCCTTAACCTAATTAAAAAAATTTATTTATTTCTTTATTTTTACATTAAATATTTTTACATACTTAGAAAATAAACATAAACTTTTTTGCATAATTCATATTATTTGATATATTTGTTTAAATATTGTCCATTTATTATTTATGCATTTGAATTCAATTTGGATGTAATAGTAAATTAGGATTTATGTTTCTTGTCAAATACACCCTCATTCAAAGATTGTACCCCCATCCCCATAATCATGTTGTAATAGCTTAGACTTTTAATTCTCGTATTTTATGCTTTCAATTATGCCATGATTAGAGATTAGGATTTGTATGCAAAAATCAAAATCAACAAGTAGCTTGACCTAATACCAAGACAAAAATGCATGAAAATTAAACACAATGCACACTTCCACCCCTAGGGTTACATCCACTTGTTGCCTTAAAAATGGGTCATGTTATGCATGTTGGGTACTTTGGCAAAACAAAAAAACAAAACAAAAGATCATAGTCCCAGGATGACGCTATCTTAGTTGCCTAAACAAAAATGATCAAGTCCCTCAAAAAAATTTCCAAAAATACTTAACACAATTGCTATCGTGGTCTATACGATGACCCGCGCCTGTCCCGTTTAACATCCTAATACAAGGTTGTTTACCAAATGCAATGGTAAAAGAACACCGTCAAAAGGGTTAAAAACATTAGGAAAGATCTTTGAGTAAATTAGGGTAGATAGCTCTTAGTTACTTGATCAAAACTTGCAAAAAAATCCTTGCTATTTTCAAACACACTTCACAACACAATTTCAAAACATTTCCCAAATCGAACTTTCAAATATTGAAATCTTTTCAAAAGACAAAACACCTTTGTATACATTCAAACAAGAATCATTACAAAGGTTTCCACAACGATGGCCTCTTTTCAAAACATCTTTCAAAACCCAACAAAGCACCATTTCAAACAATTGAAAAGCAAAAGCAA
This sequence comes from Vicia faba, assembly GCA_948472305.1. Taxonomy (NCBI): domain Eukaryota; kingdom Viridiplantae; phylum Streptophyta; class Magnoliopsida; order Fabales; family Fabaceae; genus Vicia; species Vicia faba. Next base: position 1,701,379,540 of record OX451736.1, on the reverse strand, counting down.
GTGATCTAAACAAGTAACTAAGAGCCCATGGATAACCATGGATGAAAAGGGTGCTTGCACCTTCCCTTTTCATAATCTACTCCCCGAACCCAAGAAAACATCTCAAAGGCCTTTCCTGTGCTTTTTGACCTTTCCTTAGGATAAAATAAAAAGTCAGTGGTGACTCTTACTAAACCGAAACATTTGCGAACACAAAACGCAAAACCTTAAGTCAGTTCTCCCACCGTATCACACTTAGTCTTGAACATTTCTACTGCTACAGAAAAATGGCGACTTCGCTGGGGAAAGATTGACCTCTTGCTGGTCTATCCCTAAGTGGGTTAAGCCTATCTTTGTTTATATCTGTATATGTGTTATTACTATTTTTGTGTTATATGTTGTATATATGTTTTGTCTGGATTTTCCTGGTTTTTAGGGTGCTTGGTGATTACTCATAAGTCCTATACCCGGACTTGGGCAAACTTTAAGATAGGACGGACGGTATAGTCATGTTAACTTTGAGGGAGTAATCCCAAAAAAGTAGGCATGAGATCCCCCACTTAGTGGAGGCCCCTTTAACTGTAGTGTCATTTACCGAGTAATCGGGAAGACGTACTGCTTTCGACCTAGGAGCCTGCTGAAACTGAGGACCGTAGAATACCAAACCCATCTTGAGAATATTACTAATTACCGAGTTAATCAGGAAGTTGGTAATATCCGAAGGCATGATGCAGACTCTGGGAACCTCTAGAACCTTGTTCGGTAAGTGATAACTTTAGACCAACACCTTATGGGTAGTACCTTCGACCTCATGCTCGTGATGTTGAACATATGAATCCTATATGTGTGATCTTGTGTGTGATTATTGCATCATGCATCCATGCACTCATAAGCATATTTTGAAGAAACCATATTTTAAGGGATTTAAAGGTTGACTATTTGTGAATGTTTCAGGTACTTTTTAACCATGGATTCTGGAAAGAGAAAGACCGGAAAATATAGTTTCAAGGATCCCAAGATAGATGAGTTGATCAGTTTAATTCCTGAGATCGAGTGTTCTGTAGACTTTCGGAAGAAGTATGGATCCATTATTCCTCTCATGAAGTTGAAGATGAAGGAGGGTATTCTCTCGACCTTGGTCCAGTTCTATGATCCGATGTATCATTGCTTTACTTTTCCCGACTATCAGTTGATACCTACACTGGAGGAGTATTCTTGTCTATTGGATTTACCTGTTACCGATCGTGTTCCTTTTACTTGTTTGGAGGGTGAGCCAAAACCACATGAGGTTGCTGCTTTGATTCACCTGGGGAAGTCTGAGGTGGAAGCCCATATGACTACTAAAGGTCGGATTAGAGGATTACCAGCTCAGTTCTTATTGGAGAAAGCTCGTTACTTTGCCAGAATGAAGAGTACAGTTGCTTTTGAGGCCATTTTTGCTCTGCTTGCTTACGGGTTGTTCTTTTTTCCTAATATGGACAGGTTTGTTGACATTAACACTATCAGGATCTTCATGATTGGAAACCCAGTTTCTACACTGTTGGGTGATTCTTATTACTCTATTCATCTTCAGAATTCTTATCATGGGGGAATGATTATCTGTTGCACGCCTCTGTTGTACCGGTGGTTCATCTCTCATATGCCTCAGTCTGATGCTTTTTGGGATGTCAAGAAGGAACCTCGTTGGGCTCCTAAGATCATGGAACTTACTCACTTGGATATTGATTGGTATTATCGAGCTTACAAGGATATAGAGATTATTGACAGTTGTGGTAGTTTCCCCAATGTACCTCTTATTGGTACAAAGGGAGGAATTAACTATAACCCTGTTCTTGCACGGTGACAGCTTGGTTATCCGATGAGGGATAAACCAAATAGTATTCATTTGAGTAGTTTCTTTATGAAGGAAGGGGAAGACCATAGGGAAGCTAGGGAGCAGATTACGAAGGTCTGGCGTCACATTCATAAAAAGGGTAGGAAGGATTTGGGACCTAGGGGTGCTGTTTCTTTGGATCCATATCTTCAGTGGTTCTGATCGAGAGCCATTTAGTTAAAGATGTCGTATACCCGGGAGAAACCCATGTCAGATTTATTTGTGAAGACCACTCCTCCCTTATTAGATGATCTGGAAGAGCTGCAGCTTGCTTTGGTTAGGATGCAACAGGAAAGGGATGCTTGGAAGAACAAGTTCCAGACTTTAGAGAGTTCCTACAGAGCAGACCTGAAGGAGAAAGACGACTTGATTGAGATCCCTGAGAGTCAAGCGATAGAGTCTATGGAGAGGCAAGGGGATTTATTTTCTCCTAAGCCTCAATCAAGTGTTGATCACTCACTTCCTAATTTAGATGATTGGAAGGAGGTTGCCATCAGACATGCGGAAGAAAACCAGAGGTTGAAGGCTCAGATTTCCAAGCTCCGGGGAAGCGCCAACGTATAGAGTGATCTCTATCAGTTTTACTTCTTAGGGTTTTGGATTTTGTTTTCATCTTGTACTTGGGATCATTGAAACTTGTAATCCATTTTGGAGTTATTATAATAAAATTTTCAGTATTTCAAAAGTTGTTAGGGGGGATGGTGGTCATTGTATCTCAATGTATCTTTTCCATTATGTATTACCGTTTCTCAAACTTTGTAATCATCTATGGAGTCTCGCCATTCGCGGACTACCATTCTATTAATGAAATTTGAGCTTTTACCCAATTATTTGTGTTTCTTATTTTATTTAGCTTGCAAAGACTCCATTTATTACTGATAATAACTTTCAAAGCAAAGAGATTAAAAAAAAACAAAATTGATTTTTCAAAAAAAAAGATGTTTACAATTTACTTTTACTTTGAGATTTGTGATGAAACGATGACATCAAAAATGGTGATCCCAGGAATGAACAAACTCTGGTTGTTTTGAGAAGTTTTGTTCCCCTCGGGAAGGTCTACACGGGTTGTTTTCGCCGTATTGGGTTTATGGTTCTGGTATCCTCGGTCAAGTTTGGATTCATTTCTCCTCTTTTCTGAGTTTTCATGATGTGAAGTTTCAATCCGCATTTTTCTCCAGTGAAGTAGGATTGAATTCCCCAGTGAAGTTTGTTTGTTTCGGTGTCAGTATGCTTTATTTGAGACTGGTCTTGCAATCTCCAGTAGGCATGTTACTTTTGAAAAAAACACGGGTTTCCCCGATGAAGCCTGAAGAAGGATGTTCTACCCCGGTATCTGTTTGATTTGGCTACCTCCGGATTATGATTATCCTCAGTAAAGTTAAAAGCATTCAGTAGGTTTGGTTTCCGCAGTTGACCTTTACCTTTCTTGGAATGATCATCTTGGTTGAAGCTTAGCCGAGTGTTGTTAGTGCCCGAGGCAGTTTTTCCTGGTTGTTCCCCATGTTGTGTATCTGTTTTGTCAGCATGCACATGATAACACTCATACATTCATACATGCATCATGCATAGCTAAAATTGACAAATAATTGTTCATTGACATTTGTTACTATTTTTGTTGACATATTACCCTGTTTTGCAGAGATAAGTTACCCTCTTTTCATTAGAATGTTGGACTTAAGCAAAAAACATACATTCTTTCAATTTCCCTACTGAGCTGTCCCTCATAGAAGATTTTTGCTTTAAACCTTCCGGTATAGCTCCTTGTTTGGTTGGATTTGGTTTTCCCTCTTGAGTTTATTTCTCAAAGGATGAATTCAGGTTGACTGTTTCATTCCAGTTTATTTTTGGTTTGGATCTGTGGTTCCCTAGCAATGCTATTCACTTTGGAATCCTGAAAAACTCTAGATTTTGGTTGGCGCATTTATTTTGCACGAGAAGACTTCATCCCCTCAGCAAGAATATCATGGCATCTCCCCAGGAAGTCATACCTCCTTCCCAAAAATCCATTTCTTTTACAATCTTCCGTGACAACAAATAGCAAGTCTCTTTATTTGAGACAGCTTATGTATTATCCTTTCCAGGCGGAGTGCCTTGGTTAAAGAAGAAGTTGAGACCCGTTCTAGGCGAAACACCAGAATCTTGGGGAAACTTGTTATCTTTTTGCTATCTTCAGTGAACGTTAATAGTTCATCGTCAGTGAACGGCGGTGATATGATATTCTCTTTTTACCTTCAGTGAAAGTTGGTAGGCCATTGGCAGTGAACGTCGGTGTTTTTTTATCTTTTTTCTACCTTCAGTGAAAGTTGGTAGGCCATCGACAGTGAACGTCGGTGTTTGTTATCTTTTTTCTACCTTCAGTGAATGTTGGTAGTTCATCGACAGTGAACGGCGGTGATATGATATTTTCTCTTTCTACCTTCAGTGAAAGTTGGTAGACCATCGACAGTGAATGTCGATGTTTTATATTCTCTTTCTACCTTCAGTGAAAGTTGGTAGGCCATCGGCAGTGAACGTCGGTGTTTGTTATATTTTGCTACCTTCAGTGAACGTTGGTAGTTCATCGTCAGTGAACGGAGGTGATATGATATATTCTCTTTCCTCCTTCAGTGAAAGTTGGTAGACCATCGGCAGTGAACGTCAGTGTTTGTTATCTTTTTGCTATCTTCAGTAAACGTGGATAGTTCATCGTCAGTGAACGGATGTGATATGATATATTCTCTTTCTACCTTCAGTGAAAGTTGGTAGGCCATCGGTAGTGAACATCGATGTTTATCATCTTGTTGCTATCTTCAGTGAACGTTGATAGTTCATCGTCAGTGAATGGCGGTGATATAATATTCTCTTTCTACCTTCAGTGAAAGTTGGTAGACTATCGGCAGTGAACGTCGATGTTTGTTATCTGTCTCTCTGCCTTCAATAAACGTTGGTAGCTTTGCCTTCAGTAGAAGTTAGTGTGTCCTTTGACCATCCTACCATTCTCCCTGATTCAGTTTTCTGGGTCCACCAATGATTCAATTTCCTGGTGGGGTTGCTCCTTTGTTTCTTTATTATTGTTACATTCCCAGTGTTATTTTTGCGTCTCTTTGGTCTTGTTCATATGCATTCATGATCATAAGCATTTGCATGGTATCTTAGGGCCAAAAATAAGGTTTGTTTTATATTTAAGTATATTTGATCGCGTCGGCACGAAGATTTTTAATCTTCGTATCTCCAGATAGAAGAAACTTAAATAAGGGCAGCTGTTGTACCCCAATTTTTTCCCCTAAGATCCCTTCATCATACCAGGTTGATTCACTCACAACAAGATCACACTAGGATTCTTGCTTCCCCTCCCTACTTTGAGTTTTTCTCCTTTTGAGGGATTACCAAGCACCTTGACTTATGTTCCTTTTGTGGTCATGAATATTGTTTTGATTTCTTCACTTAACTAATAAAATACAATGTTGGCTTGTCTTGCTTGTTATCCATGTAGGTAAGGGCAATGAGATTTAACAAGTTACTCCATGGGTTCATGAGTTTATTTCCATGCCCTAGTCAATATAGGTTGAGAAGTTAAAACCTCACTATTGGATTGGTTTTGGGAGAATTGGCATGGCAAGGTTACTTTGGTTCATCACATTTCAAGGTTATTAGATTTGACTCAAAATTACAAGGGGTTGATTGGAGAAGTTGTCATGTTTGGATAAGGCCTTGTTCCTATTGGTTACAAGAGCATATTTCTCTCAAAATTCAAGATATGGAAGTGGTTTTGGTGGCTATGAGTCTTCATTATCATCCTTAACAACTTTTATTCACAAAGCAAGAATATTGGTACAAGAAGTTTGTTCTAACATGTCAAAGTTCCTCAAGGCATTCTCTTGATCTAGAAGCTAGGGTTTTGAACTTCAAAGGAGCATATCTTGCTCAACTTTTGGTATTTTTGAGTGATTCCAAATACATCCTTCTCTTCAAAGGGTTATCAACAAATCACTTCAAAAATTCCAAATAGTTTTCATGTGGAAGAAACTTGGTGAAGAAGAAAGATTACAAGTCATCCAGATGAATCCACAATTTTACATAAGTAACTTCAAATGATCATAACTTGGTCAATTTTCATCACCTTGAGTTCATTCTTTTTCCATAATGATCTTGAAGATGTGAACTTTATGCCTTCTTTTATGTGCAAAGTTGGAAAATGGATGGAAGTTACCTTAAATATGCAAACGATTATAGGTCATTTTTGAAGAAGAATTTGAAATATTTCTAAGTATGGAAAGTCAACCCTTTTTCTTCAACTTTGACTCAATGAAACTTTCATCTCAAGTAGCCATTTAAATCCATTCCTTTTCCATTGAAAAGCCTGTAACCTCATCTTTCTAAAGCATCAAGAATCATGCCCTAAGACCCCTTGAGTTGGAAATGCCATGGATTTGAATTTGGTAACTTGAAACTGAATTCGAATTTGGAAATCCATAATGTGACTTCTAAACACAAGATTTATGCGCGTTTTTGATTTAAACTTGATTAGAAAACTTGCCAGAAGTGATTAGCACCCCAAAACGCAAGTTTGGTTGAGTTTTGATGGAAATGAAGCCACACTTCACTCGTGCTCGACCTTCACTCAATTTCCCTCCAAACTTCCTTGTTTCTTCCAATTTTAATTCTCATTCACTTCCCTATGAATAGAGGGTCATCCCCCACTCATTTCTTCAAGCTTTGAGAGCCAAAAACACCCTGCCAAAACTTCATACAAACCCATCTTTTTTGAATTCAGTTTCTGAGATTTAAGCTCCCTTTTCCAAAATTCTTTGCGCATTCATCATCCTTAAGCATCATATAAACTCTCCAGCACTTAAACCAATCAAAACGAGCCATAATTCAAGCTACAGAATTCCAGTTTCAGATCTTCTTCCTTGAACTTCGAAAAGGTAGAATTCTCCACCATTTGGATCCAAATCAAGCACTAATCTATTCTACTCCTTCTCTTGATTCCAATGCTGCTTAAAATTTTTAAATCCATTGAGAATTGAGAGAGAAATCTCAAATTGAAGGTGCTCGCTATTTTCTGGGTTTTTGATTCATATCTCTCTTCATACCTTATATAAATTTGGCGCGATGGTGGTGTTAGAATCGTCTTGAAGAGATGAGTTCAATGATACTAGCCTGGGATCCTAATTTTCCATTTGAAGGATCTCACAAAATCCCCATTGCAGGGTGTCTGGAGGTTGAAGACGATGATATGTTTCGTCTCAGCCAATGATAGCGTGCCAAACGTTTTAATTTCATTGGTTGCCCTTTTTCTGATCCTATGCGTATCTCACTAAGGTCCATATCAAGCACAGCGCGTCTGATCCACTGGATTGGCTTACTAACGCGTTTTGACTATGATCTGATGGTCCACATCTTTTTGGTTTTATTTTATTTTCTGATTTTTATATTTTTATTGATTAAATTTTCAAAAATTCATAACTCTTTTATTTTTTGTCCAAAAATTATGAAAAAATTCACAAAAATACTTTGAATTATTTCTAATCTCATGACTATATTTTCACATTTTTATTTTGACATTTGATATTTTTTGTATTTTTTTGAATTATTTTCTTTCTTTTAATTACTTAAAAAATACTTTCTGACATTTTTTAATTCTGAAAAATTTATAAATATTATTTTGCATATTTTTTACTTTCTAAAATTTTTATGGAATTTTATATTGAGGTTTACTATTTTTGACCTATTTTCTGTTTTTTTGAGCAATTTTAAATAATTTAAAAATAGTTTCTTACTTTTAAAAATTACCAAAAATTTTATAAAAATATTTGAGCCTTTTTCTGATTTTTCTATGGTCTTACTTTTTATTTCTTGATTAATTTGAACATAGTTGATATTTTTCTCATTATTTTCTATTTTTAAAACATTTTTAAAATCCTTTTTTGTGTATATTAAATGTGATATTATTTTGTGATTATTTTCTGGCTGATCTTGGGTTAGATTTCGGATCATGAACTTTATTAACATCATTGGATCCATGGTGTTGAGTTTAACTCCACAAAAATGGATGAATGATTTTAATAATAGTTTGATTAAAATTTAATTTAAAAGTGGTTTGTATATTTTATTTCCCATCCCTCTTCATCTCATCCCTTTCTTATTGCACTAAATGTTACTGGAGCATGATCTCTATATCATGTCTCAAAACAAATGGTGCATAGGTTGCTATTGACCGGCCTCAAAATAGGTGCGACTTCTATATAAGTCCACTTATGGTTGCTTAACATAGCGCTAAATTTTGTCATGATTCGAATAAATGATCATTTGTGGCCCAAACTTATGATTACAAGCCCAAGTATGTTAATTTGATCTCTTTGATCCAATAACCTTGAGATTCATTGTGTGGAGGCTTTGGTTCTACCAATCCTCTAATGGATCTACAACACATTTGGTCAACGCGGATCACTTAAACATCGCTGATCATTAAATAGTACTTATGAGAATTCCAAATGGATGATATACTTGACAAAAAGCAAATGCAACTTGTTGTGTGGAGGATTTGGTTCTACCAATCCTCTAATGAGTTCCAAATGTAAGTTTCAAGATGGTCATCCAACTAACCACTAATTATTGACTTGTTTTACCTTATACTTTTGTTCTTTTTTATGCTTTATGTACTATTTACTTTTAGCATTTACATTTCATGCCATTTTCATCTTTGCTCATTTGAGAATTTATTTTCTTGCCATTTTTACTTTGCTCACTTGTGCTTTTCTTTTCCTTTCTTAAGATACTTAATAATCAACATAAACCCTAAAAAATCTTTAATGGTACTTGGACTATTTGGTTACTATCCTTGGAATTATGGAGCATGGGACTTTTTCTTGGACTTAGGATTAGAAACCTTGGCCTATCTTGGAGACCTTGTGATCCTTTCCATAACCAACCCCCTTACCTTGAATCTTTCCCCCTTTTTTTGGATTATTCGCTCTTTTCCCATTCCTTTGGAAACAATAAAGCGCGGTGGCGATTTTTATTTTGATTTGTATAAAGTCTAGTCAATCCAATGGCTTAGTCTTGAACATTTCTACCGCTACAATAGGCAGGAGATTTGTGAAATAACTGATTTGGTTTACAAACTATGGAGTTATGGCTAGGTTGGATTGAAAATATCAAGTTATGTCATGGTCCCAAGATGAAGCACCAAAGTTGTTGGTTTAGAGAGGTTGATTTCCATTATTTATGGTGGAGTAAAATCAGAAACAAACAAGGTATGGGTTCAAGACAAGTTTTGTACAAAAAGTTTGCTTTTCAAGAATAGCAATGGTGCATTTATGCCATAAAATGGAAAGATATTTTGGACAATGGCTAAAACACTTGGGTAATAGCTCAAAAGTAGGTGTAAGCATTAAATTATGGTGAGATTGTCAAGTTATAAGATCTTCAACACAAGATTATGCAGCATAGCATAAGGGTTTTGTTATGTGTTCTTCACTAAAATGACTTGCAATTCAAGAATGGATGCCTAACTTTATTCCCTTGGATCTCCTAGCTCAAGTATGATAAATTCATGCTCTTGGATATTTTAGAAAGCTTGAAACATCCTCTATAACTTTCATGTTGTCCATTTTGACAAAATCATCTTATAATTATGTGAAAAAATGCCAAGAAGTTGGGATAAAATCCTGACCAAAATTCGTTGAAAATTCGTCTAAGTGTTAGATGAAAATGTCACGACTTCATGAATTTATAACTTAAAATACAAGTATTTCTAGAAAAAGTTATGTCCTACAATGTTTTAGATCTCATTGAGATCTACAACTTTCATGTTGGAAGTTTTCCTTGAATCATCTTGCATCATGATGAAAATTTGGTATGAAGTTATGAAATAAACATGTGCAAAACACTTAGAAAAATTCCTAAGTCTTGAAAAGTTTGACTTTTAAAATTTACTTTTGACTTTATTGACTTTATTGACTTTTTGATGATCAAGCTTGATATTCTTGAATTTCTTGATGAATTTTTATTTTTGAAACTTAATATTGACCAAAAAGTTAAAGTTTGACTTTTGGTGCTACAATTGACTTTTTCATCAGGACAGTTGATTCTTGGTCATCTGGTCAATTGACCTTGTGCAAACTCAAACCCTGATCTTGAGATATCAGTGTTAAGGCAATGTCTTGGCCTAGTCAATCCTTGTGCAAGCTTGATCCATTGAAGATCTGTGGGAAATGTATTGAGAAATGAGAGGGTAAATTTTGGGGTACAACAGACGTTTTTAGTATACCTTTGAGGATTCCTTGTTATTTCTTGTCCGCATATAGGCATGTTTTCATTTATAGCATCTTAGGGCCAAAAATTGTGCACTTTGTATTTAAGTACCTCTTATCGCATCGAGACGAAGACTTCAATCTTCACATCTATGGATAAAAGAAACTTAAATAGAGGTATTTGTTGTACCCTAATTTTTTACCTAAGATCCCACCTCATATGCATCATCACATCTCTAACAAAATACAAATATAGCTTGTGCATTTTATTTTTGTGTCAAGTAGGGTTTTGAATCAAAGACCTTTCATCAGTTCAAGTCTTGGCCAATTAGGGTTTAAAGTTTAGTCCTTGGGGTTTTTATTGAAGAAAGTTGATCATTGGCTTAATGGCTTGAAGAATTGACTCATAGGACTCAAATGCAACATCTTGACCTAATTTTATGGCTCAAGACATTTCCAAAGATGTAATTAATAAATAGTGAAAGAATTGGAATCAACTGATGAAAAGTCAACGGCCACAGAAAAGTCAAACTTTGACTTTTTGCTCAACATTGAACTTCAAAGATCAATAATCATCAAAACATTCAAAATTACCAAACTTATCTATCAAGGATCAAAAGAATCAAGAAAAGTCAATAAAAGACAAAGTTTAGAGAATTTCAACACAGAAATTTTCAAGTGTTTTATGCCTAAAGAAAGCCTTAACTTCATAGACAATTTTCACCAAGATACAAGATGATTCAAGGAAAACATTCAACATGAAATTTGTGGAGAATGAAAAATGATACAACTTTATCATTGAGGGTTAATCTCCAAAAAATGTTTAAATCGGGAGATATGAGCCCATGAAGTTATGACACTTTTTATCCAACATTTAGAAATTTTTCAAGCAGTTTCGGCCAGGAAATTATCTCAATTTCATGGCCATTTTCCACTAATATCCCAAATGATTCAAAGAAAATGTTCAACATGAAAGTTGTAGATAATTTTTCAATCTTTCCAAAATGTCCAAGAGCACAAATTTATCATGCTTAAGAAAGGAGAATCGAAGAGATGAAGTTGGGTGTTCAAGTTTGCTTTATAGGTCATTTTTTTTTTGACAAGTTCTTGAACAAATCTATAATCCATATCAAGAGATCACACTTTGCAGGCCATAAGATCTCTAAATCTATCCAAAATCAGAGGATTACACAAATTTTTGAGCTATTGTCCAAGTGATTAAAACTTTATCCAACTTAACTTGTCATTTAAGGGAGAAAGGAACCATTGCCATTTTCAAAAAGGAATTTGTATTCACAAAGTCCTTCTTGAGCCAGTAACTTGTTCCCTCTGCTCACACTCAATACCAATATTATAAGCAACATGTCTAGAGTGTCTAACCACTTCAGATCCCTTTTTTACTATGCATTGGAACAACAATTTTCATTAAACTTGATCTTTTCATTTGAACCAAACCATAACTTCATGACTTGCAAACCTAACCATCTCACTACTTGTGAATTTTCCCTATAAATAGGAGGCTCATTTTAACTTCAAAACTAACAACTCACAACCTCAAAACCTGTCAAAATCCATCCCAACTCAGAATCACGCAAAAAAATCCATTAGTGTGATTTTTGAGTCATAAACACCCAACTCTCAATTCAATTGAGGATCTTCTAATTTTATTATTCACATAGCTTCTAAACATCAATTAGAACTTGTTTAAACCATCATTGCATTTTTGTAACACCTCCATCATCATCCTCCATACCTCACTTTTACTATTTGCAACTTGAGTTGGTTAGAGAGATTCAGAAGGTTTCAAAGTAAAGTAGCTATATCATTAGCTTCCTGGAGAATCAAGGAAGCTCATTGCATCATTATATTGCTTCTGGAAGTGTTAGAACAAGCATTGGGCTTTCTCCAATTGGTAAGATTTCTCAAAACTTGAAACTCCATATACACGCATCATTAATGATTAGTTTCTGAAGATAAAATGTAGTTTATAATGTGTTGATGTTAAACTATGTGCTAATTTACATATATCTTGCTTGTGTTTGAAGTTCCGATCAAATGAAAATTGTTAGGTTTTATATTTTCATGAAAAAATTAATAAGATATGGTTGATATTAATTTATATGGTTTGTATTTTTTAATTCCTTGTGAAATTCTGAGCAACTTTCGTTTTTACATCATTGAATTTGGTTGAGTTTTGAAAAAGTTGTGATTTTTGTCATTATTGTTGTTATTACTGTTACAGTAACGATGAAGAAGATGAAGTGTGAAAAAATTCATTTTTAAAAATTATGTTTATTTTATATTTTGTGCAAGTTGTTATATTAACGAATTGGCGTCGCTCTTTATTGAAAAGAGTGTGTGTTAAATACATTCTACATACCTAAGGGCACGTGTTCGATTCATAGTGAACCTCCCTTCTGCATACTTTTCAATCTTTTTATTTTCATAGCATTCAGTACTTTTTTTCAAATATTTTTTCATAGATGCGATTGGTAACACCATTGAGCGCGTAACTTAGTGGATAGAATATTCAGTGGCAACCCCTAAGTTCTAAGTTCAAGCCTTGACAACCCCTTTGATTATTTTTTATCGTTTTTTAAGCTTATTTCACCACTTTCACATAAAAACTTTGACTTTATGTCATTGCATTTTCAAACTTTCTTTTTAATCAAATACTTCAATATACTTAAGAATATTAAAATTCTTTCAAAAGATTAAAAGTGATTTAACCTCACTCGGATCTTTTTTGTCACTTGCCTTTTCAATTTAAAATATTTTTTCAAAGGGATTAGATATAAATCCTCTTTATAGTTGAGATACGATTCTCTTATCCCCGTAATAATTGTTGAAGTAAATGTGACTCTTTCCACATGAAGATGTTAATGGAAACTTGTTGATCTTTATATCCAAGTTAGTAGTGTTTCCTTCATGATGATGCAAGATCCATCTTCTCATATATACTTGCGGTGGTATTAGTTGATTTTTCTCTCTAAAAGATGATGAAATATCTCTTCTCCTAAAATCAACTACAACAAATCATTTTATTATTTTTACCTCGAACTACGGGGTTTTGATCCTTAATTGGTACATAGGTATAAGACTATGTCTTTCCAAACAAAAATATAATAAAGATATTTTCTTTTTCCATCTTCATACTCATCTAGCAAACAAACAATTTTAAACCAAAAAACATATATTATAAGTGGTTCCTATAGAGTACTATAGATACATTAGATGCTAATACATTCCCTTTGTATAACCAACCCCCGTACATTGGATCTCTTTCTTATGCTTTGCTTTTAGTCTTTACTTCTTGAATTGTATGTTAAACAATAGGGTTTCGATCTTTTCTCTTTTTCTTGGAAACAATAAAGTTTGGTGGTGATTTCATAAGTCTTTGCGAGTGAAGTTTCTCAATAGTTTGGTCTCCTTGAGTTTTCATCGCGACAATGATGACAACACAATGAAGTAAAATCTTCATCTGAAGTGATGTTCAAGTTGTTGTGCTTGAGAGATCAAGATGTCAAAATCTATCTCTTTAGAACAACACCTAATGTCAAGTGGCGTTTAATGGAATCCATGATGATCTTAGTCAAACAATCTCTTTGATGATGTTATTTATCTAAAAACGTTTATCAAACCTTATCGAATAAAAATAAAATCAAGTCCGAGATAAAGCGCTAAATCATAGATATATTAATCAAGGAATTTTAAATTTCTCAAAACTCTCTTTCAATATAATTTTTTAATTCTCCATTTTAAAATATTTTGTATCATAGAAGAAAAATCTATCTCTCAATTCAAGATGAAAAACTATTATTTTTTATTCAAAATCTTCACCTCTTTCTCCACTTCAAAATTGTAAATAGAGCTAAAGAGAAATGTTTCTGATCTTATATATATCACTAACAATTTCTTTATGTTGGTAGACTCAACAAGGGTTGGCCCATCTACACTCGTTTAAGCAGACTCCACAACATTCTTTAATTTATCATAATCATAGCATGATATGCAATTCCATTCAAAGAAAGATGGTGCGCATTATGTCATAATAATAAAGTAGCAATATTAGGTAATGAAGTGATCACCTTAATATAGTATATAATGGAGGATCTATTTTTTCAATCGAGACCATAATAATGCTAGATATCATGATACACGTGATATATCAACCACTGCATTATTGTTATTTTGTGTTGAAAGGAAAAGCAGTGGAGGGAGGGGACCATTAGTTGTTTTCCATAACCCAACAGCATCTTGAATTCAAAAGTTACGTATGATGATAAGTCGCATGTAGGTAGATTCTTGTAATTCAATTTTGTCTCATGCAGCTGTAGCGGCTGAACAAACATTCCATAACTGTGCTATGATGAATTGCCATTACAGCTTCCCTTAGAGTGCTAGGTGGTTATGACCTTTTGTTACTTGCGGAATATGCACATGAAATTATTTTGAAGTTACGTCTTATGGAAGATACTAGAACTAAATATATTTGCTAGCAAGGTTTCTTCAATTCATACAAAAAAAAAAAAAGCTTAGAATGTTAGAGAAAAATTATCAAATAAAAAAGTTTTTGGATGTCTTTAATATTCCACCTCCTAAATTAAACATGTCATCTTTCAATTTTTTTTATTTCACTTTTACTCTTAGATGAGATATATATATATATATATATATTATTTTCGAACGAAATTTTTGATATAAGAATTGAAATTTTCGGTATCACCCAATTTTCGATACACCTCTACAAAATTTTTTATATATGTAAATTTTTAGTAGTGTTTAAAATTTTCGGTGTATTGGAAATTTCAAATTAACTGAAATTTCTGTTAGTTATAAAAACATGGTGTCTGTATCAACGGGGAACACCTCATCAACTCACTCAACAACAACCTTCTGCTCAGTATCCTGCACCACAAACTCCACAATGTGCTCCTTAACTACCGACTCCACAATAGAAACAAGAGCCTGTACATCCTCAGTAGGAACTTGTACCTCCTCAGTAGGAATCTGTACCTCCTCAATAGGAATTTGTACATCCTCAATAGGATCTTGTACCTCCTCCGTAGGAGCCTGTACCTCCTCAGCAATTGATACTCTAACACCCCGACGACAGAGAGCGCGGAACCGCGCCTTCTGCTCAGCCATCTGTTTCTGGTGAGAACCGGTCGGAGGACGGCGTCCAGTCTGTAGCTCTGAAGTCTGCGTCTCGTCAGCCCGACTTCAGCATCAGCTCAATCAGTGATTCGTCCCGCAATAGAATCATCTCTGCCTCTGGTCCTCACTGTAAAATAAGAAAATATTAGGAAAATATAAACTATCGGAAATTTCTAAATTTTCGATATTTTTCAAAAAAAAAAATTAAACTACTGGAATTTTCTAAATTTCCGGTATTCTGTGACGTACCGGAAATTTCAAAATTTCTTATATAAATGGTAAATGAAAATATCAAATATTTTGAAATTTTCGATACGAAAATACCTGATATTTTGAAATTTCAGGTACAAAATACCGGAATTTTCACAAATCAACCGTAAATTCTTACTTGTTCACGAAATTTCTTGTATTGCTTTTGAAATTTTCGGTATTGCCCAAAAATTTGAAAAATTCGATTGATCACGTAAATTTGGAATTTGTGGTGAATAATTTAGGTCTGAACAATTTAGTCTTTTCATATCATTTGAGGAGTGTCATGTATAATATGAGAGATGACAAGTTAATTTCTCTCTTAATTAAACACAAACTTTGATGCTGCAAAGGTACAGTACATAATACGGTACAAGATAAATCATTTTAAAAGCGAATAAATAACATAATAAGATTGATGTAAATTATATATCTAACCGAGAAGTTAACATTCCACCTCCTAAATTAAACATGTCACCCGTCAATTTTTTTATTCCACTTTTACTCTTGGATGAGATATACACCATTTCTGAACGAAATTTCTGATAGAAGGATTGAAATTTACGGTACCACCCAAATTTTCGGTACACCCCTACAAAATTTCTGGTAGTAATTAAAATTTCTGGTGCACCAGAAATTTCAAATTAATTGAAATTTCCCTTAGTTATAAAAACATGGTGTCTGTATCAGCAGGAGACACATCATCAACTCGCTCAGCAACAACCTTATGCTCAAACTCCTGCACCACAGGCTCCACAATGTGCTCCTTAACTACTGACTCCACAATAGGAACAAGAGCATATACCTTCTCAGTAGGAGCATGTACCTACTTCGTAGGAGTCTGTACCTCCTCAGCAACTGATACTCTAACACCCAGACGGCGGGGCACACGAAATTACGCCTGCTGCTCAGCCATCCGTTTTTGGTGAGAACCGATCGGAGGACGGTGCCCAGCCCGTAGCTGCGAAGTTTGTGTCTCGTCAGCCCGGGCTTCAGCATCAGCTCAATCAATGGTTCATCCCGCAATAGAATCATCTTTGTCTCTGGTCCTCACTACAAAATAAGAAAATCTTAGGAAAATATAAACTACTAGAAATTTCTAAATTTCCGGTATTTTCAAAAAAAAAATAGAACTATCGGAAATTTCTAAACTTCTAGTATTTTGTGACAAATCGGAAATTTCAAAATTTCTAGTATAAATGATAAATGAAAATACCAAATATTTTGAAATTCTCGGTACAAAAATACCAGATATTTTGAAATTTTCGGTACAAAATATCGGAAATTTCACAAATCTACCATAAATTTTTACTTGTTCACGAAATTTCCGGTATTGCTTTTGAAATTTTCGGTATCGCTCAAAAATTTGAAAAATCTGATTGATCACGCAAATTTGAAATTTGTGATAAATAATTTAAGTCTAAACAATTTAATCTATTTATACTATTTGAGAAGTGTCATATATAATATGAGAGATGATAAATTAATTTCTCTCTTGATTAATCACAAACTTTGATGCTGCAAAGGTATGATACATAATACGGTACAAGATAAATTATTTTAAAAGCAAATATATAACATAACAAGATTGATGTAAAATATATATTTACCAGATTTTTGCATAATGCGCAATAATATTTTTGAAGTAATTCACAAAATCGAAAATTTTGATGAGATTAAAAACTTTTTATTTTAGGTTGATGTCGGGCTTAAAGCTGGGTCCATGTGGCCATTTCAACTAATCTACATCATTTGGTAGGGAATTATTTCTTTTCTTTTTTTCATTTTTAGGATTCTTCCCTGCCACTATGAAAAGACAAATTGTCTCAATTCAGAAATCAATTAGTGTATCCTTTTTTAATTCATGGTCTAAAATGACATTTCAAAATATATGTTTTATAGAGTTTTGAGTTGTCACTATTTTTGAGATATCTCCTATAACATTGTTAAGATGATTGTTCTTTGAGGTTCTTCATTCTTTGTGTAGATCTTGGTGAAGTAATTTATCTATTATTTTTATCCATGTTTCTAGAATACTTTTTTTCATAATTTCTAAAAAAATCATCAATATTTTTCTCTACAACAATTTTGGAGTTAATTTCATTAAAGATAACATGTACGGATTCTTGTACAATTATGATTATATTTTTCTGTTATTCACAACAAATTATTTATATCTAAATATATTACATGATGAAAATAATTCTGTTTAAGTTTGTTATAATTCTGTTTAGTTTGTTATTAAACAGTTAATTTGTTATAATTCTGTTTAAGTTTGTTACTTAAACAGTATATATAGCACTGTGTTGTACTTTCCAAATCAGAATAATACTATGAGTTTATTCCAAAATTAACATGGTATCAGTTTGAAATCTCCTTTCCGCGCCTTTCTTCTTCGCGCCTTCTTCTTTTTCGCGCTTTCGCGCCTTCTTCTTCCTTTGCTGCATCAGCTTGATAATGGCGCTTCCTTACTCTGATTTTGCTATCAACCCTTCCAATCCTTACTACATGCACCCTAATGAGAATCCCTCTCTTGTTCTTGTTCAACCTGTTCTTGATACCAAGAACTACCAGATCTGGTCAAGATCAATGAAAGTGGCCCTTATCTCCAAGAACAAGATCAAGTTCGTTGATGACACTCTTTCTCCTCCGCCTATCTCCGACTCTCTATACGAACCTTGGCTGCGATGCAACAATCTCGTCCTCTCATGGCTTCAACGCTCGATTTCTGAGGAAATTGCAAAATCTCTTCTCTGGTATGATCGTGCTTCTCTTGTATGGAAAAGTTTAGAAAAACGTTTTTCTCAGGGAGATATTTTTCGCATTGCTGATATTCAAGAAACTGTTGCTCGTCTTCAACAAGGAACTCTCGATATCTCTTCATTCTTCACGAAATTGATGACACTCTGGGAAGAAATCGAGAACTTCCGGCCAATTCGTGATTGTACTTGCGCTATACCGTGCTCTTGTGGTGCTGCTTCAGACTTACGCAAATTCAAAGAACAAGATAAAGTTATCAAGTTCTTGAAGGGCCTTGGTGACCAACACGCTCATGTTCGATCGCAGATTATGTTGATGACTCCACTACCAACTCTTGATAATATGTTTAATCTGGTTCTTCAACAAGAACGCCAATTCAACCTTCTTTCACCTTCTACTTCTTCGATTGAGTCTCAATCGTCTGCGAATCACCTTTCTCAAGCACCTTCTCGTTCTTCTCACAACCCTGGTCGTGGTCGTGGCCGTGGAAACCGACTTTGTACTCATTGCAACCGCACCAATCACACCATTGAGACTTGTTTCATGAAACATGGATATCCCCCTGGATTTCAACAATGCAAGCCTACTACATCTGTGGGGAATTCTGTTGATTCTACAGTGAATTCGATTCAAGATGCTGCTTCTCCTCAACTTGAGGCATTATCTTCCTCTGCTACCACATCAAACACCAGTCCAAGTGCTTTGTCTAAAATTCAAGAGCAATACACTCAGATTCTACAGCTCCTCCAACAGTCTAATTTGCAATCTCCTTCACCACCCTCGATTAATTCTGTTTATACTACTAATTCTGTGTCCCATACCTCTCCTCATACTTCCTCTGGTAAGAATTCCTCGAATCTTCCTTGTCATAACTGGTGGATCATTGACACAGGTGCCACTGATCACATCACCCATATCTTTGCCAGTTTCCTTTCCACATACCACATTGCACCTAAATCTATGACAATGCCTAATGGTGACTTTGTCACTACTACTATTGCTGGTTCAGTTTTACTATGTGATTCACTTGTCCTTCACAATGTTTATTACTTCCCTTCATTTCATGTCAATATTATATATGTCACCACTCTTTTTTACTCCAATTTATATGATGTGAAATTTTCCCCTAATTGCTGTCAAATTATGCAGTTGTCCCAATCCAAGATGACTGGATTTACAGCTAGGAGGATTGGCAAATTGTATGTTCTTGATGCCACCACACCTAAGGCCATCTCTCCCACTTCTGGCTCTGTCAACACCTCCTCTTCTCCCCAATTAGAACCTGATAAACACGATCCTGCTACTATTTGGCATCTTAGGCTTGGACACTTAAGTCCTTACATACACAAATGTATTTCCTCTCAATTTCCTTTTGTCACCTACAATGACAATCATAATCCCTGTAATACTTGCCATTTGGCTAAGCAAAAACATTTACCTTTTACTCACAGTAATACTAAGTCTGTTGCCATCTTCGATTTACTTCATGTTGATATTTGGGGCCCCCTTTCCACACCTTCCATATGTGGCCACAAGTATTTTTTAACCCTTGTAGACGATTACAGCAGGTTTACTTGGACAATTTTTATGGCCAACAAAAGTGAAACCAGAAACCATTTAATTCACTTCATATCCTTTATCGAAACTCAATTCAACAAGAAACTCAAGTGCATTCGTAGTGATAATGGTCCTGAGTTTCTCATGACCACTTTCTACCTTTCTAAAGGAATCATTCATCAAAGGTCTTGTGTGGAAACGCCTCAACAAAACGGAATCGTGGAAAGAAAACATCAGCATATTTTGAATGTTGCCCGTGCCCTCTCTTTCCACTCTCACCTCCCTCACAACCTTTGGCACCTTTCCATATAACAAGCCATTCATATTATAAACTGTCTTCCCACTCCTCTTTTAAACAACCACTCTCCCTACCAAAAACTCCATTCTACTCCTCCCAGCCTTAACCATATGAGAGTCTTTGGTTGGCTTGCCTATTCTTCGACCTTGCTTAACCATCGCACTAAATTCGAACCAAGAGCAAGGAAATCTATTTTTCTTGGCTACAGGGAAGGCACAAAAGGCTACCTTCTCTATGATCCTATCACACATGAATTTTACATTTCAAGGAATGTATTCTTTTATGAAACTGTGTTCCCTTTTGCATCCATCCCACCTGCACCTAATCCTATAATTCCTACTCCTGGCCCTCCTTCCCTTGATTCACCTGATATTTTCACCAACAATCCACCCATCTCACCTCCACCATCAAATGAACCTTCCTCTCCTACTTCTCACCCCCAGCCAGATTCTCCCACTAACCTCTCTTCTTCCTCAAATGAAACTAACAACTCCCCTTGCCCCTCCCCTCCTGTGCCAACTAGAAAATCCAATCGAAATATTAAACCTCCATCTTATCTATCTGATTATCACTGCAATTTGCTATCCCCCATGCTGCCAGCATCTGACTCAGGTTCCTCTAACTACCCTCTCTCTTCTGTATTATCTTATAGCCAATGTAGTCCTGATCACAAATTATTCTGTTTATCCATAAGCTCTTTCACAGAACCAAAAACCTATAAACAAGCCTGCAAGTTTGATTGTTGGAACAATGCTATGAAATCTGAGTTAGATGCTCTTGAATCTACAAATACTTGGTCTGTTGTTGATTTGCCTGCAGGCAAACAATCGATTGGTTGCAAATGGGTCTACAAAATCAAGCATCATGCTGATGGATCCATCGAACGATACAAGGCTCGTTTAGTAGCAAAAGGATATACTCAGCTGGAGGGTGTAGATTATTTCGACACTTTCTCACCTGTTGCGAAGCTTACTTCTATTCGAACCCTTCTCTCAATGGCTGCCATTAAGAATTGGCACTTGGAACAACTCGACGTCAACAATGCCTTCCTTCATGGTGATCTACATGAGGAAGTGTATATGGATCTGCCTCCTGGATTCCTGCCCCCTACTTCTTCGACCAATGAAGTCTGCACTTCTTCGACCAACAAAGTTTGCACTTCTTCTGCTCCTTCGACCAACGAAGTTTGCACTTCTTCGACCAACGAAGTTTGCACTTCTTCGACCAACAAAGTTTGCACTCCTTCGACCAACGAAGTTTGCACTTCTTCGACCAACGAAGTTTGCACTTCTTCGACCAACAAAGTTTGCAAATTGCATAAGTCTTTATATGGCCTGAAGCAGGCTAGCAGACAGTGGTTTTCGAAATTGTCCACTGCCCTTATTTCTCTTGGCTACTCATATTCTTCTGCTGATCATTCTTTTTTTACAAAATCACATGACTCTTCTTTTACTACCCTATTAGTCTATGTTGATGATATTGTCTTAGCCGGTAATGATTTGCAGGAAATCCAATACGTCAAATGCTTTCTTGATTCCACTTTCAAAATCAAGGACCTTGGTAGGCTTAAATATTTTCTTGGTCTAGAAGTTTCCAGATCAACTCACGGCATTTTTCTCAATCAGAGAAAGTACACTTTGGAATTGCTCGAAGACAGTGGCTTATTGGCCACTAAACCTTGCTCTACTCCCTTCGATTCCTCCTTGAAGCTTCATGATGATAACTCACCACCTTTTGAAGACGTCACAGCTTATCGAAGGCTTGTTGGGAAACTTCTATATCTGACTACCACCAGACCTGACCTTGCATTCATCGTTCAACAGCTCAGCCAATTCATCTCACAACCTATGCAAGTTCATCATTCTGCAACAATTCGAGTACTCAAGTATCTCAAAGGTGCTCCTGCCAAGGGTTTGTTCTATTCATCTTCCTCTTCACTCAAACTCTCTGGCTTCGCAGACTCAGATTGGGCAAGTTGCCCTGCTACCCGCAGATCCGTAACTGGATATTGTGTGTTCCTTGGGAATTCCCTCATATCCTGGAAATCCAAGAAGCAGTCTACAGTATCCAAATCAAGTTCAGAAGCGGAATATAGGGTCTTGGCAAGCTTGACTTGTGAATTGCAATGGCTGCAGTATTTGTTCAAGGATCTCCACATCTCCTTTGCTCAACCTAGCTCAGTCTATTGTGACAACAAAAGTGCTATCTACCTTGCTCACAACCCCACCTTCTATGAACGGACAAAACATATCGAAATTGATTGCCACGTCATTCGTGAGAAAATTCAAACTGATTTCATCCACCTTTTACCAGTTTCTTCTGCTGCTCAATTGGCAGATGTTCTCACCAAGCCTTTGGCAGCTCCCTCTTTCGATTCTCTTGTTTCCAAGCTTGGTCTATTAGACATCCATAATCCAGCTTGTGGGGGGCTATTACATGATGAAAATAATTTTGTTTAAGTTTGTTACAATTCTGTTTAGTTTGTTACTAAACAGTTAGTTTGTTATAATTTTATTTAAGTTTGTTATTTAAACAGTATATATAACACTGTTTTGTACTTTCCAAATCAGAATAATACTATGAGTTTATTTCAAAATTAATAAAATACGTGAAAGTAAGAAGTACTTGACTTCCTTATTTTGTATATCTTATATAGAGTTTGTTTTAGAATATGTTTTATGAGAATTCAATTTATAATGAAGCATGTAGTGCTTACCGTGTGTGTCCAGAAATATTTAGAAAATTTTATATCATAAAAAGTCCTTTATGATAGTACATCAAGTGTTCTATTTTATTTCCACTACTCCGTTTTATTTTGGAGTTCATTGTGTATAAAAAGTATACTCTATTTCTTCATTACAAAAAAAAACTAAATCCCCATTTTAAAATTCACTTTTATGATTATTTCAAATTGATGAAATGTTTAAACCTTTTTTATTTTGAATTTTTTTTACATAATCACCTCTAACTCTAATAGGGAGAGAATCAAAAAGAGTGAAGAAATTAAATATACGATTTATATTAACAAAAAAATTCACAAAGCTCTAGCCTAGAAGCAGCAAAGGCTTAACAATCATAGTGGAACAGCAAAGGCGTTAACAGTCATAGTGGAATCTGATTCCAATGACAAATTGGATCAACCTCTATCTTTTGTCTATTCGATTCCTCTCATTACACCACAAAAATCCGCCAAGATAGAATAATTTCAAGGAAGCGGTTCTGCGAAAGCTAACTCAAACTGTCTGGAATAAGAATGAAAGATGCCACCGCAGCCCGGTGATAACGAGTTAGAAACGAAAGATCCGTCCACACTATACTTCATCCACCCCAAGATAGGAGGGATCCAAAAAAATTCCTTAATAAGAGGCGCTTTAGAAGGATTGATAGAAATATGAAATGCCTTAAGCACCTAAACGCCAAACATATTGCGTCTGTAACTATAACCCGAAAAAAGCATAATTAGTTTTTACCTACGCACATATTGAGGCTTTAATATTACAAAGAATAGAATTTTTGTCCATGAAGCACAAAGCATTTCTAGCCTCCCATATGGAACAAACTGTGTGAATGCAAGCAACTTTGATAGCAAAAGCACCTTGAGGAGAGGCTGCATCACAACATCAGGTTTGAATTTTTTGATAGCCAAATCATTTTGTATCCTTTAATGTTAGAATTCAACATGATTCTCGTTTGAATCCATTTCTTCTATCGTTAATATCGATTTTTTATTATATTACAAATAGAAGATGTATGATCAATTCTTATATGATAGAAAGATTTTTAAGAAAGTATTGTTTGGCCAATTTTAAATGGTTTTTCATTAAAAAAAATTATTGATGAATTAAACCACCCTTGTTGTAAGTATCTATTTGATTTCTCTAAATGTTCTCTTCCTTCACTAAATTTCATAAGTGCCTCTTTGATTTATCTAAATTTTCTCTTCCTTTACTCATTTAGTAATGGTCATGCAAATTGTCAATTTTATTTTTCAAAACTTTACATTCATCAGATTTCTTTTTGTAATGCTAAATTAGATACATGAAAAGAAAAAATTCATCAATACTCAAAGTAGTTGTCATTATGTTCTTAACTTTCAAATTAAATTGCGCCTTTTCTTTTTTT
The DNA here is from genome assembly GCA_948472305.1 of Vicia faba. Taxonomy (NCBI): domain Eukaryota; kingdom Viridiplantae; phylum Streptophyta; class Magnoliopsida; order Fabales; family Fabaceae; genus Vicia; species Vicia faba. Next base: position 1,701,355,308 of record OX451736.1, on the reverse strand, counting down.
TATATGGTCCAATGAGATCTTGGCTTATTCATCACATAATTATTTATCAAATTTGCAAGAATAAAAGGATCGGCTTCGATGGCATCTCAAACATTAATATATGCATCTTCTAGAAGGACAAAATCAATATTTCTTTCTAACAATGATTTCTTCAACATTGAAAGACGTGAATAAGTTTATAGAGTGTCTCACATTAAAAAAGTTTAAAATTATTTTGTCTTGTAAGAGATTAGTCTTTACACAAGATTAGACTCTAATATCATTATTTTTATAAGAAAGTATTTTCCAAGAGTTTAATTTAATCGAATCAAGGCATATTTTATTCGTGAAGAATTTCTAAGGTGTGATAGTAAGTATTCGTTATTCATGTATAAAAATAAAGAAGGAAAATTATTATCGTAAGTGTTTGTGTTGATAATTTAACTTTCATTAAAAATTATGAAATTGTGATATATAAATTTAAGGGTTCTGCTAACTTATATCCTAATAAACATAGAAATTTGTGTTTAAAAAAAGTAATAAAAATTTAAACTATAACTTTTAATAAAATTAATGACCATGTTGGGGAGTTCATAGTGACCGTCGAAAGTGTCAAGGAGTCAAATATTGAGGATCTAAGAAATTTTGACATCACATATTCAAAAAATTTAATCAATAAGAATACGGGTCACCTCTCTTATAAATCCAACATTTCCTCTATTCCTAGTTGATATAGAATTTTAACAGTTTTACATTTGAAACTCAACAATCTCTCCCACAAGTATGAGTCATCCACTCACATCATTAGCGTTGATTCACATTAGGATTTATTTTCGCTCTCCAATCGAGCCAACCAAGACTTTAATACCCTTTGTTGGGGAGTCCGGGAAGCGTCGGTAGAAGGGATGACGATGGATAGGGTATGGGCAGGATACTATAGTACCCGTTCCCATACCCGTAGTTTGAAAAAAATTCACATACCCAAAGTCATATCCGCGTGGGCACCAACATTTCTACTAGTACTTGTACCCTACGTACCTAACTACCCGTACCCTATGTACCTAACTACCCGTACACATACCCATTTTCCCACATTTCTAATAAAAATAATTGACCGACTATAATTTATCATGTAATATTAAGTTTTTAATAACACTAAAAAATTCCAAGGATGCTATTGTTGAGTTGAGAAATAAACAAACATTTATATAAAAATACATACAAATTTAACAGTGATGTATTTAATAAAATTGATAAATTAACTTGTATACATAATAAAAATGAAAACACATAAATATATATTGTGTGGATAAGGGGCGGGTTGGTACTAATTATTAAGGTACCCGTACCTGCATCTATTCTCGCTTATTTTAATGAGTAATTGTCCATGTCCGTGTCTGTATCTATTTTGCAGGTTTTTACTCTACCCGTTGTGAGTAAATTTTGAGGATATCCGTTGGAGATTGGTCCAATTTTCATCCTTAGTCGGAAGTGTCAATGGGGCAAACATTGAGGATTCAAGAGACCTTGACTCCACGTATCCATCCAAAACCCTAAGGTAATGAGGGTATAAGTCACGTCTCTTATAAATCCAATATTTTCTCCATTTCTAATCGATGTGGAACTTTAGCATTTTCACACTTGAGCCCCAAGTATGAACCACCCACGTCACTAGCCTTTATCCACACTATGATTCACTTCTGCTTCCCCACCGAGCCAACTAGAGCTATGATACCATTTTTGTTGAGAAGTCCGGAGATCGCATGAAGTATACGTCAATGGCCAAATGATGGAATCTAAAAGAGACTTTGACACCACATATTTATCCAAAACCTTAAAGAAACGGGATACGAGTAACCTATATTATAAATCCAACATTTCTTCAATTCCTAGTCGATGTGGGACATTAGCACAGTCACACTTGAAATTCAACAAGTCAAATTTGTAGTTGTTGGAATATGTGTTTGTCAAAAAACTTGAATGAAGAGAATTTTATATGTTGATTTGACAAGCTCTTTTTTATTAGTGTTGTTTATGACGGTATGTCCGATTATAGGTGGTAAAATGGGTCTGCTCTTCCAGACACTTATTTTGTCCACACTTTTTTGTGGGGTGGGACAAGACTCTCTAATGTACATGCTCCGCCTCGCACTATTTTTAACGAACTTTTGCAAACATGAACATTAACGTGAAATTTTATAATTTTTAACATTAAAAATGCAATGTTTGTGTGCCAACTCTGTTCCCACTCCTTTTCTGTAGGACATCATAAAATTTTAGATTTATACTTTTAACGAAACTCATTCTATCACAATTTGTTTTTTCGCAGACTTTTATAAAACGAATCTAAAGACGAACATACATGTTTATCACTCTTATACTTGATGATAAAATGTTGGTGCAAACAAACCAATAACAATTCTAAATGTGAGATTTTCTAAATGTGAGATTTAAGATTTAAATAATATGTATTTGAGTTCGAATCACTCGTTAGCTTTTATAATTAATGCTTAAGGTCTAAAGACTCTATAATCTTTTTTGGACAACTATTCCAAAAGACTTGTGATATAAAATCCTATAGTCTCTCCATTCAAGAGGTGGTGAAAGGCGGCTTAGCTAAAATAAAAGTGTCTATTTCTTAGTCTCCTTTATTTTCTGAGAATAGAATAACCCAATTTTATAATAATTGGATTCTTATATAAATGGTATAACTATCATGTGTGATAATAATATGTGATAATAATCCAACCATAAAAAAATCCTATAATGTTGGCTAAAGACATGTTACTCTTTATATACTATTCATAAAGTAGTATTTGATTAAAAAACAATTTTTCATATAAAATCAACAAGCTAAAGTATTAAAGTATTAATCATGTGTGTCAATATGATATTTTTTAATAAATTAAACTTATTATATAATATGGCAATCTTGAAGAAGCGATGGCGCCGGCATAATGTGCCCCACTAATCCCTTATTCAATGTATTAAGGATCATACACAATTTTTAATTTTATTTTAAGATTAGAGAATGATTGATGTTGAAAACTAAAGTTTGTATTAAAAAGCTGGCTTTATATTAGCGTTAATAAAAAAATATTTATTAACAATGACATTTTAATATTATTTTATTTTGAAATAAGTTAAAATTTAAAATGATTTACATTAAATATATACTTAACTAAAATTCATGAGTATCAAAAAATTTATACTAATAAACGGATGATAGAATTGAAGAGTCTCTATATTCAATATCACATCAAATTGGTGCATGGAGGTTTCATTATCACTGTTGATATTGTCTACTACAAGAAAATTATATTATATAATCATTATTCAAGGTTTAGTTTATTCTATTTGAAAATTGATAGTATATTGTTCAAGTTTATTTCTCCATGCCATAAATAACTAAAAAAACAAGAAAAGTATGTCATTTGAAGATTTTACTTTATAGTATTTTATTTCACTCCTCATTTTGACAATTTTATATAGATATTATATAGGTGATTTAAAATATTATAATTTAATTATTTTTCATACTTTTCATGTTTGAGTGACATATTGTTTCGAAAAATAATATTAACTCAGAATTTATCATGGCACTTCCAGTTTGACATACACTCCTTAAATGCACTGATATTATCGTAATATTTTTGTGATTTTTTTAATTATATTGTATTTTTGAGATTTTTTTTAGTTTTTATCGAATTTTTAAGGTGATTTTATGAGTTTTATTTTTATTTTTTTTAGAATCTTCAAATTTTTATTTGATTTTTGAGAAATTTCAAGAGTTTTTATCAAATTTTACGAATAAAACTATCGATTTTTTAAAAAATTACAAGTTTTTATGGGTTTTTTCAAATAATACTATCGAATTTTTCATAAGAGTTGTTAATTTTAGGATTTTTCAAATGATATTATCGGATTTTTAAAAAAATTTAATTAGTTTTTATCAAATTTTTTAAACAATCTATAAATTTTTATCGGATTTTTCAAATAATCATGAATTTTTATCGAATTTTTTAAATAATCTATGAGTTTTTATCGGATTTTTCAAAATAATCAATAAGTTTTTGTTTGAAGTCCACCAAAACATATGATGAATTTCTATCAATCTTGATGAATAAGATTGTTATCACTCACACAATAACGATGAAAAGAAAAAAGAAATTTAAAAGAAAAAGATTAGGGTTTCTGCAGAGTTTCTCTCTGCCCACAAACTGTCAAAAAACTTTTATTCACTTGCAACTGCAAATCCTGTAAATGAATGAATACAAGAATAAGGATTACTCCCTCTATTTATAGCTTTAGGTTAGCTTGCTCTCTAAGCCAAAAAGCCTAAAACTATAAAAGCTCAAAATACCTATTTTAAAACTAAATCAAATCTGTGTGAAACGACTGCTTCGACACAATATCTAGACTATATTGACACACCTACATACTGGGTGTTTCGACACACCTTGTGCCGAGTAACATCCTACTTTGACACGAGGAATTACACATTTAACACACTGCCTAATTTATTGTGTCTAAGCTATTTATATTCATCATAGCTCTTAGTCTTCTGAATACTTCGACTTGCACACCCTTCGTCATGATGTTTGCAATCTGATTCTCAGTTATGCATTGTTCCAAGTTCGTCTTTCTTTCTGCCACCTTCTCTCGAAGATAATGGAACCACATCTTGATGTGCTTGCTTCGACCATGTGCTATCAGATTCTTCGCCAGGTTGATAGCTGACACGATGTCGGTCTTTATGGTAATTGCTCCATGATCTTTACCTGTAATCTCTTCGACCAAGTTCACCATCCATGTTGCTTGACATGCAAAAAGAGAAACAACTATGTACTATGCTTCACACGATGATAATGTCACTATTGGTTCTTTTCTTGAACTCCAATCAACTGGTGCACCATCTAGCATGAACACATATCCTCCTATTGATTTTCGATCCTCAACATCACTGCACCAACTTGAATCAGTGTATCCGACTAACTTGCATTGTTTTCCTTTATTAGCTGCATGAAACAAAATTTCATAGTCAAGAGTTTCTTTTAGATACCTTAGTATCCTCTTCATCACTGCTAGGTTTGATACATTTGGCTTCTGCATGAATCTACTTACCATACCTATAATGTATGCTAAGTCATGCCTTGTATGACAAAGGTATCTCAATGACCCAACAAGTCTTTTGTATTGGGTTAGGTCGACGTCATCTTCTTCTGCATCTTTCAACAGTTGTAGTCTTGGTTCTGCATGTGTCGAAGTCGAGTTGCATTCTTCCATCTCAAATCTCTTGAGAATTTCACTTGCATATCTTCTTTTATGCATCATCAAACCTCTACTACTCTTGTAGAATTGGATGCCAAGTAAATATGAAATGTTATCCAGATCAGACACTTCGAATTCCTTGCTGAGATCACCTTTGAAGTCTTCGATCTCACTTTTGTAACTACATGTTATCAACAAATCACCGACATAGAGACATAGTATAAGCAATTCACTATTGCTTCTTCTTACATATACTCCATGTTCAATTGTGCACTTCACAAATTCCTTCTCCCTTATAAAGATATTTGTCTTCTTATTCCAAGCTCTTGGAGCTTGCTTCAATCTATACATGTCTTTATTCATCCTTTACACCTTTCTATCTTCGCCTTGCTTCACAAATCCAACTAGTTGTGCAACATAGACTTATTCTTCTAAGGGCCCATTCAGGAATGACACTTCACGTCCATCTGACATATGGGCCAACTATTCATTTCTGCTAGACCAACAACCAACCTGATTGTTTTGATCCTATCCACAAGTGCAAATACTTCATCGAAGTCAATTCCTTATTTATGAAGAAATCCTTTCGTGACAAGTCTTGCCTTGTGTCGAGTTACTTCCCTTTTGGATTCAATTTCACATTGTATACCCACTTCACATCGATTTCCTTCTTACCTTGAGGCAATTTGACAAGTGACCAGGTGTTGTTATCTTCGATAGACTTCACTTCTTTATTCATTGCTTTCACCCACTTCGAATCCTTCAATGCTTCAGTTGCATTAACTTGTTCAACATCTGCATAGAAAGCATAATGTACCAGCTCACCTTCATCGTCGACCACATCATCTGATGTAATCACATAATCTTGCAACCTTGTAGGTATGTGTCTTGTTCTCTAAGGTCTTCTTGTATCTGGTTGATCTATAACTTCTTCTTGTCAAACTTCTCTTTTGACTTGTGTTTCTGGTTCTTCAAGTAAGATTCTCACTGAATCCTTCTTGACATTTTCAGTCTAATCCCATTCCTTAAGCTCATCTATGATCACGTCCCTGTTGATCACAATCCAGGAATCTGATGAATCTGATTGTGATACGGTGGCAGAACTGAATGTTATACTGGTTTTACGTTTGTATTTGCAAATATTGCGGTAAGCAAGAATCGCCATCGACTTTTATTTTATCCAAATTAAGGAAAGGGTGAAAAGAATAGAAAATGACCATTTCGAGAGTTTTCTGAGTAAGGGGGTAGATTATGGAAAGGGGAGGTGTTAGCACCCTTTCCGTCCGTAGTTATTTACGGTCTTTTAGATGCTTAGATCATTTTAAAAGTATCTTGTGCTTTGTGAGTTTTGAAAAATGTTTTGAAATGCCTTAGTGCGGCGATTCTCTTTGCGTTGACTCTTGTATCAGTCCTCAAGAGTGTTGGCAAAGCAAATGTCTTTTTGAAAGTTGTTTTTGAAATGTGTAAGTGTAAAAAAAGTTTGTTTTATTTGAGCAAGCATCTAACAACTATCTACTTGTACTCGAAAAGATTCGTTATTTTCCTCATATCCTTTAGACAGTTGTGATACGGTGGAAGAATCGACTGTTAATACTGGTTTGTGTTTTTTGTTCACAAAATGTCGCGGTAAGCAAGAGTCGCCACCGACTTTTATTTTATCCAATCAGGAAAAGGAAAAAGAACAGAAAAAAAACCTTTTTCGAGATATTTCTGAGTACGGGGGGTAGATTATAAAAAGGGAAGGTGTTAGCACCCTTTCTATCCATGGTTTTCCATGGGCTCTTAGGTACTTGCTCATTTTGAAAACTGCTTGTGTGTGCTTTGTTTTGAAAAGTTTTGTTTTACTTCGTGTTAACCCTTGTTTTTGTCCTCAAGAGTGTTACAAAGTTGTTTTTGAAAACTTTGTTTGAAAAGTGTTTGTGTGAAAAAAAAATTGTTTGTTTGAGCAAGTACCTAGGAACTAATCTACCTACTCGAAAAAAGTTTGTTCGTTTTCCTTTTAGACAGCATTATCCCATTATTAAGGAATAGGTAGCACCGTCATTGGAGTTTTTTAGGGACATTCGAAGGAACAAATACAATCACAAAAGCAATGCTAGGAAATGTTAGTAGCCATCCTAAAGCCTTAAAGATCTTTTTCGGAGGCAACATTCGAATGGGTCATTTTAGATCTTTCGGGGCTAGAGGACAACCACTAACAAACCCTATACTTCATGATCGTTTTACCGAAGGCAACCAGAGTGGAGTAAGCCCTAAGAGTAAGCATGTGTGAGTGTACGTTTTCAGTTAATTTATCTTTGCACATTTAGGGTTTTCTACTGTATTAATTTTCAGTTAGTCTTTCCATACAATCCTATTAATATCTAGGCAGTTCATAGTTTGCGGAAATAAAATGCAGGAAAGTTAAAATTCCTAGCTATTACAAGGCTTTTGCAGATACATAATCATTTTGACCGAAAATAAAGACGCGGAATTGAAACCCTAATTACTATTACAAACTCAGAACAGTTACAATAAAAATAAAAAGGAAATTAAAAAAAATACACGCGGTGAATTATATGCGAGAATAGTTAGAAAACCTAAAAAAATCTAATTGAAAAATATTTAGGTTATTTTTTGAGAAAAATTAGGTTATGTACAAATTAACCCTAATTCTAATTGATTTAAATTATGAAAAAAAGAAATCAAATTGCCCTAAATAATTAATCTAATTAATTAAGGAAATAAAATATTTTTTATGAAAAAAATGATTTTGTGTTATTTTGTGATTTTTGATTTTATGATAAAAATGATTTTTGTGTTATTTGTGAAAAGAAAATAATTAATGAATAATTAAAAAAGAAAATAAAGAGAAAAGAATTAAAGAATTGGGCCTGTTTAGCAAGCAATCCAGGGGGTGCAATGTTGAATTGTTTAGGCCCAAAAGCTGGTCATCCCAATCCTTGCGCCTGATTCAGTATGATACTCTTTCTGATGGTCCATGGTATGGCTTGAGCGTTGGGCGTTGGATCTGGATTGATGATGAATCCAATGGTTGAGGTCAGGGTGTATAGTGGGCGCCTGGAATGGGTTGTGCACAAGATCTACATGTAAATGTTAAGAAAATAATAAAATGCTGGGACCTTGGATCGAACCCAGGTCCTCTACACTTTCAAACGCGTGCTTCACCATTGGGCTACATGTTCTATTTGTTATAATATTGAAACAAGAATAATATAATAAAACATGAGTTAGTATGATAACAAAATGCGCGAAATTTGAATAAGCCAATGGTGGTCAGCCACGTTATTGTCTCTTTCCCCAGGACTGTCGTTTTTGACGCCAAACCTTTACCTACAGTCAAATTCATCGATGTATGCTATAGTGACGATATTTGCCTGTAGCTATAAACCTGTGAATATTTAAACCGAAATTCAAGAAATATCAATTCCATTCAAGGGCATAAATCAAATGTATTACCTCCCCTGAACATGAATAGGCCCTTAATTTGGCCCAATTTTGCCTCTAGCTAGGGTTCCCCAATTTGGAGCTCACGAACCTTAACTATGGCAAGTAACCATTCATGCGTCAAAACTTAAATCCAGGCTATCAAAAAGATTCCCAACATGATCATGAACATGTATATGCAAGCAAATTGGATTAAAAGTACGTAAAACCAAAGGAACAAATTTGAGTTCAGAGGGTGCAAACTGTGAGGATTATGTGATGATTCCTGGAGCTTTGGGGCGTGCAACTGGTTGGAGTGTGTTCTGGAGATGTCCAGGAGCCTATTAGGAGCTTTGGAATGGCTTGAATTATCCTCTAAGCTTGAAACCGATCCACACCTTTTTGCCAAAATTTTGAGTTTTCTTGCTAGCTTTCACGACCTGCAACCCATGTCCTTGCGCATTGGTTATGTTCTGTATATATAGTGGAACGAATTAGGGCAACAAAAACACTTTGTATCTTTGATAATCATGGAGATTTGATTTGATTTCTTTTCTATTTAAAACCTTACAAAACAAGCATAATCATGCCAATTTGCTCCAATTATCCCTTGATCTGATTTGATATGATTTGACCAACTTGATTAGATTGTGATTCCTACAAAAATCAGATCAAAACCAATCTTTTATATTTTTTTGCAATTTATTTGATTTAATCTAACTTTTAATAAATAAAAATCAAAATAAAATAAATAAATAAGCAAATAAAGTGTGGATGCTGATTTGGGTCGTGGACCATGTTTCCAACAAGATGCAATCATGAGAAGTTAGCCCCATTTGACAAAAAATGCATTTTTGAGCATATTTGACTTTTGACAATTTTGCAAAAATGGTCAACTTTGACAAAGCCATATCTCCTCCAATTTTAACCCTAGAGAGGTGTTCTTGGACCTTTTAGAAAGCTTAGGATGTCTCCTAAACAACCCTTTTAGTTTCATCTCAATTGGGTCTTCCATGTTCATGTAAGAAGCTTTGACCCAAAAGGTGTTTTTGTTGACTTTTCAAAAGGACCTATAATGTAGAAATTCATATCTTTTGATGAGTGCATATTTTGAACTTGTGGGCTGAAGATGAGTTGTAGGGAATTTCATCCTCTTCAAAATGAGCCTTGGATGGAAAATTTCTGATAATGTATGAGGAAGTTGTGCCTGGTCAAAGTTTGGTTGACTTTTTCTCTAAAACCCTAATTTAGAATCTTTTGGGTTTTGATGAATTTGGGGGCATTCCTTGAGGAATCATGATCAACCCTTGATGGATATCTCTTTAAAATATTGATGTTGACAAAATATCTTGAAGTTTAACTATATCTGGGCCACATTTGACTTTTGACCTAGTAGAATTGATTTTCAGGCATCTGAGCAATTGACTGAGCAAACTTCTTGTGCAAGGCATGAGACTTGACATGGATGATCTTGAGAACATATTGGGACCATGGAAGGCATTTGGGACCTTTGGAGTTCCCACACCTTGATGAAAATGGAAACCCTAGTTTGAGGTACATTGCCTTAGAAGAGAGTTTGTCTGGTTAACTCTTGGGCATCCTTGCGCAAGTTGAGGACCTCAATGGGCATGTGTTAAATGAAATGAGAAGGAAAATTTTGGGGTACAACAGCTACTTCTGTTCAATCTTCTTAAACATGAGGATGTAGATTGGTTGTCTGTCTTTCGTAATCTGAAGGTGGAAGATGATTGAACACTAGAGTGCCCAGAAATTTGCACTCGTATGAGATGGTGTTGGACTGTGTAGGTAGTATCGGCAATGGGCTTACAGATTCCATTCGGAGGAGATGACAGAAGGTCATCGGAGATGGGCTTAAAGATTTCATTTGGAATATATGACGGAGAATCGTTGGAGATGGGCTTAAAGATGCCATCTAGAGGATGTTGATTTCCCGAGATATTCCTTTGAAGAGAATTCCTGTTCCTGTCGTTGAGGAGGAATCTACTGAGGAATGTTGGTCTCTGTCTTGGGAGAAATGGAATTTTAGGAACTTCAGTGGTCCGTTACTCTATTGGGGAATCATCTCTTAGTCGAGGAGATGAAAATGAAATGCTATCTAGTCGTGCTCTAGGACTTACAGTGATTTGTTGAGAATAATAAGACTGGCTGCTATCTGGTCGTGCTCCAGGTTTTACAGTGACTTATTGGGGAGATGAGATTAAACTTTCTATCTGGTCGTGCTCCAGGCTTTGCAATCTCAAAAACTGTTATCTGGTCGTGCTCCAGGCTTCAGAAGGAATTAAGTGGTTATACGGTTGCATCCGGATTTCAACTTAAATTTAAGGCATACTAACATCTGATCGTTTCCAGGCTTCAATAGTAATTGGCCGAGTAAACTGCTATCTGGTCAAATTTCAAGCTTCACAGTACCTTATACCGTTATCTGGTCGTGCTCCAAGTTTCACAGTGTCTCTTGCCGTTATCTCATCATGCTCCAGACTTCACAGCGTCTCATACTGTTATTTGGTCGTGCTCCAGGCTTCACGGTGTCTTATACCATTATCTGGTCGTGTCCCAGGCTTCAGTAATTTGGAGAAATTAAGATATTATCTGGTCGATTTCCGGGCTTCATAGCTTTAATTTGAGATATACCACTATCTGGTCGATTCCATGCTTCGTAGTATTTTGGAGAAATTGAGATATTATCTGGTCGATTTCTGAGCTTCATAGCTTTTGAACTGGAATAGAAATCTTAATATCAATTTGACTGAACCAGGGAACGGTCTCGAGTTGTCTTCAACTGGGAGAGAAATCTTAGTATCGATTTGACTGAACTCGGGAGAGGTCTCAGAATAACTTTGACTGGCACAGAAATCAGGGGAATCTTAGCGGCGATTCGGCTGACCCAGACGAAAGTCTTAGAACATCTTTAACTAGAATAGAAACCTTAGTGTCGGTTTGACTGAACCAGAGAAAATCTTGAAAAGTGTTGGAATATCTTTAACTGGAATAGAAACCTTGGTGTCGGTTTGACTGAACCAGAGAGAACTTGTGAGAACTTGATTGCATCTTTCCCTGAAAGGTAAAGAGTTAGTCGTATATAATGTCATAATGTATGAAATGAATTGAGTAATGATGTTCTCAAAATAAATGAGATTGTGTTGTATAATATGTATGCACATGCCATGATGTATGTATATGCAATGCTATTGTGATATTCTCTAACTGGGGACAATAAATCCCGGACTGCTGTTGGAGAGTATAAGGAGTTGAGTTCTTTGTTTCCGCTGGGGATAATGATCGAAGATGATTAGCTGGGGATATACATCCATTCTGCTTGAGAATATTCTGCTGGAGGAGACTCTGTCTGAGAATAATCCTGCAGGGAAATGACTGTGGGGAAGAGAGATACTATGTTAGAAGATCTGCTGATTTGGAGAAATAAACTCAGTTGGGGATGAACTTCCATTGCTGGAGAGAAGAGCTTTGTTGGAGATTGAGCTTCCGCTGTCAGAGAAATAAATTCTGCTCGGGAGAAAACTTTATAAAATGTTTATGATTATAAAGCTCGGCTGGGGAATACAGACATTAGCTTTCTAAAAGAGCCTGCTGGGGAAGTGATTTCTTCTTGGGGACCTGGAGATCGGACTTTGGTAGTCCTGGCTCTGTGGGGAATATAGGTATCACTGGCTTGTATGTGATAGTGACTTCGCTTCTAACTGTCTCTGCCCCTTGTACCGTGATGGACGGGGTAGCTATCGGTATTTAGGTTTTGTACCAGTTTCTTTGAGTTCTTAGTAACTGTCTTTCTATTTTATATGCAGATATTTGTGAATAGTAATCATATTCAAATGCATATGTCAAGAATAAAACATTGGACGTTTTTTTGCAAAACAAAACATAAGACGGAAAAACAAACACAGAGTTTTATACTCAAAAGATGCTTTGTATTGATTTGAAATTTGCCTATAACAAATGTTTTTTACAAGGAGGATGACGCTCTAGTAAGAGAACGCCGGTGTAAAAATGGAAATTATTACAGAAATTGTGTACAAAAAGAAAACAGCTATGTGTAGTGATCCCATTGGGTTTCAATTCTGCTATTGCCCCTATGTCTTCGAGCATCTCATCACTTTGCTACTTGTCCGAAGCTGACTGGATTGATTGGAACCGTTTGAGCTTGATAGTTGATTACTGAAGGTCTGATTGCAAGGTCATCCAATGGGACATAGTGATACGTTTTAATCCCTAATTTTTTCCTGGACCTCCTTTTCGGGTTTTCATTCCACCGGGATACCCTTTTTTGCCCAAGCTGCCTTTTCAAGTTTTCGACTTGCCGGGTGTATAGATTTTTCATTTTTTATCCCTAATTTTTGCCCGAACCCTTTTGGTTCGCCAGGATGCCCTTATTTTTGCCTAGGTATGTCAACCTAACGGGTCTTTATTATGCGTAGTATCTTTTCACTATGTCCGCATTGACAGGGTGTGGAAGGTCGTCACCATCCATGGTTGTCAGAATCATGGCTCCACCGGAAAATATTTTCTTGACTACAAATGGTCCCACATAGGTGGGAGTTCATTTGCCTCTTGGATCACCTTGCGGCAGTATGATGCGCTTGATTACCAGATCCTCTACTTGATACACTTGTTGTCTAACTTTCATGTTGAAGGCCATGATCATCCGTTTCTAATACATTTGACCATGGCAGATAGCAGTAAGTCTTTTCTCGTCGATTAAGTTCAATTGATCAAGTCGAGTCTAGATCCAATCGTCTTTGCTCAAACCCACATCCTTCATAATCCGTAGATAAGGGATCTGGACCTCCATGGGTAGGACAACCTTCATGCCATATACCATAGAATAAGGTGTTGCCCCTGTCGATGTACATGCTGAAGTACGGTACCCGTGAAGAGCAAATGGTAACATCTCGTGCCAGTCTTTGTATGTCACTGTCATCTTCTGTATGATCTTTTTAATATTCTTATTAGCAGCTTCGACAACCCTATTCATCTTCGGCCGATAAGGATAAGAGTTGTGATGTTGAATCTTGAATTATTTACAGAGTTCAGTGAACATCGAGTTGTTGAGATTAGTACCATTATCCGTGATGATTCTCTCATGGATACCATAACGACAAACTAAGTTATGCTTGATGAACCGTGCCACCACATTGTTGGTAACTGTAGCAAAGGAGGCAGCCTCAACCCACTTCGTGAAGTAATCAATGACCACTAGGATGAAGTGATGCCCGTTGGACGCGGTAGGTATGATCTCGCTGATCATGTCAATGCCCCACATTGCAAAGGGTCGGGGAGCTGTTAAGACGTTCAAGGGAACTAGAGGTACATGCACCTTATCAGTATAGATTTGGCACTTGTGAAAGGTTCGAGAATGCTGATAATAGTCGACTTCCATAGTGGACCAGTAGTATCCTGCTCGTAGGATCTTCTTTTCCATGGTATGTCCACTGGAATGAGTGCCAAAGGCACCTTCATGTAGGTCTGCCATGATCCTCTCTACTTCGCTCTTGTCTACACACCGCAGTAAGGTAGAGTCATGATTGCGCTTATAGAGGATTCCATTGCTGAGGAAGAACTTTGCAACAAACCTTCTCAAAAATTTCTTGTCATTGAAAGATGCCCCCTCGGGGTATTCTTGAGCCTCGAGATACCTTTTCCCCTCATGAAACTAAGGTTTGTCGGCTACCTTCTCAATATCGATCTCACAGCAGTATGCCGGTTCATCCAACCTCTCAATAGTGATTCAGGGAGCTTCATTGTCCCACCTAACCTTGAACATTGACGACATAGTAGCTAGCGCGTACGCTAACTGATTCTCTTCTCGTGGGAAATGTTCAAAGGTGATCTCTTCAAAATGCGGAAGCAGTGTCAGTACATGTTCTCTATAAGGGATAAGGTTTGGGTGCTTCATATCCCACTCGCCTTTGATCTAACTTATCACCAAAGCGGAATCCCCGAACACACTCAAGAACTTGATTCTCAGGTGAATAGCAGCTCGAAGACCCATAATACATGCTTCATACTCTGCCATGTTGGTACAGTTGAAACATAATCGGGTAGTGAACGGAGTATGACAGCCCTCGAGAGATATGATTACAGTGCCAATGCCATTACCCAGTGCGTTTGAGGCTCCATCAAAAAACATAGACCATCGGGATCCTTCCTCGGGTCCTTCATCCGGTCCAGGTTTTTTATAGTCGGTTACTAACATGATATTCTCATCCGAGAACTCAAAATTCATGGACTGATAGTCATCCACGACATAATGCGCCAAATGATCAGCTAACACACTTCCCTTGATTGCTTTTTGGGTTGTGTGTTGGATGTCGTGCTCGGTTAAGATCATTTTCCATCTTGCTATTCTTCCGGAGAGAGCGGGCTTCTCGAAAATGTACTTGATCGGATCCATCTTAGATATCAACAAAGTAGTGTGGGTCAACATATACTGTTTCAGTCGGCGAGCAGTCCATGCCAAAGCGTAGCAAGTTTTCTCGAGCAATAAGTATCGTGTTTCACAGTCGGTAAACTTTTTGCTAAGGTAGTATATTGCATGCTCTTTTCGGCCAGACTCGTCATGTTGCCCCAACACACACCCCATTGAAATATCTAGCACTGTTAAGTACATTATCAAAGGTCTTCCTTCAGTCGGAGGCATCAAAATAGGAGGCTCTTGGAGATATTGTTTGATTCTGTAAAAGGCTACCTGGCATTTGTCATTCCACTTTACCACTTGATCTTTCTTCAGAAGCTTGAAGATCGGCTCACAAGTAGCAGTCAGATGTGAAATGAACCTGGCAATGTAATTCAGGCGTCCCAAGAAACCTCTAACTTCCTTCTCAGTGCGGGGAGCCAACATCTTTTGTATAACCTTCACCTTTGCAGGGTCTACTTGAATACCTTTGTCACTGACGATGAACTCCAGCAGCTTTCCGGACCTCACCCCGAAGGTGCACTTGTTTGGATTTAACCTCAACTTGTACGTCTTCAACCTATCAAACAGCTTTTGTAGATGATCAAGACGTTCTTCCTCAGTTTGAGATTTGGCTATCATGTCATCGACGTAAACCTCTATCTTATAGTGAATCATGTCATGGAACAGAGCTACCATAGCTCGCTGATAAGTTGCCCCAGCATTCTTCAACCCGAACGGCATCACCTTGTAGCAGAAAGTGCCCCACTGTGTAACAAAGGTTGTCCTCTCCATGTCTTCAGGGGCCATCTTGATCTGATTGTAGCCAGAGAACCCGTCCATGAAGGAAAAGACTTTGTGTTGTGTGGTGTTTTCAATCAGAACATCAATGTGGGAAAGCGGGAAGTCATCCTTGGGGCTTGCCCTGTTCAGGTCTCTGTAATCCACACACATCCGTACTTTACCATCTTTCTTTGGTACTGGAACCACATTAGCAACCCACTGCGGATAGGAGGTGACAGCTAAGAACCCCGTGTTGAACTGCTTCATAACCTCTGCTTTAATCTTATCTGACATCTCAGGGCGTATACAACGGACCTTTTTCTTTACCGGAGGGCAGTCTTCTTTAGTCGGCAGACGATAAACCACCATATATGTGTCTAGTCCCAGCATGTCTTCATATGACTAGGCAAAGATTTCAACATACTCATGCAACATCTGTACCAACCGCTGTTTGACACTAAGCTCTAGATTTGCACCTATCTTAACCTCTTTTCTGTCTTCCTCTGTACCCAAGTTCACTGTCTCAACCGGCTCTTCATGAGGCTGTATGGCCCTTTCTTCCTGCAGTAATAGTCTAGCAAGTTCTCCGGGTACCTCACAATCTTCCTCACCTTCTTCCTCGGCTTGGTTGATCAGATTTTCAAATTCATAATGAGCAGTAGCAGAACTGTTATCAATGGGATCCATATTGGATATGGATCTGCATTTGGATACGTGAGTGTGTGTAAGAGCATAGCTGTATAGACAGAATAAAAGAAAAGAAAGACAGAGAGCGCAAACTTTGTATGCAAACATCCAATGCTTTATTGATGTCATATGAAAATGAAACATGATAACCCTCACAAATAGAACCATTGTGCCCCGGGTAAGACACATGGCTATAGAGTTTATATTATTTTTAAATTACATATCCAAAAAATCAAAAAGACAATTACTCCTGAACAAAAGTAATCGGTACAAAGTCATTGGCAGTCCAGTTACTGAGTCCGCCGTTGGTAGTCGGGAAGATACAATTGTCAATGTCGGAATCACCATCAGTGTCTTCAAGCACATTGACCCTAGGATTGATGATGCGTAAGGGAGGTCCTCCAGCCCGAGCGTGACGAACAGCCTTTTGAGCACCGGTAGTAAAGCCCAAACCAGATTTGTCAGACTTGTAATGAATAACCGGGAGCTGACCCCAAATGGTAGACCCACCTTCTTCAACGGTATTAACACCCCTACCATGTTTCGGCATAGGAGTGGTGATAATGTTGGGAGTCTTCGGGGGATCAAATTCAATCTCCTTAGCATTAATCAGATCCTGTAATTTTTTCTTCAAAGCCCAACAGTCATTGGTATCATGGCCTGGACTTTCCGAATGGTAAGCACAACAAGCATTCGGTTTATAGTAGGGAGAGGTGGTGTTCGGATTATTCGGAACTTCCCTCAGAGTAACCAGATTGGACTTTAGCAAATGAGGTAAAACCTGAGACAACGTCATGTTGATCTGAGTGAACTGTCTAGCTGGTCTTCTGCTCTTGGCTGATTATTTCTTTGTTGAGCAGGTGCAGGTTTTGGAATCATAATAGCCCATACCGCCGGACGGCACTCGGTTCGATTCTGATTCTTTTGGTTATAGACGGCACTGACTTCCTTTTTACCTAAAAATGGCTTCCTTGCAGCACTAGAAGAGGCATCTTTCTGAATTTTTCCACTTCGGATTCCAGCTTCCACTCTTTCTCCTGTTAAGATCAGTTCAGTAAAACTCGCCGATGAACTTCCAATCAGATGGTTGAAGAATGGCCCAGTCAAAGTTCCCAGAAACATATCCACGAGCTCCCTGTCAGCCAAGTGAGGTTGAACTCTTCCAGCCAAATATCTCCACTTCTGAGCATAATCCTTGAAACCCTCGTTTGAACCTATAGACAGATTTTGGAGTTATGTACGGGTGGGAGCGAGGTCTGCATTATACTGATATTGCATATAAAATGCAGTAGCAAGGTCTTCCCAGTTACGAACATTGGCTTTTTCCAGCTGATAGAACCAATCCAGTTGTGTTCCAGACAGACTGTCTTGGAAGAAGTGAACCCACAAGTCTTTGTCAGCAGTATGAGGCTGTATTTTCCTCACATAGGAATGGAGATGCATTTTAGGATAAGAGACCCCATCATACTTAGAAAATACAGGTGCCTTGAATTTTAGGGGGATGACAACCCCGGAGACCAGACCCAACTCTTCAAAATCCAGCCCAGGAACCTTTTGGATTTCCATAGCACTCAGACGCTCTTCTAACTGCTTATACTTTTCATCAGCCGGAGGGTACTGTGTTAGAACAATGTTTGAATCTACTACCCTACGTTTAAGTTTTGATGATAACAAAATGAAAAGATATATTATTTATATGATTCATGTATGAACTATCTGCTACCTAAAATATCACGTTCTACTTTGCAGAAATTCTGATAGGTATAAGCAAGAGCACACTTAAATCAGCATCAGAATATTGATTCTTGACATCAGCATCAGAAGTTGCTATATCAGAATACCAGAATCAGAAGATTAACTCTCGTGTATGCTGAAGCTTGATGAACAGAACTGCGCTCAACACTCTGATAAAGAAAACAACAGTTCATCAGCAGCTAAGCAGAGTCAGAATGAGCCAAGCCAGAACATGCATTAAGTAAGCAACGGTACTATGCATTGAAAGCAAATTATTACCAACGGCCTCATTCCAGACAAGATCTGCTCAATAAGGAAAGTTTGTTATTAGCATTGAATCAAGAATATTGCTCCAACGTTCAAGAATCTCAGTGCTATATAAACAAGAATATGAAGATTTCATTGGCTAATGCTCTCCAACATCTTACACGCCTAAAAGCTGATCATAATCTTCCTTCTCCCAGTTTGCTAAACACCTCATATCTCCTTACTCAATTATTGTTTAGCAATCTAGTTTCTAAGCTTAAAGTTGTGTATACATCACAGTTGTGATACAGTTTTGTTGAAAACATTCACACACTTAGATTTATCTTCTTTGTAAGAAAGTGTTTCCTTGACAAACCGGGTTGTGGTTTGCATCAAGAAGGATTTAGCAGTTGTTAAAGCAGTTTGTAATATTCAGTTGAATATAATGGATTAAGACCTCGTTGGAGAGAGGCGAAATCACCTTGACGGGTGGACTGGAGTAGTTTGAGATCAAACGAACCAGGATAAAAATATCTTGTTCATTGCATTGATTTTCAATTTTACAATTCAACCCCCCCTTCTTGTGTTTTTCACTACTTCAATTGGCATCAGAGCTCCTGGTTCTGAGCTAAAACACTTAACCGTGTCAGTACAAGATCCAGCGTCAGAAAAACACAATGGCAGGAAACTATTCTCACACCAGCAATGACAACCAAGAGGACAGAGACAGATTCAGCGGCAAACCTCCAGTCTTTGATGGAGAAAACTTTGATTATTGGAAAGACAGAATGGAAAGCTTCTTTCTGGCACATGATGCTGATCTGTGGGATATGGTGACAGATGGATACACGCACCCTGTGAATGCAAGCGGTCAGAAGATTGATAGAAAAACAATGTCTGACCAACAAAAGCGTGACTTCAAGAATCACCACAAGGCCAAAACCATCCTCCTCAGCGCCATCTCCTATACTGAATATGAAAAGATCTCCAACAGAGACACAACAAAGAACATATTTGACTCACTCAGAATGACGCATGAGGGCAACGTTCAGGTCAAAGAAACTAAAGCTCTGGCGCTCATTCAGAAGTATGAGGCGTTCAAAATGGAAGAATCTGAATCCATTGAAACAATGTTCTCAAGATTCTAGATTCTGGTAGCTGGTCTCAAGGTTCTGGACAAAGGATACTCTACTGCTGACCATGTCAAGAAAATCATCAGAAGTTTACCCAAGCAGTGGAGACCAATGGTTACAGCTCTGAAGCTAGCAAAAGATCTCAACAAAATCACTCTGGAGGAACTTATCAGCTCCCTCAGAAGTCATGAGATAGAGCTAGAAGCTGAAGAGCCTCAGAAGCAAGGTAAGCCTTTAGCATTGAAATCTAACAAAAAATCTGAGTCTAAAGTTTTGCAGGCAGTTGAAGAAACATCTGATGGATCCTCATCAGAAGAAGACGAACTCTCCCTCCTCTCCAGAAGAGTAAATCAACTGTGGAAGCAAAGACAAAGGAAGTTCAGGAATCCCAGAAGATCTGATCAGAACGAGTCCTCTTCCAGATACAGAAGGACAGAGTCTTCCTATGGATACAGAAGATCTGAAGGCTCCTCAAGTAGCAAAAAGCCAAACACCAAGGACATCATCTGCTATGAGTGAAATGAGCAGGGACACTACAAGAGTGACTGCCCCAAGCTTCAGAGGGAAAAGCCCAAAAAGAAGTTTGGGAGAGAAAAGAAGAAAAGTCTCATGGCTACATGGGATGACTCTGACTCGTCCGAAGCTGACTCAGAATCAGATGATGAGAGGGCAAACATAGCTCTCATGGCTAACATCTCAGAAGATAGTGAAGCTTCTGAATAAGACTCAGAATCAGATACTGAAGAGGTTTTTCCTAACTTTGCTGTTAATTTTACCAAGGCTGAACTTGCTGAAAGCCTTAATGAGATTCTGGAAAGGTATCAGCAAATTAGAGTTAAATTCAGAGACCTGAAAAGGAATCTTGAATCTGACTCTAATAAGACTGAGAGTCTCAAATTGGAGAATTCTGAGCTGAGAAATAAGATTTCAAAATTAGAAAACACTTTACAAAACTCTCAGAAGGAACCAATTTCTGAAACTCTCAGCAACGCTGATGAGATCATCAAGGAGTATGATCACAGTTTCCAGAAGTTCCTTGCTAAAAGCATAGATAGAAGCAAAATGGCTTCAATGGTCTATGGAGTTAGCAGAAACGGCAGGAAAGGAATAGGATACCAAGGTAAGGTTCCTACACCAAAGAATGTCATGGACTTAACCATTAAACACACTCCTATGAATTCACATTTTGTGTATGGTTACACACATGATATTAAATACACTAGCAGTAAGCACTCTGTGAAACCAAAATTCAACCAGAGTTTTGGTAAAACTAACAAATCAGGACCCAAGAAAATCTGGGTACCTAAGGATAAAATAATACATGTTGCAGATATCTTTAGCAGCAATTCAGAAACACCAGTCATGGTACCTGGACTCTGGCTGCTCACGACACATGACGGGAAGAAGGCATATGTTCCAAATCCTGGAACTTAAGCCTGGAGGCCACGTTGGCTTTGGAGGCAATCAGAGGGGAAAGATAATTGGCTCTGGAACTGTAGGTAATGGAAATCTTCCCTCTATTAATAATGTTCTGCTAGTAGATGGATTAATGCATAATCTGTTATCCATAAGTCAATTAAGTGATAACGGTTATGATATAATCTTTAATCAAAAATCATGTAAAGATGTTAGTCAGAAAGATGGGACTATCCAGTTTAATGGTAAGAGGAAAAAGAACATTTACAAAATAAAACTTTCTGAACTAAAGAGTCAGAATGTAAAGTGCCTTATGTCTGTTAACAACGAGCAGTGGATCTGGCACAGAAGATTGGGGCATGTTAGTATGAGAAGAATATCTCAGATTAACAAACTCAATCTGGTCAGAGGACTTCCTAATTTGAAGTTCAATTCAAATGCTCTGTGTGAAGCATGTCAGAAAGGCAAGTTTGCAAAACCTTCTTTTAAATCTAAAAATGTTGTTTCTACCTCTAAGCCATTAGAACTTCTGCACATTGACTTATTTGGACCAGTTAAAATTGCTTCAGTCAGTGGTAAGAAGTATGGGTTAGTAATCGTAGATGACTATAGCAGATGGACATGGGTAAAGTTCTTAAGACACAAGGACGAGTCACACTCTGTGTTTGTTACCTTCTGTAACCAAGTTCAGAATGAAAAGGATCTTAGAATCGTTAAAGTCAGAAGTGATCGGGGTGGAGAATTTGAAAACAAAGATTTTGAGTCATTCTTTAATGACAGAGGCATTCTGCATGATTTCTCTTGTCCTAGAACTCCCCAACAAAATGGAGTTGTAGAACGAAAGAACAGAACATTGCAAGAAATGGCCAGAACCATGATCAATGAGACAAACGTTGCTAAGATCTTCTGGGCAGAGGCAATAAACACAGCGTGCTACATTCAGAATAGAATCTCAATAAGACCTATTCTGGAAAAGACTCCATATGAATTGTGGAAGAACAGAAAGCCCAACATTTCATATTTTCATCCATTTGGATGTACTTGCTTTATGTTAAATACAAAGAATTATTTGAACAAGTTTGACTCTAAAGCACAGAAGTGTATTATGTTAGGATACTCTGAACGCTCAAGAGGGTACAAAGTATACAATACAGAAACACAGATTGTGGAAGAATCAATCAGTGTTCGTTTTGATGATAAGCTTGACTCTGAAAAGTCAAAGCAGAATGAAGTTTTTGTAGGTATGGAAATTGAATTTACAGGTTCTGAAGACAAGTCATCAGAAGCTCTCAACACAGACACTCCTTCAACGTCTGAAAGGAGCACTGCTAGCAATCCTACAACAGCTGTTGATCAACCTCAGAAGAGATTACCCAGAAGCAGCTTGGATCACCCAGAAGAGACTATCTTAGTAAGAAAGGAAGATCCAATCAGAACAAGAGCAAGCTTCAGAAACTCTGAAGAAACACTCATGGGACTTGTGTCTCTGATTGAACCTTCTTCTATTGATGAAGCACTTCTGGATAATGATTGGATTCTGGCAATGCAAGAAGAGCTGAATCAATTCACCAGAAATGACGTATGGGATCTCGTTCCCAGACCAAAAGGATTCAACGTCATTGGAAAAAGATGGGTGTTCAGAAACAAGCTAAATGAACAAGGTGAAGTCATCAGAAACAAGGCACGACTGGTTGCACAAGGATATAGTCAGCAAGAGGGGATAGATTATACAGAAACCTTTGCTCCAGTCGCCAGGTTAGAATCTATCAGACTTTTAATTTCATTTATTGTTAATAGAGGCATCACTCTGTATCAGATGGATGTCAAAAGTGCATTCTTAAATGGTTATATAGAAGAAGAGGTTTATGTACACCAACCCTATGGTTTTGAAAATACAAAACATCCAGAACATGTTTTCAAACTAAAGAAGTCACTATATGGTCTGAAACAAGCTCCCAGAGCTTGGTATGAAAGGCTAAGTAACTTTCTATTAGAAAATGAATTCACCAGAGGGAAAGTGGACACTACCCTATTCTGTAAATCAGTTAAGAATGACATCTTAGTCTGTCAAATTTATGTTGATGATATTATTTTTGGTTCTACTAATCCTTCTCTTGGAAGAAAATTTGCTAAGTGTATGCAGGCAGAATTTGAGATGAGCCTCATGGGGGAACTGAAATTCTTTCTAGGAATTCAGATCAATCAAACTCCTGAGGGAACTTACATTCATCAGAGCAAATACATCAGAGATCTTCTGAAGAAATTTGACCTCTCAGAATGTAAGCCATCAAAGATTCCAATGCATCCCACGTGCATTCTGGAAAGAGAAGAGGTAAGCAAAAATGTAGAACAGATAGTCTACAGAGGTATGATTGGTTCTCTCCTCTATCTGACTGCTTCAAGACCTGATATATTATTCAGCGTTTGTATTTGTGCTAGATTCCAATCAGATCCTAGAGAATCTCACTTAACAGCTGTTAAGCGAATTTTCAAGTATCTGAAAGGTACTACTAATCTGGGTTTGTTTTATAGAAAATCTATTGATTACAGTTTAGTAGGCTACTGCGATGCTGATTTTGCTGGAGACAGAGTGGAGCGTAAAAGTACTTCTGGAAGCTGCCAGTTTCTGGGAGAAAATCTGATCTCTTGGTCCAGCAAAAGGCAATCAACAATTGCGCTATCAACAGCAGAAGCTGAGTACATAGCAGCAGCAGGAAGTAGCACACAAATGCTCTGGATGAAAAGTCAGCTTGAAGACTTCCAGATTTTTGAGAGTAACATTCCTATACTCTGTGATAATACTTCTGCTATTTGCTTAAGTAAGAATCCCATTTTACATTCTAGAGCTAAGCATATAGAAATAAAACATCACTTCATTAGGGACTATATTCAGAAAGGAATTTTGAATTTAAAATTTATAGATACAGACCATCAATGGGCTGATATCTTCACTAAACCTCTTTCTGAAGATAGGTTTAATTTCATTATGAAACATCTCAGCATGAAAATCTGCCCAGAGTGAAAATGTTTTAATTCCATATATTTATCTTTAGAATGTATTTGTTTTACTGTGAACTTCTGATCAATCTCCTTTCAGAAAGATAGAACATGCAGATTGTATCAGATGCAAGTCTAAAGATCTGAGTCTAAGCTCAAAGACAGACGTGCTGATCACTACATCAAACAAGTGTCATCCAATCATCAGCAAATCTCTGAAGCAGAACGCGTGCACGCTTCTGAGAAGGCAAAACGCTGATTGGGTGCATTGAGACACATGTCTGGTAACCGTTTTTAAGTATCTTTCTCAAATCCCCCAAAATCAGCAAGCCTTAAATGAAAGTAATCATGTGTTTAAAACACAATCATGATTTTATTTCTCTCTCTTAAAAACGTTTACAATTTCAAAAGATTCTGAACTCTATTTAAACACGTTAACCTCTCATTCTAATCTTTTACAGTTTCTCACTATTTCTCAAGCATTCTCTGCATTTTTCTGTGTTCATCTCTTGCAAACTCTTTTTCTTAGTTTTTTATCAAAATCTTTTAGTGTGAACATGGCAACCTCCAGCAGTGCTTTTGCAGGTCCTCAGAAGAAAGCATCATCTGAACAGTATCAAGTGCCATTCAGAACACTCCTCACTCCTGTGAAGAATCTTGAAGTGTTATCTGAATTGATCATCGATTTTGGAAGCTTGAAGGAAAACAGTTTTGATTTAACTGAAGAAGTTAGGGCACAGAAATGGGAAAGGTATTTTGACAGGTTGGTTGGACCAACATTCCCTATGTTAGTGAAGGAGTTCTGGATTCATGCGACGGCTTCAACGCATCAAGTCACCTCCTACATCATGGGGAAGAAGATTGTGATCACTGAGGATCACATATCAAAGTTAATAGGTTATAGTGGTGGTGGCGTCCGCTGTATTGATATGGCTGAGAGATGTGCTGACGTGGGCGTCATAGCTGAAAGGATTTTCACCCATGGGGTGCCCAGCAGCAAGATCAAAGATCTGAAGGATCATCACAGAGTTTGGGCAAAGATAATTCTGGGGTGCTTCAACCATAGGAAGCCAACTAGTTCCCCTGATTACATAAATGTGGATCAGCAGTTTCTGATCTACTTTATCAATCAGAAGGTAAAAATCAACTTGGCTCATCTTCTGTTCAACCACCTCAGAACAAGCGTGAAGGAAACCAGGGAAGAAGAAAGAACAAAGAGGGATTGGATTCCCTTTGGAAGGTTGATATCAGATATTCTGACAGAGAATAGGCTGATAGAGCATCTGATAGAAGCTCAAGAGTTAAGCACCATTGAACCAACAGTTGGGAAGCCTCTGAACGTGAAGAACTTGAAGAAAATGAAGTTGATATAGAATATCAAAAAGGAACCCAGTGCTACTCCTATTGCTGATATCACCAGCAGAAGAGTTCCACTGAGTGACTTTCCTTTATTCTCTCAGATAGAATCCAAGCCAGTGGTAGTTCTCAGATATATGGACGCGTGCAAAGCTGATGGCACAGATCCAAATCTGAAGATCAAAGATCTACATCAACCTCAACCAGAAGTGACTCTGAAGAAGACGAAGAAGAGGAAGGCACCTTCAGAAGGATCATCCCAGCAGACACCCAAGAAAAGAGGTAATTTATCTGCTGCTTCTGTTTTAAATTCTTCTACTATTCCAGCATCTATTCCACCTCCAACCTCTCATAGAATCTCAATCCCCATCCCAACAATAGATGAAACTGAACCAGAAGATGACCCTTCTGAGGCATTACAACTCAGAAGACCCAGAACCAAACATCCCAAACCAACAATATCAACAACATCAGCAATTGACAAAGTGCTGTCTGACATTGATCAACACACTTCTGATCACTCCTCCAATCCAAACTCTGAACCACAAATTGTCCCTCCTCCACAACCAGAACAACAGCAATCTGCTGAGGAACCAGAACAACAACAACCACTCTCATCCATTCCAGAAGAACCTCTCATCCCTGAAAAACCAGAAATTCCAACAACTTCTCCTCAACCAGCAATTCCGTCTCCCTCTCCTCAACCAGAAATTCATCCACCATCACCTCAACCTGAGTTTCATCACTCTGAAACTCCCTCTCCTCCACCTTCTGAACCTCATTCACCTCAACCATCACCTCTGGAAATCCAGCTTCCATGTGGAACAACAGTCACAATGGCCCAGTTGCCATCCTCATCAGAATCTACACCACCCAATACTCCCAAAACACCAACCAGTCCAATCATAATTTCTGATTCTCCCACTCCATCTCCAAAACAAATAGCTGCCAAGCAAACCACCGAAAGCCCCAGCAGGACCTTCATAGACTTAACCAGCCTTGACCGTCTTGCTGATCTGAAAAATAAAATAGCCATCCCAAAACCAAAACAACCAGATGTTGGCTCTGGTATTATGAATTTTGAAACAGGTGTGCAGCAGTGGATTGCTTCTTTGAAGCAAGTCTGTCCTGGAATTATTGACCCAGCTGCCTCTGACCAGCTCTGGTCACAATTCAGAATTTGGGTACGTGCTGAAGCCCTCAAGTTGCAGGATATCAACTATGAGCAGGCACAACAGAACTTCAGCAAGCTGCTGAAGGAAGTTGAAAGTCAGCTGCCTCAGGAAGCTGTGCTCCCTCTGGATAGTGAACCTTGGTCTGAGAAATAGCTAGCTTCAAAGGTGCAACCAGAAGAAGACAAGACCATTAAAGTTGAAGCAAGTCAAGCAGAAGATGTTGCAGAAAGCTCTCAGAAGCTTCCTACTTTTGATGTCTCTCAAGCTGCCTTGGATAGGCAGACTCTGGAAGAGCTGAAGCTGAATGACATGCGTCTGCAGCAGAGGATGGATGAAAACGACCAGAAGATGAAAGAAAGGATGGATGTGCAGGATAGCAAGATTGACACTGTTGTCAGCATGGTACACAAGCAGAATGAGACTGCTGATCAGATCAAAGCCATGCTGGAGAAGCTGTTCACACGCTTTCCTCCCCAACCTTAGTTTTCATTCATGTCATCTTCATGTTTTCTTTGATTATCTGATGTACTGCTTTATTATGTTTTGTTTGATTCTGAACCTTTTAATATGACAAGTTTTTCTGATCTTAATTGTTTTAGCACATCACTTACACTTTTTGATTGCTGACAAAAAGGGGGAGAACAAGAATGATATTTTAAATAATAACGGATTACTAAGACATAAATTCTCGAACATTCTAACTCTGTTATACTTGAATATGTTTTCTGTTTTGCTTAAGTCTACAGGTACAAGAAAGCTCCATGATACTCTGAAGACCAAAGCCCTGATACTCTGACCCGCTATGATACTCTGACCCAAAGCAAAGCTCTGACAAGAAAAGCTCTGATACGCTTATCTGAAGCTCTGCTCTGATATGCTGATCTAAAGCTTCTGATAGTCAAAGACTCTGATACTCTGATGTTCAAAGAAAGGCAAAAAGATCTGATCCTGAAGAACTCTTGGAATCAAAAAGGGAAGCAATAAACTCAGGGGGAGTATCTCTCAACTCTTATCCCCTTATCTTTGATAAACCTCTTACTCTGATACATATCTCTGATACCTTTTCACGTTATTTTCAATTAAAAATATCCAGTTTTTGTCATCATCAAAAAGGGGGAGATTGTTAGAACAATGTTTGAATCTACTACCCTACGTTTAAGTTTTGATGATAACAAAATGAAAAGATATATTATTTATATGATTCATGTATGAACTATCTGCTACCTAAAATATCACGTTCTACTTTGCAGAAATTCTGATAGGTATAAGCAAGAGCACACTTAAATCAGCATCAGAATATTGATTCTTGACATCAGCATCAGAAGTTGCTATATCAGAATACCAGAATCAGAAGATCAACTCTCGTGTATGCTGAAGCTTGATGAACAGAACTGCGCTCAACACTCTGATAAAGAAAACAACAGTTCATCAGCAGCTAAGCAGAGTCAGAATGAGCCAAGCCAGAACATGCATTAAGTAAGCAATGATACTGTGCATTGAAAGCAAATTATTACCAACGGCCTCATTCCAGACAAGATCTGCTCAATAAGGAAAGTTTGTTATTAGCATTGAATCAAGAATATTGCTCCAACGTTCAAGAATCTCAGTGCTATATAAACAAGAATATGAAGATTTCATTGGCTAATGCTCTCCAACATCTTACACGCCTAAAAGCTGATCATAATCTTCCTTCTCCCTGTTTGCTAAACACCTCATATCTCCTTACTCAATTATTGTTTAGCAATCTAGTTTATAAGCTTGAAGTTGTGTATACATCACAGTTGTGATACAGTTTTGTTGAAAACATTCACACACTTAGATTTATCTTCTTTGTAAGAAAGTGTTTCCTTGACAAACCGGGTTGTGGTTTGCATCAAGAAGGCTTTAGCAGTTGTTAAAGCAGTTTGTAATATTCAGTTGAATATAGTGGATTAAGACCTCGTTGGAGAGAGGCGAAATCACCTTGACGGGTGGACTGGAGTAGTTTGAGATCAAACGAACCAGGATAAAAATATCTTATTCATTGCATTGATTTTCAGTTTTACAATTCAACCCCCCCTTCTTGTGTTTTTCACTACTTCATACTGCTCCTCATTATAATCAGTTTCATTGTTAGACTCTTTAGGACTAGGGTCTTATTCTCTGGCTTCACCCTCTTGATTCTCTCCATCTTTAGATGAAGAAGCTAAAACAACAACCCGTCTTGGCGGCCCTTTGAACCTTCTGCTCATATGTGCCACACTGGTTGTCCTCTTGGTCTTCTTAGTGTTCTTCTGAAAAATCAGAGCCTTCAGCTCTTCCTGTCCTTTAGCCAGAGCCACAATCATTTGCTGGAACTGCGTGTTCTGAGTCTGAAGATCTTTCATAGTTTATTCAAGAGCCATTGCTGAAATAAACAGCGGAGGAGATGAGAAACCTGTTATGAATACTATTATGCAATGATATGTATGATATGTATGCAATGTTTTCAAGGGTTCTTAAAGGCTCAAATTTGCTTAAACAAAAAGGAACAGACGCGAATTGTATTAGTAGACTTGAATTGCTACAAAGAATGTATTTTGAGAGTACAATTAAATAAAATCAAACAAAAACATAACAAGGTTTCCCATGAGCGCATCCTCTTTGGCGCGATGTAGGCATTGATATTCCTCTCTTCGTGAAGTAGCCTAGTGAGTTCCAAGACCTTCTTCTCGCTGGCGTAGAATTGGGCTTCAAACGTATATTGCTCCTCTTTAAGCTGAACCCAGGACTTTTGTAACTCTTCATGATCAGTTGGCATGTCTGGATGAAGAACAAGATGAGGAGTGTCTCCCTCGGCAACTGGTTCCATAATAATAGGTCGGATAGCGGGATAATGCATCATAAGAGTTTGAGCGCGGGCTCGTACCCATCTGAGATAAGGCTCGATAGGTATGGAATTCTTATGCCCAAGTGTCTTGCTATCAACCCTATGTACCATACTCCAAGCTTGTATGAACCTTTTGCGGTAACCATGAACATCATTCTCATAGTTGAAGGCGATTCCTTGAATAAGTGTATCATGAGGACCATCCTTTCTCGCATAACAAAACGGTCGTAATGCTAAGCAAGGGTTATAAGTGATTCCTCCCCTAATGCCTAAGAGAGGGACATTAGGGAATTCACCACTGCGATCGATGATAGTAACATCTTCCGAGAACCGTGAACACCAATAAATGTCTGAATGTGTAAGGGACATCAGTCAATGAGACCATCTTTTACCCTGTTCATTCTTCAAAGTAGATCTGGGTAGGTGCGAAATAAACCACCTAGCCAATAGAGGAGTGCAACACTGGAGGGTCCCCCTTCACTTTAGAGTGCGAGCATACAGAGAGTGTAGAATATCCCCAAGTAATGTAGGTACCGGATTCCGAGACAGAAAAACCTGGATTGTGCTCACATCTACGAGTTGATCCGCATTAGGGAACAGTACCATCCCATAGACAAGGAGCGCCAAAACCTCTTTAAAAGCTTATAGATCCAGGGTATCCTAAAAATAGTAAGCCTTCTCGAACATAAATTTAACCAGAATTCCTTGAACACTCCCTCTGGTTTCCCAATTTGTCACTATGTCAGACCGTTGTAAGGATAGAGCTTTAGCAATTTCTTCAGGTTTGGGATGTATTTCTGTACAGCTGAAAGGTAGCTGATCAAGAATGGGTATCCATAATAACTGAGAAAATTCCTCCATAGTAGGCACTAACTGGTAATCCGGGAATGTGAAACAGTGATGCAAAGGATCGAAGAACTGAAACAACACTTTGAATATTTCTTCGTCA
The DNA here is from genome assembly GCA_948472305.1 of Vicia faba. Classification (NCBI taxonomy): domain Eukaryota; kingdom Viridiplantae; phylum Streptophyta; class Magnoliopsida; order Fabales; family Fabaceae; genus Vicia; species Vicia faba. The sequence continues at coordinate 1,701,324,878 of OX451736.1, read as the reverse complement.
GGTTTTGCAGTGACCAAGTTGAGCAACCGACCGTGCTTTTCAGTGAAAGGAGAGCTTTCGAGAATCCTTACTGCCAAGTCCCTTAATTGGGGAGATACTTTCACTAGGTTAATCAGAATAGTGTTCCTGCAGGCGAATGCCATATCCTACAAAACAAAGAAAAGATGAGCCCTAGAAACCCTTGACACAGTTAGCATGATATGCTATGGTATGATGTTTATGATGTCATGATAAATCAGAGGTATAGAAAACACAGACAAATCACACCAAGTCCTTAGGTTTAAGGCCTGCTTGAGTTTTAAGGTCATACCCTCTTGAAGTTGGATTGGTTCAACTTGTCCTATAAATATGTAACCGAGTTCTAAAGGGATCTCAATATCACCGATCTTTCCCCCAAGCCTTGTTCGATCGATGATTTACTCGTAATCAAACAAAACACAGAAGTCAAACCTCAATGAGTATAGCATCGAGTATCTGTCGACCTTGGGCATACATGAAAGTCGTCCATCTCACTACGTCCTACTGTCCAAGTTGTGCAATTAAAGGTTCTAAGGTCAGTTGATGCTTTATGACACCACACGGCGGCCCCGTACATCTCCCTGATTGACTCAAGGGTTACAGGTACCAACCAAAGTGCCATATCAACGTAGCTACTACTTCAACTGTGTCGATATACCCTAGCACAGCTCCCTCACAGTTTATTGCTACTTACATAAAAGGTGTTTCTCGATCCGGGTGTAGGATCAAATAACCCAAACAGTTCCCATAAATATAAAGCAAGCAAGACAATCAAGAGAAAGCAATTAAATATGACCCAGATCCTAAGGTTTACCCCACTTTATATTTTATTCCCCAGCAGAGTCGCCAGTTCTGTGATACGGTGGCAGAACCGACTGTTAATACTGGTTTGCATTTTTTGTTTGCAAAATATCGCGGTAAGTAAGAGTCGCCACCGACTTTTATTTTATCCAATCGGGAAAAGTAAAAAGAACATAAAAAACCTTTTTCGAGATATTTCTGAGTACGGGGGGTAGATTATAGAAAGGAAAGGTGTTAACACCCTTTCTATGCATGGTTTTCCATGGGCTCTTTGGTACTTGCTCATTTTGAAAACTGCTTGTGTGTGCTTTGTTTTGAAAAGTTTTGTTTTACTTCGTGTCAACCCTTTTTTTCTGTCCTCAAGAGTGTTACGAAGTTGTTTTTGAAAACTTTGTTTGAAAAGTGTTTGTGTGAAAAAAATTTGTTTGTTTGAGCAAGTACCTAGGAACTAATCTACCTACTCGAAAAAAGTCTGTTCGTTTTCCTTTTAGACAATGTTATCCCATTATTTAGGAATAGGTAGCACCGTCATTGGAGTTTTTTAGGGACATTCGAAGGGAAAAATACGATCACAAAAGCAATACTAGGAAATGTTAGTAGTCATCTGTTGTACCCCAAAATTTGCCCTCCCATATTCTTCAAGATTTGTTAAAAGCATGCTTCAAAGTTCCCCAAGGGTTGCACAGTTCAAGGGCCTCCTAACAGTCAAAATTAGGGTTTTGGTTCTGACAAAGTAAATGAAGTTTTCAAGGGTCCAATCAAGTCTCACATGCCTATAAACATGGTCAAGCATCCTCATACCAAGTTTCAAGACTTACAGCACAAAATTGCACAGTCAAAAACCCTAATTGCACTACAGTCAACTGTAGGGGCAAAATGGTCATTTGACAGTCAAAAGTTCAAATTTTTGGTCAACATCTCATTTTGAAGCCACAAACATCATTTGATCAATGCTTGATCATGATTCTTAAAGCTTGGCTCAAAAAGTCTCAAGATGCAAAAGTTTCCTTATTTGGACAGTTGAAAAAGTCAACTGTAACTTGACCAGGGCATAACTTTCACATGGATTATCAGAAAAATTCCATCCAAAGCTCATTTTGAAGAGAATGACATTTCCTACAACTCCTCTTCACACTTCAAGTCCAAGAAATGCTCTCACAAAAAGTTATCAATTTCAACATTATAGGTCATTTTCAAAAGTCAACAAAAAAGGACTTTAAGTCAAAGGCCATAACTTGAGATTGGTAAATCAAAATGACATGGGACCAAAGGCATGGTTTAGAGGACTCAAAGACCTTTCCAAAATGTCCAAGAACATGAGCAAAGCTTATAAATTGAGCAAGTTATGCCTTGTAGAAGTTGGGAAATTTTTGGATATTTTGAAAAGTCAACATTGCTTCAAATGACCTAAAATTGCTAATGGGCCTCTTTTTCTTCCACAATTCATCATCCAAGGCATGTGCACGACCATTGGGCCCAAAGGGAAGTTTTTTATCATTTTTATTTATTTATTTGGATTTTTAATTATTAATAATTCATTTAATTAATTAAAATACATGAAAAATACTAAACCTAACTTTTCAAATCTTTTTGTGCATGGAATAGGCTTAAGATTTCGTGCATGATCAGATATGGAAGGAATTGAAGTGATTGGCCATGATTTGTACCAAATAGGCATGAAGAAATATTGGAAAAGATCCTTGAAAATCAAATCTTGAAAATCATGAATGCAAAGGTTTTTGTTTGATTTCTTTGACCTAAAACCTTCACACATACATATATAGTGCAACCCTAATGCCAATAGCCTCCCAGCTGCGCCATAGACAAAGAACAAAACTTGAGTTTTTGCCAAGAAAGTTGAAAACTGAAAACTAGGTTTTAGGGCTTTTCAAGGTCAAATAATCACTCCATTAGCTTGCCAAGGTTGCCAGGAGACGATTCCAATCAAGAACTTTGTCCCATACTCGAGGAGGTGGTATATCTGAGTCAAGCTTTGCACGAAAAATTCCATAATCGAATCATGAATCTCATGCATTTTTCTTGCATTTTCTTTATTGATTTATGTTCCTTGATTAATTCTGAAGCTAACCACATGGATTAATTGAGTTTTTATACACTATACACGAATCTGCCATTGTTGTCTTTTAGGGTTTTTCAAGCTTTGAATTGGGTACTTTTAAATGCTGTAAAATTGGAAGCTCTCAGTACCATGACCAAACTCAGCGTGATTGGACGATGTGGAAACGACCCTCGCGCCTAATTTATGTGGCCGGACGGCCTAATCGCTATTATCAAGTCAAGCATGTTTTGGGGGGGTTCAAAACCCCCGCTAACCTTTTGTATATTTTCAGGAAAAATGCATTAGGGAAGAAGACGATGATGTGTAGGCTGCTGATTGGAATATTCAAATTTTACGCGCTAATTTTCCACTAACGTTTGCTTTATATTATATTGTTTATTGGCCATAGAATAATCAAAGCGCACTAAGAGCTCCAGTGGTAGGCGTGTACACTGGTAAACCACAGGACCTGGGTTCGATCCCAGGTCCCCACCCCCTTTCAATATTATTTTTCTAATTGTCATCCTATGCAGTATTCCTCTTGAAGACCACCATACATCCACAACATCAAGCCACCCATGCACATGCCAAGATCAATCAAAAGGCCATAGTTTGAGGAACATGGTAAACCTCAGTCAACGCACTCACACGCATCCTGAAAAGTCCACAAGGCCAGGGAAAATTGGGCCCAAATTGCTAAGCAAAAACCTCCTATTTGGGGACAGACCCCCCTAGGTTTGCAATATTCTTTTCATTATTTTTTATTATTTTGATTCAATTGTTTCTTTTATTTATTAATTCCTTTATTTTAATATTTTCATAAAAAACATAAAAATAATAAAATCAGAAAAAAAGACAAAAATAAGTATTTCTACTTAATGTTATTTTTTGTAAATAAACTTCATTAATTGATTTTAGCTTTTAAATTTAGGGTTAAATTTTAATATTTTTCTTAATCAATTTAAAATTTGGTAGAATTAGGGTTTGTAATAATTTTTATCCTTTTTTCTTTTCTTTCATAATAATTAATTATTAAAATATTATTTATTTTTATAAATCAAAATTGCATATAAATAATTAGGTTAATTTAGGTTTAACTTTAATATTTTTTTTTAATAAATAAAAGTTATAGAATTAGGGTTAATATTTTATTTTAATTAATCTTTCTCATAAAAATTCATAAATCCAAAAAAATACCAAAAATAACTTCCTTTCATTTTAATTTTAATTAATTTAATAATTTAATTTAATTTCATTAAAAAGGGTCCAATGCCCTCGTTTCCAATCTTATTTCAATTCGCGCGTTTTATTTCGTTTCTTATAATTTTTATGCACCTCTCCCAAAGCCTTGTAAATTCGGACATTTTAATTTCTCGCACTTTACCTTTATTTACTTTCTGTCAAATCGGGTCCTGGAAATTTTGGCGATGTGGACCCGCGCCTTTGTAATAGTTTAGAACTTTTAATTCTCGCAAACTTTTTTACTGTTAAATAAATGCATGCAAGAATAAATGATAAGAATAAAAACAAACGCGTAGATCACCTATACCATGACAAGACAAAAATAAACGAATCTGACACACAAATCACACACCACCCCTAGGGTACGCCTCACTGTTGCCTTGCCTCGAAAGGTGATCGTCGAGTAGAGAATGTCTTAGTAAGTCCTCATGATCCGGGAACCTGGCATGAGGGTAGCTTCTAAGGTGTCTTCCCATTGCTCTGGTGATCACCATGTCCCGAACCTCGAGTTGACCCGAACACCTCCAACGGTGGTGCTTCCTACCTCTCAATGGTGGGATGACACTACTTTAAAGGACATTTACACAGACGAATTCCTTAGGGTAGGTAGACGACTCTAGATACTTGCTCTAAATTCAAAACAAATTCAAAAACTCTTTTCACACCGACACCTTTTCAAAAAGCTTTCGAAAGCAATTTTTCAAACACTCTTGAGGACCGATACAAGAGTCGAACTGAGATTTTCAAAGAAACTTTTTCAAAACCCACATTGAAAAGCAAACAAACCATTTTGAAAACACAAATGAGCAAGTATCTAAGAGCCCATGGATAACCATGGATAGAAAGGGTGCTAACACCTTCCCTTTCTATAATCTACCTCCCGAACCGAGAGCAATCTCTTTAAGGAATTTTTCTATGCTTTTGTCCTTTCCATTTGGAGAAAATAAAAGACGGTGGCGACTCTTGCTTCCGCGACATTTCGCGAACCAGCGTTAAACAGTCAGTTCCAGATCCACCGATCACATCATCCTAAAGCCTTAAAGATCTTTTTCCGAGGCAACATCCGAATGAGTCATTTTAGATCTTTCGGGGCTAGATGACAACCACTAACAAACCCTATACTTCATGACCGTTTTACCGAAGGCAATCGGAGTGGAGTAAACCCTAGGAGTGAGCAAGTGTGAGTGTATGTTTTCAGTTAATTTATCTTTGCATATTTAGGGTTTTCTACTGTATTAATTTTCAGTTAGTCTTTCCATACAATCCTATTAATATCTAGGCAGTTCATAGTTTGCGGAAATAAAATGCGGGAAAGTTAAAAGTCCTAGCTATTACAAGGCTTTTGCAGATACATAATTATTTTGACCAAAAATAAAGATGCGGAATTGAAACCCTAATTACTATTACAAACTCGGAGCAGTTACAATAATAATAAAAAGGAAATTAAAAAAAATGCGCGCGGCGAATTTAATGTGAGAATAGTTAGAAAACCTAAAAAAATCTAATTGAAAAATATTTAGGTTATTTTTTGAGAAAAATTAGGTTATGTACAAATTAACCCTAATTCTAATTGATTTAAATTATGAAAAAAAGGAATTAAATTGCCCTAAATAATTAATCTAACTAATTAAGGAAATAAAATATTTTTTATGAAAAAAATGATTTTGTGTTATTTTGTGATTTTTGATTTTATGATAAAAATGATTTTTGTGTTATTTGTGAAAAGAAAATAATTAATGAATAATTAAAAAAGAAAATAAAGAGAAAAGAATTAAAGAATTGGGCCTGTTTAGCAAGCAATCCAGGGGGTGCAATGTTGAATTGTTTAGGCCCAAAAGCTGGTTAGCCCAATCCTTGCACCAGATTCAATGTGATTCTCTTTCTGATGGTCCATGGTATGACTTGAGCGTTGGGCGTTGGATCTGGATTGATGATGAATCCAATGGTTGAGATCAAGGTGTATAGTACGCGCCTGGAATGGGTTATGCACAAGATCTGCATGTAAATGTTAAGAAAATAATAAAATGCTGGAACCTGGGATCAAACCCAGGTCCTCTACACTTTCAAACGCGCGCTTCACCACTGGGCTACATGTTCTATTTATTATAATATTGAAAAACGAATAATATAATAAAATATGAGTTAGTATGATAACAAAACACGCAAAATTTGAATAAGCCAATGGTGGTCAGCCACGTTATTGTCTCTTTCCCCAGGACTGTCGTTTTTGACACCAAACCTTTACCAACGATCAATTTCGTCGCTGTATTCTATAGTGGCGGTATTTGCCTGTAGCAATAAACCTGCAAATATTTAAAACGAAATTCAAGAAATATCAACTACATTAAAGAGCATAAATCAAATGTATTTCTTCCCCTAAATATGAATAGGCCCTTAGTTTGGCCCAATTTTGCCTCTAGCTAGGGTTCCCCAATTTGGAGCTCACAAACCCTAACTATGGCAAGTAACCATTCCTGCGTCAAAACTTAAATCCAAGCTATCAAAAATATTCCCAGCATGATCATGAACATGTATATGCAAGAAATTTGGATTAAAAGTACGTAAAACCAAAGGAACAAGTTTGAGTTTAGAGGGTGCAAACCGTGAGGATTATGTGATGATTCCTGGAGCTTTGGGGCGTGCAACTGGTTGGAGTGTGTTCTGGAGATGTCCAGGAGCCTATTAGGAGCTTTGTAATGGCTTGAATTGTCCTCTAAGCTTGAAACTGATACACACTTTTTTGCCAAAATTTTGAGTTTTCTTGCTAGCTTTCACGACCTGCAACCCCTGTCCTTGCACATTGGTTATGTTCTGTATATATCGTGGAACGAATTAGGGCAACAAAAACACTTTGTATCTTTGATAATCATGGAGATTTGATTTGATTTCTTTGTTATATGATATCTTTCCAAAACAAGCATAATCATGCCAATTTGCTCCAATTATCCCTTGATCTGATTTGATATGATTTGACCAACTTGATTAGATTGTGATTCCTACAAAAATCAGATCAAAACCAATCTTTTATATTTTTTTGCAATTTATTTGATTTAATCTAACTTTTAATAAATAAAAATCAAAATAAAATAAATAAATAAGCAAATAAAGTGTGGATGCTGATTTGGGTCATGGACCATGTTTCCAACAAGATTCAATCATGAGAAGCTAGGCCCATTTGACAAAAAATGCATTTTTGAGCATATTTGACTTTTGGCAATTTTGCAAAAATGGTCAACTCTGACAAGGAATATCTCCTCTAATTTTAACCCTAGATAGGTGTTCTTGGACCTTTTAGAAAGCTTAGGATGCCCCCTAAACAACCCTTTTGGTTTCATCTCAATTAGGTCTTCCATGTTCATGTAAGAAGCTTTGACCCAAAAGGTGTTTTTGTTGACTTTTCAAAAGGACCTATAATGTAGAAATTTATATCTTTTGATGAGTGCATATTTTGAACTTGTAGGCTGAAGATGAGTTGTAGGGAATTGCATCCTTTTAAAAATGAGCCTTGGATGGAAAATGTTTGATAAACTATGAAGAAGTTATGCCTGGTCAAAGTTTGGTTGACTTTTCCTATGAAACCCTAATTTAGCAACTTTTGGGTTTTGATGAATTTGGGGGCATTCCTTGAGGAATCATGATCAACCCTTGATTAAATGATGGATATCTCTTCAAAATGTTGATGTTGACAAAAAATCTTGAAGTTTGACTGTATGTGGGCCACAATTGACTTTTGACCTAGTATAGTTGATTTTCAGGCATCTGAGCAATTGAATGAGCAAACTTCTTGTGCAGGGCATGAGACTTGACATGGATGATATTGAGAACATATTTGGACCATGGAAGGAATTTGGGACCTTTGGAGTTCCCACACCCTGATGAATATGGAAACCCTAGTTTGAGGTACATTGCCTTAGGAGAGAGTTTGTCTGGTCAGCTCTTGGGCATCCTTGAGCAAGTTGAGGACCTCAATGGGCATGTGTTGAGTGAAATGAGAGGGCAAATTTTGTGGTACAACAACAGAGCTATCCTACTATTAGTGAGCATGTATCCCTATCGTTAGATGTTTGAGGGACAATCAGATGGACGCTTTTTATAGTCACAAAGGCAATTGGGCGAGAATCTTTAGTAACTACCCTAAGGTTCTAAGATCATATTTTTACCGAAGGCAACATCGAGCGAGTCATCGAGGGACTTGTGATCTTTTTTGAAGAAGAGGGTAGCCACTAAAACCTCTCACGTTTCGAGAGTTGTGACTATTTTTCGAAGGCAACCGAAGTGGGATACCCTAGAGGTGTATATGTGCAAATGATTCAATTCAGTTTATTTGTCTTTGTTATTACGTTTGCTAGCATTTTGTTATTAGTCTTTCCATACAAGCCTAATTACTAACAGTTAATATTTTGCAGAAATTTAAAGTGCGGGAATTTAAATCCTACACTATTACAATGCTTCGGGGGGTATTTACATGTCCAAATGGGGGAAAGAAAATAAAGAAAAACAGTAAAGACCTAGTTTAATCTATTACATATTGTCAGCAGGTACATTATTATAAAATATGCGAGAACAAAATAAATGCGTGTGAAATAGAGACGAACGTCTAAAACCCTAAGAAATTACTAAGTAAAAATCTTTTTGGTTGTTTTTGTGTTTATTAAGAAAATACTTAAAATTAAAGAGAGGATAAAAATATGATCCTAATTAATTAAGCAAAAGAAAAATGATTGACAATTAATTCTACTAATTCTTCTATTTTTTTTGGTTTTTTTATCAAGAAAATATTTGAATGAAATAAATCTAAGTCTAATTGATTTTAAATTAATAAAATAATGTCCAAATAATTAATCAAATTAATTTACAAAATTAAAATTAATTATAAAAAAAACCTAAGTCTATTTTTTTTTTTATATGATTTGTTAAAAAAGGTGATTTTTGAAATAAATAAATAAATAAATAAATAAAATGAGAAAATAAAAATTGGGTCTGGATATGCGAAAGCAAAATGGGGAGTGGATGTTGAAATTTGCTAAGCTCAAACCAAGGGGAGGCCCAGGCTGTACGAATCCAGTGTGAGGATCCTTTGGATGTCCATGATGAAGACGCGTGTTCGCTGCGCTTGGATCTAGTTGCATTGTCATTGGAAGGTGTAGATCTGGTGGTCTATGGCGTGTGTTTGGGGATGCAATACATGGTATCCTATAGGAAAATGTTATAAAAAATAAAAATGCTAGACCTGGGACTCGAATCCAAGTCATTCCCCTTCACACGCCTACGCCTTGCTATCTGAGCTGCCTTAAAATTCGTGAATTATAACCAAAGCATTATATTATATGTGAAAAATGATTCAAAATATTAAAAAATAATACGCTCCCGCTGATGGGCCCCCTTGCATTTGAATGTGCCAATCAGGACACGCGATCTTGCCACGCCAGCCCCTGCTTGAGTCTAATGATCGGAGGGACGCCGGAGTCAAACTCCGGTCATCTTCTCTGGTATATCAAAATATGGAACCTGCGAATTTGTGAGTTTCAAGACTGGATCAAAACACTATTCCACCTGAAATTTCGCCCTGATCACGAATCTGGCTTTAGATTGGCCAGAAAACTCATGCATCTTGAGTTATGAATCAAAAACCCTAAAACGGTTTGATCATGGCTTTTTATTATCTACACGTCATGCATTCCATATGATGATTTTAACCTGCTCTAAGGATGCCCATAAACTCATACACATATGTTAAAACATTCAATAATTAGTAAAAATAAAGATTTGGAGTTGAGATTATACCAAAACGGTGGTGGCTTGGATCTGACAATCTGGGACGTTTCAAGCTTTGAGGATGATTGGACAAGGTCCCTGGGAACCTCATGAGCAACGTATGCTTTCTAGTTTGAATTGAGAGCACCTGCAAAACGTGTTTCAATTTTTGCAACTTTGGTTGAAATTTTGGAATTTTCTCGTGGCTCTCTAAGTTGTATGTATGCCCCCGTTTGACTTGTAAGTGTGATGTACATATAGAGGAGAGGGAGTTAAGACGAAAGCATGGAAAGAAATCAAGCATTAAGGTTGTGTTTTAAGGCCATGAATGACATTTTGAATTCTTGCCAAAAATGAGATTCCATGCCTTGTTTGATGTTGAATGAATCTGGACACCTCCTGCACATGTTCATGGGCCTCATGTCAAACAATAGCCTAGGGTTAAGGCCCATTTCCAATTATTTTGTACCATTTATTTTATATTTATTTGAAATAAATCAAAATAAATATGATTAAAGTAAAGGGAAAATGCAAGGTAAGATATAACTGCTTTTAGAGGTCCTTTTAAAGGTTAGGAAGTTTGAAACCCAAAAAGTTAGGCCATTGACCTAAAAGTTCAACTTTGTCCAATGCACAATTCTTGAAATTTCCAAAAAATTTCCAACTTAGGAAAGCCATAACTTGCTCAATTTTAATCTAATGATGATGATCTTGGACTTTTTGGAAAGCCCAAGATGTCTATTTAAAACTCACGTTTTATCAATTTTTCGTTTGAGTAATTTATCTTGATGTAAAAGGTCTTAACAAAAAGTGCCTTTTGTTGACTTTCTGAAAATTACATGTAATGTATGAGCTTGCATCTTTCAAATGGTGCATCTCTTGATCTTGAGGACAAAAGATAAGTTGTAGGGAATGAGATTATCTTTACAATGAGATTTGGTTGGGGGAAAATTGATGAAGTATGTGAAAGTTATTCCTGGTCAAAGTTCAGTTAACTTTCTCTATAGAAACCCTAATTTAGCAATTTTTGACTTTTGATGGATTAGGAGCATTTCTTGAGGAATCATGATCAACCCTTGATCAAATGATGGATATCACTTCAAAATTTTTATGTTGACCAAAAATCTTGAAGTTTGACTGTATATAGGCCATAATTGACTTTTGACCCAATATAGTTGATTTTCAAACACTTGAGCAATTGACTGAGAAAACTTGTAGTGTAAGGAATGAAACTTGTCATGGACAATCTTGAAGGCATATTAGGACCATGGAAAACATTTGAGGACTTTGGAGCTCACACATCTTGATGAAAAATGAAACCCTAATTAGAGGTTCATTGCTTAGGATGAGAATTTGTCTGGTCAATTCTTGGTCAACCTTGAGCAATTGAGGACCTCTAGGAGCATGTCTTGAGTAAAAGTGGGAGGGAAAATTTTGGGGTACAACACTGATCATGATACCTCAGTCCATACACCCAACTTACCACTTCAACTATTCCATATGATTCCACACTTGAAACAGAATCCACTCATATAAATCTACCGTATTCAAAAGCAAGTCCTTATGTTCCCTATCCAGATATCACCCACATAAGGCTTCCATATGACACCTTCTATAAAATCACAAATACCTCATACCATCCACATTTTCACCGAATATTTGTTCGTCATCTAACCTTCTTTGAGCTCATGGAACAATTTTAGCAAAATGCTTTTCTCACTGTCCAACATACCTTGTAAAGTTCTTCACTATGCATGGATCCAGAGAAAACAGATTCCATGTGGATTTCCTTCATAAGATGGATGGAGATCAACTCTAATATCATGAGAATCACCTGTCACCAAGAAACTGAGAGGAAGTATGAAGAATGGCTCAAGACTTTTTCAAACATTCCTTTGAGTCTGCCTGCTCCAGTAGTTATAGTTTCTGAATCTGAGCAACAAGGTGCAGTTTGTGTTAATACTTCAAGAAAAGTGACTGTTGATACTACTGCTCCTGGGTCCATGATGTTGTTGGTTGTTGGACAATCATCTGGTTCAGAGGGAAAACTAATGCTACTGAATTATTTATTTAGGGTGATATAAGTATATTGTATCATATCCACAAGGATTAGTGCTACTGAGTTATCGTTTGACAAGTTCTCGCATTTATGAGTTTGGTTTGAATGAGTTTAAAGTAACTGCGAGAATTAAAGTTATTAACAGGAAAAGAATTCATTCTTCATAGAAGAGATTATCAAGCCTGCATATAATCCACTCCTCACAAACTTAAACATATCGACCAGTTATACTCAACCTACAATACTCATCAATTTCATCACGTATCAAACACAACACTCACAGTATCATCTCAGAGGCGATCTCTCAACCAACCTCAATAACAAATGAGTATGTTTGTATGAACAATTTTGATACTCTAATGTTTGTTATTATTGAGTACTTAACAAACAAGTTCTGCTTATGATGAATGGCGTGACCAAGATATTAGAAGAGGATTAATTCCGCTTCTATGTTACACAAGTTCTATTGAACAGTAGCAAGACACTCTAGAAGGCTCTGAAGTGTAAGCTCTGATATTTGTTCTAAAGAAACCAGTCAGAAGATCTGAAGACAAAAGTTTCTACTTACCTCCAGATGCTAAAGACTCAAGTTTCAAAAGATAATGTGTTCCAAAGAAACAAAGTTAGAAGATCTGAAGACAAAGTTTCTACTGAAGTACAGATGCTGAAGAATTGTGTTTCTAATAACAAGGTTCTAAAGATAAGGGTTCTGAAGACCAAGTGCTAAAGACTCTAAAGACAAGTTCTAAAGATTCTAAAGACTTGAAGTTCTAAAGACCCAAGTGTGATACGGTGGCAGAACCGACTGTTTAATACTGGTTTGCGTTTTGCGTTTTGTGTTTACAAAATGTCGCGGTAAGCAAGAGTCGCCGCCGACTTTTATTTCATCCAATCGAAAAGGAAAAAAGTACAGAAAAAAATCCTTTTTCGAGATATTCTTAGTACGGGGGGTAGATTATAAAAAGGGAAGGTGTTAGCACCCTTTCTATCCATAGTTTTCCATGGGCTCTTAGGTACTTGCTCATTTTTAAATTTCTTGTGTTTGTGTGCTTTGTTTTGAAAAGTTTTTACTTCGTGATAACCCTTGTATCAGTCCTCAAAGGTGTGACGAAGTTGTTTTGAAAAATTGTTTGAAAGTGTGTAAGTGTGAAAAGTTTTGATTTAGGCAAGTATCTACTAGCATCTACCTACTCGAAAAAGATTATTTCTATTCTTGTTCCTTTAGACAATGCTATCCTACTATTGAGAAATAGGTAGCACCGTCGTTGGAATTTGTAAGGGTCAATTTGAAAGGGATGTACGATCACTAAAGCAATATTAGGACATCTTAGTAATAATCCTAGAGTCTTAAGATCATATTCGAGGCAACATTTCCGAGGCAACATTTTCGAGGCAACATTTCCGAGGCATCATTCGAATGAGACATTTGATCTTTTTTAGATAGGAGGGCAACCACTAAGATAACCTATACTTAATGATCATTTACCGAAGGCAACAGAAGTGAGAGTATACCCTAAGAGTGATATGTGCAAGTAATTTGTTTCAGTTATTTATCCTTGCACATTAGGGCTTTCTAACCGTATTAATTTGTCATGCATTCTTGTCATACAATCCTATTAGCATACATCTAAACAGTTAAATATTTGCAGGAATTAAAATGCGAGAAAATAAATCTACGCTATTACAAGGCTTCAGGGAGGGGGACTAATTACATAGCCAAAAAACTCGGGGATTTAAACAGTAAAGAAAGCCCTAAATTAACTATTACAAACCATGAACAGTTACAAAAATATTGGCAAAAATAAATTACAAAGCGCGGCAAATTAAATGCGAAGCGATTAGGGTTTTGACCCTTGACTAAACCTATTTGCGATTGATTAAAAAAATGTTTTGTCATTTTTGTTATTTAAGAAAATAAAGAAACAATTAAATTAAAAAGAAAATCCTAATTCTAATTAATTTTAAATTAAGAAAAGTAAATTAATCCACTCTAAAAACCTATTTTTGTATTTTTATTGGAGAAAATATTTAATTACAAATTAATTAAACTTAATTTCTAATTGTTTTTTAATTATGAAAGAAATTAAAATTGCTCTAAATTAATTAAACTAATTAATAAAACATTTGTTAAAAAACATAATTTTTTTTTGTGATTTTTGATTGGGTAATTTAATAAAATAATTTTTTTGTGTTGATTAAAAAAAAACAGAATAATTAAAGAAAAGGAATTAAAGAAAAATAGTAGAAATAACCAAATGGGCCTGCTGTCAGCAGATCTGGCTGGAGATGGATCCAGAGGATGATGATTCTCAGAAGGTATACGCGCTGGATCTGATTCTGGCTGATGGATCCAGAAGATGATGACCCTTAGAAGATGGTGTGCACTGGATCTGGTCCTGGCTGGTAGATCCAGCAGATGCTGACCCTCAGAAGGTGTATGCGCTGGATCTGGTTCTGGCTGATGGATCCAGAAGGTGACCAGAGAACACTTGATCTGGTTCTGGCTGATGGGTCCAGAAGATGATGACCCTCAGGAGGGGTATGTGCTGGATCTGGTGAAAACAATAGAGAAAATGTCAAAAGCTCACGCCTGGGATCGAACCTAGGACATGAGTTTCTGATTCCCTTCCTCTCACCAACTGCGCTGGATGTTAACTTGTTAATATAATAAAAACAAATAATATATAAAAAAACAAGTTTCCGGCCAGAATAATCCGCCAAAATTTAAACCAGCCATTCAGGTTGTGACACGTAGTTGTCTTCTTCCCTGGAACCGTCATTTTAGGCTCTGAACATTTACCTACAGACGCAGTTCTGTTGCTGAAACCTGTGTCATTCAAGAATCAAGCACGTGCAATATAAATTCAATTGAGGACCATGGATCAACTGGGTTTGAAATTCTGATCATTATGGTACCCATTATCAGGCCTAATTTTGCTTGAAACCCAAAACCCCAAATTGGAGCACGAAACCCTAACAATGGCAAAGGCTTATTCCTGCGCTGTAAGTTAAATCAAACTATCCAGAAATATTGCAAACATGATGATGAACACAAATACGTAACTTAAACATGCTAAAGATGCAAGAGTTACAGTAATCGAATTTGGATAATTGTGCAAACCGTGAGAGTGATTTTGGATGTTCTGGCGCATGCAAATGATTGGGAATGCTTCCTGAGATGCCAAGTGTTGCACCCCAAAATTTGCCCTCTCATGTTTTCCAAAGTCTTCCCCCTGCTTGGTTTATCACAAACTCTTTCCTAAGGAAAAATAAGATTTTTGAGTGGTACTTCAAATACCTTTCGATTGGCATTCTGAAGGAGTATTTCGATTGGCATTATGGACAAGCATTCGATTGGAATTATGTCAAGGCAATGTCGACAGGCATGTCAACCATGTCCTTCATTTGGCATGAACAACACCTTTTGATTGGCCTTTTAGCAGAGCATTTCGATTGGAATCCTTCGATTGATATTTGGGCCAGGCCCATTCGAAGGGTACGCAGGGAGTCCATTCGAAAGAGGCAAATCAGGACTAATCGAAGAGCATGGCCTGAAAGCACTCGAAATCCAAGCGTCCAGGTTCATTCAAGGGATACGAATGTTTCAAAAAGGAAATGATTTAATGTGTTTGATTTTTGTCCAGAGCGTTAAAGGCTTATTTTAATGGTTGTCCCTTGCCATTTTCGTGCACTCCCACACTCCTATAAATAGGAGGCCAGTGACACATTACAACACACACAAAAAAATTACACGAAAAATCACACGAAAATCATAGAACGAAAATTATACACACTTCTTCAAAAAATCTGCAGGAGAACAAAACATTGGAGAGACGCTGCCCAGAATTTTCCAAGCCAAAGCAGTCCCTCAGATCGAAGGTGCCTACGCCCAGAAGCCCTCAAATCAAAAGTGCCTACATCCAGGAAGTGCCCAGATTAGAAGTGCCTGCGCCCAGAAGTGCCCAGATCGAAAGTGTCTGCGCCCAGAAATCCCAGATTGAAAGTGCTCCCATCCAGCCAGTGCCCAAATCGAAGACTCAATCTGCAGGTAAGAAAGGGTAAATTGTCCAACCTTACATTTGCGTAAATGCATTATTACTTGTTGTTACCTTTGACTTGCCATCTTAGACAGGATCGAAAGGCCTGGGTTTGGCACCCAGGTCACATTTTTCGTGTGCTAACATTTGGTGCAGATTTAGCCTGAAGAGACCCCAACAAGTGCAGGATCGAAGGGCCTGGGATTCAATACCCAGGCCCTGCATTTTTGTTTCGCTCACATACTTTTGCAGGTATAACATCCCAGATCGAAGGAGAGCCCTTCTCTGGATCGAACCCATTAGCGTGCTGGATCGAAAGAGGCATCTCATCCCTGGATCGAAAGCCATGACCTCCATGATCGAAGGGCAATCCTCTTCCCTGGATCGAAGGCTACTCACGCCTTACTGTCTGGCCCAATCGAAAGGACCAGGACCCTCTCTGGACCGAAGCAGTCCATTCTCTCCCTGGGTCAAAACTCCTTTTTTCCCTGGATCGAAGGATCCCTCCTGCACTTTATTTTTTTGTTTTTATTCTCATAGACTTCTTTTTATCTTTTAATTAACATTAAAATAAAAAAAATCACAAAAAAAAACATTAGGTTAGTTTTTTTATTCAAATTAATTTTGTAAATAAATTAATTAATTATTTTAACTTCATTTTATCAATTTAAAATAAACTAGGCTTAGGAGTATTTAATTCAAATATCTTCTTAATCAAAAACAACAAAAAGAGTTCTTATTCTTAGGATTTTTTTTAGATTCACGCGCGTTTATTTTACTGGGATGTAATAGCTTAAACTAAGACCTTCTTTTACTTTACTGTTTTTATTTCCCCCAATATTTTTGGACATGTAAATAATCCCCCTCCCCGAAAGCCTTGTAATAGCGTAGTGTTGTACCCCAAAATTTGCCCTCCCATTTCCTCAACATTTTCTCATCACAAGACCCTTGAAGATCAAGATCCAGTTAGGGTTTCCTCTGTTCAAGACTTCTCCTTGCACTGTGGACTCAAATTAGGGTTTGTGATTACCCAAATCTGTTTTGAGCTAAAATTCCCAAAGTGACTTTCATGCTTCATGTTGGACTCCCAAGTTTATCCTCACCAAGTTTCAAGTCTTGATTCCAAGTTTTGCCCAGTCAATTGGACAGTTGACCTAGAAATCAGCTGTATTGGGGAAAAAGTCAACTGTGGCCAATTGACAGTCAAACCTCATGAAATTTGATCCACATCAACATTATGAACTCACATGAACCATTTGATCAAGTTTGGATCACAATTCCACAAGAAATTTGATCAGATCACCAAAAGGGCAAAATGGTCATTTTTAGGGTTTTGACTGCACAAAGGCAATTTTTGACTGTTTGACCTAGCCAATGGCAAACCAAGTTCACATAGGGACTCAAGGACTCAATGAAATGGTCTTGACACATTCATCAAGCTCAAAAGATCCCAAGTACACAAGGTTGACAGTTGAATTTCCCAGTCAATTGATCAATTTTGACTGTATACTGAAAAGTCAAACTTTGACTTTTTGGTCAAAATCAAGAGTCAAGATTCATTTTTCATCAAAACATGCCAAATCATGAAACTTGTTCACCAAGAAAACACAAAATGCAAATTAGGGTTTGAAAATGGAATTTTTCATAACTTAGAATTTTTCTAAGTTATGAAAAACCCTAATTTTTTCCCAACTTTGCCCCACCTTTTCACCAAGATCCATTTGGATTCAAACAAAAGTCAAAACATGAAAGTTGTATCTTGTTGCATAATGTACAACTTTGATTCACAAAGTTTTCTCATTTGAAGCTTGTATCTCAAGTTACAATTTTTTGAATAAGGGCACTAAACCATTTTTAACTTAGTGAAATTTTAACCTATTTTGACAAGGTTTTCTACCCCACTTCAAGGCCACTTTTCATACCCTTCCACTTGGAATTTTGATTTTCATTTCAAAGATGGATTGTAGTACACATTCCAAGCTTTCCAAAATGTCCAAGAACTTATCAAACAACCTCATAACTTGAGAGATTCGAATTTCACAAGTTGGCAAAAATTCACTTTTGTTCTTCATCAAAACATGTTCATAAACTTGCAAATCTGAACTTAGCTTGCTTTATGCTTGATTACAGGTCCTTGAACCATTCCATACTCAATAATTTAATGCATATTCAATGTGTTAAGACCATGTTCTTTGTGTTCTAACATTGCATAGTGGATTAATCCTAAACTAGATAAAGTGAACTTTCCATTTTTGAAAAGATTAACTTTATGTCCAATTGCAAATCAAGAAGGTACAAGCAAAATCCTTTTGGCACAAGATTATGGGCAAATTGCTCTGATCAAGAGTGGCTTATGCAGCAGGATTAGAGGCCCCTACTGACCTAAAAACACAAAGTGACCATTGCTTGCTTCATTTTCAAGTAACATTGCATAACGTATGCCATCTCTCATCTCAGCATAGAAACACAAGAGAGAAGTTATCAAACACATTCAGAAGAACATATCCAAGCTAACACACGAGCCCTTGCCATCTAAAACACTCCCATTGCCCTAATCACCTTGAAACTGCACAAACAGGGGAACCCCTGCAGATTGAGTGCTATCTCTCAATCCCTTCGAGCATTCTTGTCCAAACCTGTTCCTCTACCTTCCTTACAACATATGCAAGCTAACCATGGCCTAAAACCTGACTTGTAATCACCCTAACAGTTTCCACCATTTTCATTTTTTCCTTTTGCAGTTGAAGTTCCATAGCTTGATTCAGAAGCTCTCAAGACAAAGTAAGCATTGAAACAGCATCCCTGGACCTCAAGGAAGCTTTTCCAATCATTACATTGCACTGAAAGTTCCTCATTCTCCAGATAGAAGTTCAACTGCACAGGTAAAACTTTGAACTCGTATCTCTCTTATCATGCATCTTTAGTCTTAAGTTTGTGAAGAAACAAGGTTCTACTCATAGCCCTGAACATGTACATATCTTTACATTTCATTTCTTTTGCCTGAGTAGAGAGAATTTAAGCTTTGAAAATGGCAGAAAGTTTAGGTCAAGATTTGGGATTGATAAAATTCTCTCTCATTTCTGAGAGTTAGGATGAGTTTTTTATATATTTGGAATCGTGATTCAATGCTTGACATGTTTTGTGTTGAAAGTTTGTGCAAAATCTCAAAGAATCAGGATGTTTGAATCTCTGAAACAAGGCGCGCGTTTTGGCCAAAGGTTGAAGAAGAAGTGGAGTGGGCTGGGCCTGTGTTATTTTTGCTCTTCACACCACTTTTTTTGATTCACACCCCCCTGAGCCCATTTGTTCATTTTTTAACATTTTTGACTTTTTCCTTTCATGTTTGACTTGTTTATTTTTTCTCATGACATTAAAAAATTAAAAATATTTTTTCCATCATTTTTTGTATTTATTGCATATTTATTTGTTTATTTCCTTTGTTTATACATAAATATTATATCTATACTATTATTAGAATAAATAGAAAAATAGTGTAAATACATTTTTATTTTTATTTACCTTCTGAAAATATTTCACATAAAAAATACTCTTTTTCTTTATTTCATTAAAATATTAAATAAATATTTTTTTTGTGTATAATACATATTTAAGATTTAATATATATATTATATATGTTTATCAATATATTTAAGTTAAAAATATAAAAATACTTGAATTTTTATTTTTATTAATATTTGATACAAAAATACTTTTTCCATAATATACTTCATTTTATTTTATTTTTATAAATAATAAATAAATAGTTGTATTAAATTAGATAATAATGCATTTTCTTTTAAAATTAGGGTTTTTGCCCCAAATTCAAAATACTCAAAAAATAATATATTTTTATTTTCTTTTCTCTTTTACATAAATAACATTTTTTCATATATATACAAAACATTTCTTTTGCATCTTGCATTCTTATTTAATTTTTTACATTGATTAATTTGCAAATATTCAAAATGATGTAATAATGTAGGTTTAAATTCTTGTCAATATCCCCATTTGAACATTTGTACCCCCCTCCCCATATTTGGTTTTGTAATAGCTTATTAAATTTAATTTCGCACTTTATTGTTTTCTAATGATAACATGTTAGAATTAGGGTTTGTATGCAAAAAACGATAAAAAAATAGTTTGACCTAATACAAGATAAATGAGCATGAAAATAAACAACACATCTCACACTTGCACCCCTAGGATATTCCACTTTGTTGCCTTCAAATAATTGGGCTATATTGCATGTTGAACTTCTTTGGGCAAAGTAAACAATTTGAATGATCATAGTCCCTCGACAAAACTTTTCAAAACAAACAAAAAACAAATGATCAAGTCCCTTAAATAAAATTGCCCAAAGACATTCAACGCCGTTGCAATTATGGTCTAAACGATGACCCGCGCCTGTCCCTTTCACATCCTCACACAAGATTGTCCACCAAATACAATGGTGGAACAAACTTGTTAAAAGGGTTAAAACATAACAATAATCTTTTGAGAAATTTAGGAGTAGATAACCTCTTAGTTGCTTGAATCAAACTTGCAAAACAAAACACTTGCTTAATTTCAAAATCACACATCACTACACTTTCAAAACAACTTTCAAAAAGCAAATGAAAACCTTTTCAAAAGACATACATCTTTGTATACATCCCCACATGGATCATTACAAAGGTTGCCACCACATTGGCATCTTTTCAAAACATTTTCAAAACCCACACACAAAGCACCATTCCAAACAAATTGAAAACAAAAGGCAAGTGATCTAAGCAAGTAACTAAGAGCCCATGGATAACCATGGATAGAAAGGGTGCTAATACCTTCCCTTTCTATAATCTACTCCCCGAACCCAAGAAAACATCTCAAAAAGGTTTTTGCTGTGCTTTTTAACCTTTCCTTAGGATAAAATAAAAAGTCGGTGGCGACTCTTGCTCAACCGAAACATTTGCGAATACAAACGCAAGACCTCAAGTCAGTTCTCCCACCGTATCACAGAACTGGCGACTCTGCTGGGGACGACTTTAAAAGTGGAGTAACCTTAGGGCTTAGATCACCTTTGTTTTCAATTGTTTGCTTTGTTTGCTTTTATATTTGTGGGCTTTGCATCGGAGTTTCATAGATCCTAACCCGGATCTGGGATATACCCTTTTTTAGGTAGCATAATCTATGAGGGACCTGTCCGGCGTAGACCGACATGGGTGAAGCAGTGGCTACGTTGGTGTGGCATCTTAGTCTGTACCTATATCCCTTGTGTTGTAACGGGGAGAATATAGGTCTTCTAAGGGGTCATTAAACACCAACCAACCTTAGAACCCTAAATTGACCAACTTGGCTATTAGGACAGTAGCAGTATGCTACACTCATTGAGGCTAAACTCTCGAGATGGTTCTGGCCGCGAGAAAAGATTGCGATGCTGGAGTTATGACCGATTGAGGGTAGCCAATGATTTGAGATCCTCTAGAACCCGGTTACTTTTGATAGGACAGGTTTTAACCAACAAAACCAAAAGAGGGTAATACCTGAAACTCATGCTGGCCTGAAACCTAAGGGTGTCTTGTGTGACTTGTGTGCCTCATTTGCCTATGTGAATACTTGTGGTGTGCTTCATCATAGCATCATGCCATCATACCATTGCATGCATCCTGTATAAAAGGCTAACCCATTTCAAAGACAAAAAGGTTTCATCTTTGCTCTGTTTTGTAGGACATCATGATGCCCGTGCGTAGAAATACTGTCCGGCTCAACTTTGTTCAACCACCAGTCTTACTCAAGGATTTGGTTGGAAGGATTTCAAACACGTCTTCCTTCATCAACAGACATGGTTCTCTCCTTGGCTTGATCACTGCAAAATGGGACCAACAACTGATAAGCGTTCTGACCCAATTTTATGACCCTCTGTATCATTGCTTCACCTTTCAATACTTCCAGCTGGTTCCCACCCTGGAAGAATTTTCTTATTTGCTTGGGATCCCTGTCTTGGAACAAACTCCATTCACTGGGTTGGAAAAGACTCCTAGACCTGAAGAGATTGCTGCAATTCTCCCCTTGACCAAAGAGGAGGTATTGTCCAACTGGGAAACTAGAAATGGGATCAAGGGCTTTTTGGTCAAATTTCTGGTTGGCAAGGCCAATGATTTCTGGAATGACTTGGACTTCAAGGCGTACGAGGATATTCTGGCTCTTTTGATCTATGGTCTGGTATTGTTTCCCAACCCCGACACCTTTATCAGTATCCATGTCTTAAGGATCTTCATGTCTCGGAATCCGGTACCCACTCTTTTGGGTGATATTCTACAACAACTCTATGCTCGTACTGCTCGAAAACGGGGAACTCCGTGGTGTTGTGCTCCTTTGCTAGTAAGGTGGTTTATTTTGCACCTTTCTAAGTTCGTGCTGAAGAATGAAGAAGGAAAAGGTTGGGCTCGGAGGTTAATGTCTCTCACTGATAATGACATCACCTGGACTCTCAGAGGGTTGGATGAGGTAGCTGTTATCGACCGTTGCGGAGAATACCCTAATGTCCCGTTGATTGGTATCCAAGGAGGAATCTCTTACAATCCGTGTTTGGCTCTCCGTCAGTTTGGAAGAGCCAGAGGAGATGGGCCTCATGAAATGCTGGTTCCTCACTTCCATTTTGAGTTTCAGGCAGACAGTGACAAACTACGCCAGGGATTCATTAGAGCTTGGGACAGAATCCACAAAGCTGACCCACATGAGTTGGGACCAAAGACTTCCCTGCCATTGAAGCCCTATTGCAAATGGGTCCGCATCCGTGCTCAGAAGTTAAGTATGCCCTACGAAGCTGTTAGACCTCTCATTCTGGAATCTCCTGATGAAGATGGGGTTCCACCCACTGTCCTCCCTCCTCAGATACCTACTGATTTTGACACCATGAAGAGATCTTGGGCGCAGCTAAAAGAAGAACGGGATTTCTATCGAGAGAAGTTCAACGAGCAGGAACGGAAGATTCAGAGGCTGACTAAGCAATTGGAAGAAGAACGGGTCCTGAACAATTACATCAGCACTGAAAAGAGGAGGCCATGGGAGCATTGATGAGCTTTGATTGTTTCCTTTTGTAGTTTATTTCCTTTCCAGTATTTTTCATTCCTGTAATGCCTAAGGGCAAGTTGTTGAACAATTGAAAATTTTAATCTAATGAAGTGTGTTTCTCTTTTGTCTACAAAGTTGAATCTTGTTTGTCTTTGAAAACATAAAACATACGCATTCCATTGCACCATATGCATAGCAGGTACCCTATTTCACCGGTTGCTTAATCTCCTTCGCTGTTTATTTTGCACAGTCATCATGAATCCAGACTCCTCCAGTGAGCAAGCAATCAAGGCCCTTCAGGCCCAAAGTGCACAGTTCCAAGAGATGATCCTAAGCCTAGCCCAAGGTCAGCAAGAGTTGAAGACTCTACTCCTGAAGAAGAAGAAGAAAAAGAGGACTGCATTGTTCAACACCGGACGCAGATTTGGGAACACACTCCATAATGAAGCTGATCCAACTACTTCTTCTGCTGAGAAAAACAGTCCCCAAGGGGGAGGAGCTCCTAGTCCCGCAGTCTCCGACAACGAGACGGACTATAACGACGAACAATACCCACCTGCTGCTGACAGATACAAGCAATTGGAGGACCGCTTGAGCGCCATGGAAATTCAGAACGTACCGGGGCTAGATTTCGGAGATTTGGGGTTATCTTCTGGGGTAGTAATTCCACACAAGTTTAAAGCGCCTACCTTCGCCAAGTATGATGGGGTCTCCTGTCCAAAGCTACATCTAAGGTCGTACGTAAGGAAAATCCAACCTTACACGGCAGATAAGAACCTCTGGATTCACTTCTTCCAAGATAGCCTCTCAGGGTCACAGCTTGAATGGTTTTACCAATTAGATGGAGCTAGCATCCGACACTGGGAAGATTTGGCAACCTCATTTTACAGACAATACCAATACAATTCTGATCTCGCTCCTACGCGTACCCAACTTCAGGGTATGTCTCTAGGAACGGGTGAAGGGTTCAAAGAGTACGCTCAAAAATGGAGAGATTTGGCTAGCAGGGTGCAGCCTCCGTTAACTGATAGAGAGCTGGTTGATATGTTTCTAGGGACGTTGTCTGGTCCATTTTTCAATCATTTGGTTGGTAACTCCTCCGCTGGGTTTACAGATTTAATATTGACGGGAGAAAGAATTGAAGCTGGCATCAGGTCAGGCAAGATACAAAAGGCTGCCTCCACCAGTGCTGAGAAGAGGCCGTTTAAGAAAGAAGCAAGTGCCGTCTATGGTCCTAGAAGACAAGTCAAGCCCGAAAGTCGTCAAGCCGTCAATGCTTTGGTCATCTCCAAACCTGTTGCTGCTCCTCAGCAGTACAATCAACAAAGAAGCGAAAGGCCCAAGAGGCAGTATACCCGACTGAGTATGACCTTATCTCAAATTTTACCCCAACTGTTATCCACCAACCTGGTGACCCTCAAAGAAGCTCCTAAGGTCGTCAACACTGCGTCACCTAAGTATAACCCAAATTCCCGGTGTGCTTATCATTCTGATAGTCCCGAGCACACTACTGATGATTGTTGGGCCTTGAGAAACAAAGTGCAAGATCTGATCGATGCAAAGGAAATTCAGTTTGAAGCGCCTGAAAGACCGAATGTTGTAACTTCTCCTATGCCCCAGCATAGAGTAAATGCCGTTGAGGAAGAAATGTACGCTGTTTCGGTAGATGAAGTTATTACCCCTCTGAAGACCGTTAAGAGGAACCTACTGCGGGCCGGTTTATTTCCGGGTTGCGGTGAAGGTTGCCTGTTCTGTGCTGTTTCCCTGTCTGGTTGTCCCTTGCTGAGGTTAGGCATCCAAAGCCTAATGGATAGAAAGGAGATTCTGTTTAAGAAGTCTGCTGTTCAGTTGGTTCCGATAAAAGAAATTTCTGTGGTTACCATCTTCAAAAATCCAATCAAGGCTCCCCCGAAGAAGCCTGTTCAAATCATGACTGTTGCACCTGTGATTATTACTGTCCCGGGGCCTCTCCCCTACATATCTGATAAAGCTGTCCCCTGGCATTATGGGGCAGACGTGTATGTAAATGGAATCAAACAAGAATTCGACACTGGCGCCAGTATCTGCGATATCACTGGTCCAGCCAAGGTCACCCGCAGTGGCAGGCTCTTCTCGCCTGACATTGCGCCGCCCGCTATTCGAAAACCCCTCCTTATAAAACCTACAAGTTTACCTGTTCCTGTTGCTGATCAAGTTGTGTCCCCTGCTGCTGAGTCATCAAATGCTCGGGGCAAAGGGATTGAAGAAGAGCCTGCCCGGATGGAGGCACCAATACCCATAAATGCTGAGGCCTCCCGACAAGAAATGGAGGAGATTCTGAAAATAATAAAGAAAAGTGATTTCAATGTTGTCGAGCAGCTGGGGCATACGCCCTCCAAGATCTCCCTGCTCTCCTTATTGCTATGCTCCGAGGCCCATGCTAAGGCCTTGATCTCATTTCTCAAGACGGCCCATGTGCCGCAAGAGACGTCTGCAGTCCAGTTCACCGATTGCATAGCAAATCTAACAGCAGACAATGGCTTGGGTTTCTCAGATGCTGACCTGACTGCGAAGGGAAGAGACCACAATGATGCCCTGCATGTCTCTATCGAATGCAGGGGCACTACTCTGGCGCATGTATTGGTGGATACTGGTTCTTCTTTGAATGTTCTACCGAAAAAGGCTTTAGACCGTCTGGATTATGAAGGCCTGGATTTGAAGCCCAGCAATATCATCGTCAGGGCCTTTGACGGTTCTAAAAGGATGGTTCATGGAGAGGTTAACATCCCTATTCGTGTGGGCTCTCAAGTGTTTGACTCTACTTTTTATGTGATGGATATACGTCCATCGTACTCTTGTCTACTGGGTCGACCTTGGATCCATAAAGCTGGGGCAGTGACCTCCACCTTGCACCAGAAGCTGAAGTACCCTGTCAGAGGGAAGGTCGTCACTGTGCAAGGAGAAGAGGAGTATATGGTGAGCCATTTGATTTCCTTCAGATACATTGAGATGGACGGGGAGTTTATTGAAACCCCCTTTCAGCATTTCGAGGAGGTACATCCAATTTCAGCAGCTGCAGAGACAACAGTTGAAGAGAATGTTTCCTTGAAGATGGCTTCCCTAAGGGATGCCCGGGCTGTGGTTCAGAAGGGCAATTGTGCAAACTGGGGTCAGCTTCCTGACTTCACTCAGAAGAACGACAAGTTTGGGCTAGGCTTTACTGCAGAGGCTCAGAAGGCTGTGCGCAAAGAGAAGATCAGAAAGGCTCCGGTGTTTATCTCCAGCTCAAGGGTGAATGCTATCGAGGAGGATGTGGAGGAAGCAGAGTTTGACAGTTGGATCTACGCGACTACCAGCGACGGACCAAGCAACTGGACGACAAAGGATTTTACCCCTATCACATTTGTCACGCAGTAATTAATTTCTTTTGATTTCCAATTTGTAACAAACAATATGTTAAAACTTTGTTGGCTCGGTGTCCTACCCGGGGCATCGTAGCTCCATTTGTGAGGGCTTTTTTGTATGACATTTTCATATATCATCAATCAAAACATTGGACGTTTGTTGCATTTCAAATCTTGTGCTCTTTTCCTTTCTGCGTTATATATATTGCAAAACAGCTATATTTACACACACTCACTTATACAGGTTTCAATCCACTCTGGATCTCACTGGTAACAGCTCTGCTACCGCCAGTTATGACTTCGAAAATCCGATCAACTTGGCCGAAGACGAAGGTGAAGATGATTGCGAAGTGCCTGGTGAACTTGCGAGACTGCTACTCCAGGAAGAGAGAGTTATTCAACCACACGAAGAGCCTGTGGAAACAATTAACCTGGGTACTGAGACGGATAGGAAAGAGGTCAAGATTGGTGCTAATCTAGAGCTCAGCGTGAAGCAACGATTGATCCAGATGCTACAGGACTACATGGAGATCTTTGCTTGGTCCTATGAAGATATGCCTGGTTTGGATGCCGACATTGTAGTTCACCACCTGCCGACCAAGGAAGATTGCCCTCCGGTAAAGCAAAAAGTCCGACGGATGCGTCCAGAGATGTCTGAAAAGATCAAGGCCGAGGTTATGAAGCAGTTTGATGCCGGGTTCCTTGCAGTGACTTCTTTCCCTCAGTGGGTTGCCAATGTGGTACCAGTGCCGAAGAAGGACGGTAAAGTCAGAATGTGTGTTGACTACAGGGACCTGAACAGGGCCAGCCCCAAGGATGACTTCCCCTACCTCACATTGATGTCCTTGTCGACAATACAGCTCAACACAAGGTGTTCTCCTTCATGGATGGTTTTTCGGGGTATAATCAGATCAAGATGGCTCCAGAGGATATGGAGAAGACTACCTTTGTGACTCAGTGGGGCACCTTCTGTTATAAGGTCATGTCATTCGGATTGAAAAATGCTGGGGCAACCTATCAACGTGCCATGGTTGCTTTATTTCATGATATGATCCATCATGAGATTGAGGTATACGTTGATGACATGATTGCGAGGTCTCAAACTGAGGAGGAGCACCTTGACCATCTGAGGAAGCTGTTTGACCGACTCAAGTTGTACAAGCTGAGATTGAATCCCAACAAATGCACCTTTGGGGTAAGATCCGGAAAATTGCTAGGCTTCATTGTAAGTGATAAAGGTATTCAGGTGGACCCTGCCAAGGTAAAAGCCATACAAGAGATGCCGACTCCAAAAACAGAGAAAGAAGTCAGAGGATTCCTAGGACGACTGAATTACATTGCCCGATTCATCTCACACCTGACTGCTACTTGTGAGCCAATCTTCAAATTGCTGAAGAAAGATCAAGTAGTACGCTGGAATGATGAATGTCAGGCTGCCTTTGAAAGGATAAAGGAATACCTTCAAGAGCCACCCATTCTTATGCCACCGGTGGAAGGAAGACCTCTGATACTATACTTGACAGTACTTGACAATTCAATGGGGTGTGTGCTGGGGCAGCATGACGAGTCTGGCCGAAAAGAGCACGCTATTTATTACTTGAGCAAAAAGTTTACCGACTGTGAGTCTCGTTACTCGCTGCTTGAGAAAACTTGTTGCGCTCTTGTATGGGCTGCTCGCCGGCTGAGACAGTATATGCTGACTCACACTACTTTATTGATTTCAAAGATGGATCCCATCAAGTACATATTTGAAAAGCCCGCTCTGTCGGGAAGAATAGCGAGATGGCAAATGATCTTGACAGAATATGACATCCAGTATACAACTAAGAAAGCAATTAAGGGAAGTGTACTGGCCGATCATTTGGCACACCAACCTGTGGACGATTACCAATCATTGAACTTTGATTTTCCGGATGAAGACATCATGGTGGTAACCGACTGTGAAGTACCTGGACCAGATGAAGGACCTGAGGAAGGATCCCGATGGTCTATGCATTTTGATGGAGCCTCCAATGCTTTGGGTAACGGCGTCGGCGCTGTAATCATATCTCCCAAAGGAACTCATACTCCCCTCACCGCCCGATTATGTTTCAGCTGCACTAACAACATGGCAGAATATGAGGCATGTATCATGGGTTTACAAGCTGCAATCGACTTAAGGATCAAATTTCTAAGTGTCTTCGGAGATTCCGCTCTCGTGATCAATCAGATCAAAGGCGAGTGGGATACGAAACACCCGAATCTTATTCCTTACAAGGAGTATGTGTCGACCCTGCTTCCCCCACTTTGAAGAGATAACTTTTGAGCACTTCCCTAGAGAGGAGAATCAGCTAGCGGACGCCCTAGCTACGATGTCTTCAATGTTTAAAGTCAAATGGGACAATGAGGCTCCCCGAATCATAATCTGGAAGTTGGATGAACCGGCATACTGCTGCGAGCTCGAGGCTGAGAAGGTGACCGAAAAACCCTGGTATCACGAGGTGAAGAGGTATTTGGAAGCTTAGGAATACCCGGAAGGTGCGTCTGTCAATGATAAGAAGTTCGTGAGGAGGTTTGCTGCAAAATTCTTCCTCAGCAACGGCATTCTCTACAAGCAGAATCATGATTCAACTCTGCTACGTTGTGTGGATAAGGCTGAAGCAGAGAAAATTATGATGGAATTACATGAAGGAACGTTTGGAACACATTCCAGTGGACACACCATGGCTAAGAAAATCCTTCGGGCGGGATATTTCTGGTCCACAATGGAAGCCGATTGTTACCAACACTCCCGAACTTGTCATAAATGCCAGATCTATGCTGACAAGGTGCATATCCCTCCGGTTCCTTTGAATGTCCTGACGGCACCTTGGCCTTTTGCAATATGGGGCATCGATATGATTGGTGAGATCCGACCGACGGCATCCAATGGGCATCGCTTCATCTTGGTGGCGATCGATTACTTCACGAAATGGGTTGAGGCAGCTTCCTATGCCACAGTAACCAAGAGCGTCGTGGCACGTTTCATCCGGCATAATCTGATCTGTCGGTACGGCGTCCCGGAAAGAATCATTACGGACAATGGTACCAATCTCAATAACAAAATGATCACTGAACTCTGTGAACAATTCAAGATACAGCACCACAATTCTTCTCCCTACCGGCCGAAGATGAATGGGGCTGTAGAGGCAGCCAATAAAAATATCAAGAAAATTGTGCAGAAGATGACAGTGACCTATAAGGATTGGCACGAGATGTTACCGTTCGCTCTTCATGGGTACCGTACCTCAGCAAGGACGTCAACCGGGGCAACTCCTTTCTCCTTAGTCTATGGCATGGAGGCAGTCTTGCCAATTGAAATCCAGATACCCTCTCTCCGAATAAGGAAGGACGCGGACTTGAATGAAGATGATTGGATCCAGACTCGACTTGATCAATTAAATATGATTGACGAAAAGAGGCTCACTGCTATCTGTCATGGTCAAACGTATCAGAAACGGATGATCAGGGCATTTAACAAGAAAGTCAGACCACAAGAGTATCAAGTTGGGGACCTGGTAATCAAACGCATCATCCTTCCGCAAAGTGATCCCCGGGGCAAATGGACCCCTACGTACGAAGGGCCATTTGTGGTTAAACGTGTGTTCTCAGGAGGAGCCATGATCCTAACCACCATGGATGGTGACGACCTTCCTCACCCCGCCAATGCAGACATAGTGAAAAAATACTACGCATAAATAAAAGACCCGCTAGGTTGACATACCTAGGCAAAAATAAGGGCTTCCCGGCGAACCAAAAGGGTTCGGGCAAAAATAAGGGATGAAATGAATAAAAAATCTGTACACCCGGCAAGTCGAAAACCTGAAAAGGCGGCTTGGGCAAAAATGGGTATCCCGGTGGACTGAAAACCCGAAAGGGTGGTCCAGGCAAAAGTTAGGGATAAAAGCGTAACACTATGTCTCATTGAATCACTTCGCATCCGGAATTCGGCATCAACCATCTGGCTCAAGATTTCGGCATCGACCAATCAGCTTCATCTTCAATTAGGCAGCAAGGCGATGAGACGTTCGAAGACATAAAGGCGATAGCAGAGTTGGAACCCAGTGGGATTGTTCACATAGCTGTTTTGTTTCCTTTTTCAAATTGTAAACTCTATATTATTTGGCGGCGCCCTCTTACTAGGATGTCAGCCTCTTGTACAAAAAACTCCTATTCACAGGCAGAGTTTAAATCAATACAAATTCACTTGTCCATACAAATTACCATTGTTTTCCTTTTTCTGTTTTGTCTTGCGAAGAACGTCCAATGTTCATTTTTGATATATGCATTTGACATTAAATTGCTAATTCATAAATATTTGCATATGAAACAAGAGATTGATTACAGGTGACATCAGAGACAGGGGCAATTGAAGTTGTCTAATGCATGTCTGGTTGTTTTGTCCGCCAAGGCACCAAGGTAGGTTCAACTGAAGAATGTAGCCAAATCATCTCAACGCCCCGCAGAGTAAAACAAGGTTCAGTAGTACTTTCCCCAAGCAGAGTTGGTTCCCCGTCGATCCTGAAAGGACACAACATTCCCCGGCAGGTCTTAAAGCTCATCCCTAGTAGATTCTGGAAGCTTATCCCCTGCGGAGCACGGACGTCTCTCCCGAGTTTTATTTAGAGTTATTTCCTCACAAGGACTTATAACTAGGTTATCCTCAGCTAAAAACCACGGAAGACCGCCCTCGGCAAAGTTCCTTCAATCCCCAGCGGAGTTTATCGTCATTATCCCCAGCGGAATCCATCATTAGAGTCCTCAACAGGCCTCGCATCAAAACTTCGGCCAAGTTTCTCTTCCACAGGGCAATTCTCCGGCCGACCGTCAAGGATTTATTTTCCTAAGGCGAAATTACATCCATGAACATTTCACATTTTCATACATCTTGCTTACATACATGATGAAACACATACAACACTATCTCATGTTGAACATCATGATATCGTGCATATCATACATCATGACATTGCATACAACTTACGTTTTTGCCTTTTCAGGAAAAAGACAATCCCAAAAACAATTACCGTCAACTGTCGCAATTCCAGATCCGATACCTGTATCTAGCCAGGGCACATCTGAGAGTGATCAGTTTCCAGACTCGATTCCTGTATCTAGCCAGGGCACGTCTGAAAAGTTCGAAGATTCGATTCCTGTATCCAGCCGGGGCACATCTATCAACTACAACATCTCCAGATTCGATTCCTGTATCCAGCCAGGGCATATCTGTTGACCACGTTTCCAGACTCGATTCCTGTATCTAGCCAGGGCACGTCTGAAGAGTTCGAAGATTCGATTCCTGTATCCAGCCAGGGCGCATCTATTAACGACTATTTCCAGATTCGATTCCTGTATCCAGCCAGGGCACATCTGTGAGCAACCAATTGTAGATTCAATACCTGTATCCAGCCGGGGCATATCTGCATAAGGAGACTGAGGATCAAACACCTGTAACAAGCCAGGAAAACATCCGTCTTTCTCAAATACACAAGTTCTCGCTAAGGAATCTCTTATGCGATCGACACTTCCAAATGGCATCTATAAGCCCATTCCCGACAAAGTTCTGTCACATCTCCAGATGGCATCTATAAGCCCATCTCCCTATCCACCACCTCTCCAAATGGCGTCTACAAGTCCATTCCTGACATCACATTGTTGAGACTCCAGCATGCGAGTGCAAATTTCCGGGCACTCTAGTGTCCAATCTCCTTTTACCCTCGAGTCACGAAAGGCAAGCTTGCCAATCTAACTCTTCAGGTTCAAGAAGATTGAACAGGGGCAACTGTTGTACCCCAAAATTTTCCCTCCCATTTCCTCAACATTTTCTCATCACAAGACCCTTGAAGATCAAGATCCAGTTAGGGTTTCCTCTGTTCAAGGCTTCTCCTTGCACTGTGGACTCAAATTAGGGTTTGTGATTGCCCAAATCTGTTTTGAGCTAAAATGCCCAAAGTGACTTTCATGCTTCATGTTGGACTCCCAAGTTTATCCTCACCAAGTTTCAAGTCTTGATTCCAAGTTTTGCCCAGTCAATTGGACAGTTGACCTAGAAATCAGCTGTATTGGGGAAAAAGTCAACTGTGGCCAATTGACAGTCAAACCTCATGAAATTTGATCCACATCAACATTATGAACTCACATGAACCACTTGATCAAGTTTGGATCACAATTCCACAAGAAATTTGATCAGATCACCAAAAGGGCAAAATGGTCATTTTTAGGGTTTTGACTGCACAAAGGCAATTTTTGACTGTTTGACCTGGCCAATGGCAAACCAAGTTCACATAGGGACTCAAGGACTCAATGAAATGGTCTTGACACATTCATCAAGCTCAAAAGATCCCAAGTACACAAGGTTGACAGTTGAATTTCCCAGTCAATTGATCAATTTTGACTGTATACTGAAAAGTCAAACTTTGACTTTTTGGTCAAAATCAAGAGTCAAGATTCATTTTTCATCAAAACATGCCAAATCATGAAACTTGTTCACCAAGAAAACACAAAATGCAAATTAGGGTTTGAAAATGAAATTTTTCATAACTTAGAATTTTTCTAAGTTATGAAAAACCCTAATTGTTTCCCAACTTTGCCCCACCTTTTCACCAAGATCCATTTGGATTCAAACAAAATTCAAAACATGAAAGTTGTAGCTTGTTGCATAATGTACAACTTTGATTCACAAAGTTTTCTCATTTGAAGCTTGTATCTCAAGTTACAAATTTTTGAATAAGGGCACTAAACCATTTTTAACTTAGTGAAATTTTAACCTATTTTGACAAGGTTTTCTACCCCACTTCAAGGCCACTTTTCATACCCTTCCACTTGGAATTTTGATTTGCATTTCAAAGATGGATTGTAGTACACATTCCAAGCTTTCCAAAATGTCCAAGAACTTATCAAACAACCTCATAACTTGAGAGATTCGAATTTCACAAGTTGGCAAAAATTCACTTTTGTTCTTCATCAAAACATGTTCATAAACTTGCAAATCTGAACTTAGCTTGCTTTATGCTTGATTACAGGTCCTTGAACCATTCCATACTCAATAATTTAATGCATATTCAATGTGTTAAGACCATGTTCTTTGTGTTCTAACATTGCATAGTGGATTAATCCTAAACTAGATAAAGTGAACTTTCCATTTTTGAAAAGATTAACTTTATGTCCAATTGCAAATCAAGAAGGTACAAGCAAAATCCTTTTGGCACAAGATTATGGGCAAATTTCTCTGATCAAGAGTGGCTTATGCAGCAGGATTAGAGGCCCCTACTGACCTAAAAACACAAAGTGACCATTGCTTGCTTCATTTTCAAGTAACATTGCATAACGTATGCCATCTCTCATCTCAGCATAGAAACACAAGAGAGAAGTTATCAAACACATTCAGAAGAACATATCCAAGCTAACACACGAGCCCTTGCCATCTAAAACACTCCCATTGCCCTAATCACCTTGAAACTGCACAAACAGGGGAACCCCTGCAGATTGAGTGCTATCTCTCAATCCCTTCGAGCATTCTTGTCCAAACCTGTTCCTCTACCTTCCTTACAACATATGCAAGCTAACCATGGCCTAAAACCTGACCTGTAATCACCCTAACAGTTTCCACCATTTTCATTTTTTCCTTTTGCAGTTGAAGTTCCATAGCTTGATTCAGAAGCTCTCAAGACAAAGTAAGCATTGAAACAGCATCCCTGGACCTCAAGGAAGCTTTTCCAATCATTACATTGCACTGAAAGTTCCTCATTCTCCAGATAGAAGTTCAACTGCACAGGTAAAACTTTGAACTCGTATCTCTCTTATCATGCATCTTTAGTCTTAAGTTTGTGAAGAAACAAGGTTCTACTCATAGCCCTGAACATGTACATATCTTTACATTTCATTTCTTTTGCCTGAGTAGAGAGAATTTAAGCTTTGAAAATGGCAGAAAGTTTAGGTCAAGATTTGGGATTGATAAAATTCTCTCTCATTTCTGAGAGTTAGGATGAGTTTTTTATATATTTGGAATCGTGATTCAATGCTTGACATGTTTTGTGTTGAAAGTTTGTGCAAAATCTCAAAGAATCAGGATGTTTGAATCTCTGAAACAAGGCGCGCGTTTTGGCCAAAGGTTGAAGAAGAAGTGGAGTGGGTTGGGCCTGTGTTATTTTTGCTCTTCACACCACTTTTTTTGATTCACACCCCCCTGAGCCCATTTGTTCATTTTTTAACATTTTTGACTTTTTCCTTTCATGTTTGACTTGTTTATTTTTTCTCATGACATTAAAAAATTAAAAATATTTTTTCCATCATTTTTTGTATTTATTGCATATTTATTTGTTTATTTCCTTTGTTTATACATAAATATTATATATATACTATTATTAGAATAAATAGAAAAATAGTGTAAATACATTTTTATTTTTATTTACCTTCTGAAAATATTTCACATAAAAAATACTCTTTTTCTTTATTTCATTAAAATATTAAATAAATATTTTTTTTGTGTATAATACATATTTAAGATTTAATATATATATTATATATGTTTATCAATATATTTAAGTTAAAAATATAAAAATACTTGAATTTTTATTTTTATTAATATTTGATACAAAAATACTTTTTCCATAATATACTTCATTTTATTTTATTTTTATAAATAATAAATAAATAGTTGTATTAAATTAGATAATAATGCATTTTCTTTTAAAATTAGGGTTTTTGCCCCAAATTCAAAATACTCAAAAAATAATATATTTTTATTTTCTTTTCTCTTTTACATAAATAACATTTTTTCATATATATACAAAACATTTCTTTTGCATCTTGCATTCTTATTTAATTTTTTACATTGATTAATTTGCAAATATTCAAAATGATGTAATAATGTAGGTTTAAATTCTTGTCAATATCCCCATTTGAACATTTGTACCCCCCTCCCCATATTTGGTTTTGTAATAGCTTAGTAAATTTAATTTCGCACTTTATTGTTTTCTAATGATAACATGTTAGAATTAGGGTTTGTATGCAAAAAACGATTAAAAAAATAGTTTGACCTAATACAAGATAAATGAGCATGAAAATAAACAACACATCTCACACTTGCACCCCTAGGGTATTCCACTTTGTTGCCTTCAAATAATTGGGCTATATTGCATGTTGAACTTCTTTGGGCAAAGTAAACAATTTGAATGATCATAGTCCCTCGACAAAACTTTTCAAAACAAACAAAAAACAAATGATCAAGTCCCTTAAAGAAAATTGCCCAAAGACATTCAACGCCGTTGCAATTATGGTCTAAACGATGACCCGCGCCTCTCCCTTTCACATCCTCACACAAGATTGTCCACCAAATACAATGGTGGAACAAACTTGTTAAAAGGGTTAAAACATAGCAATAATCTTTTGAGAAATTTAGGAGTAGATAACCTCTTAGTTGCTTGAATCAAACTTGCAAAACAAAACACTTGCCTAATTTCAAAATCACACATCACTACACTTTCAAAACAACTTTCAAAAAGCAAATGAAAACCTTTTCAAAAGACATACATCTTTGTATACATCCCCACATGGATCATTACAAAGGTTGCCACCACATTGGCATCTTTTCAAAACATTTTCAAAACCCACACACAAAGCACCATTCCAAACAAATTGAAAACAAAAGGCAAGTGATCTAAGCAAGTAACTAAGAGCCCATGGATAACCATGGATAGAAAGGGTGCTAATACCTTCCCTTTCTATAATCTACTCCCCGAACCCAAGAAAACATCTCAAAAAGGTTTTTGCTGTGCTTTTTAACCTTTCCTTAGGATAAAATAAAAAGTCGGTGGCGACTCTTGCTCAACCGAAACATTTGCGAATACAAACGCAAGATCTCAAGTCAGTTCTCCCACCGTATCACACGTAGGATTTACAATTCCCGCACTTTAAATTCCTATACATATATTAACTGCTTAGATGTATGCTAACTAGGATTGTATGACAAGATTAACTCTTAACTTAAAATCAACAGTAGTCCACCATGACATGCAAGAATAATATAACTGAAAATTGACACACTTGCACACGCCACTCCTAGGGTATACCTCATTTGGTTGCCTCGAACGTGGTCATTAAGTATAGGATGTTTTAGAGGTCGTCCTTTGTCCCAAGATCATAAGTTGCCTCGAAATGGTCGCCTCGATAAAAATGATCTAAGACATTAGGATTACCACTAAAGCGTCCTAACGTTGCTTTAGTGACCACACGTCCCTAAAATCGAATTGACCCGAAAACTCCAACGACGGTGCTACCTATTCCTCAATAGCAGGATAGTACTGTCTAAAGGACATTTTCACAATTAAATTCCCTTTTGAGTAGGTAGAGGTTTTTAAGTACTTGCTCTCTTTTTTTCAAAAAAAAAAACAAAAACAACTTTTCGCACCTACACTTTCAAAAAGTTTTCAAACAAACACTTCATACACTCTTGAGGACTGATACAAGAGTTACCTAGAAGTTTTTCAAACTAAACTTTTTTTCAAAACCCACAAACACAAAAGAAAAGCAAACATTTTTGAAAACATAGTGAGCAAGTACCTAAGAGCCCGTGGATAACCACGGATAGAAAGGGTGCTAACACCTTCCCTTTCTATAAATCTACCTCCCGAACCGAGAAACATTCTCGAAAAGGAATTTTGCTGTAATTTTGTCCTTTCCTTGTTGGAGAACATAAAAGACGGTGGCGACCCTTGCTTACCGCGACATTTCGCGAACCAGCACTAAAAAACAGTCAGTTCTATTTCCACCGATCACAGAACTGGCGACTCTGCTGGGGACAATGAATAAGTGAGGTGTACCTTAGGATTAGATCATTCTATGTTTTCAATTGGATGCCTTGTTTGCTTTAATATTGTGGGCTTGCATCGGAGTTTCATAGATCCTAACCCGGATCTGGGGAATACCCTTTAGGTAGCATAAGCTGTGAGGGACCTGTCCGGCGTAGACCGACACAGGTGAAACAGTGGCTACGTTGGTGTGACACCTTGGTCTGTACCGATATCCCTTGTGTTGCAACAAGGAGAATATGGGTCTTCTGAGGAGTCATTAAGCACCAACCGACCTTAGAACCCTAAATTGACCCAACTTGGCCATAGAACAGTAGCAGTATGCTACACTCATTGAGGCTAAACTCTCGCGATGGTTCTAGCCGCAAGAAAAGGTTGCTAAGCTAGAATTATGACCGATTGAGGGTAGTCAGTGATATTGAGATCCTCTAGAACCCGGTTACTATTTTTTTAGGACAGGTTTAAACCAACTAAACTGAAAGAGGGTAATGCCTAAACTCCACGCCAGCCTAAACTTAAGGCTATATGTGTGACTTGTGTGCCTTCAAACTTGAACTACTTGTTATCTGACAACAGGGGTTCCTTGCAGGTTTTGTTTACAGTCCTTATCCAACAAATTGGATTTATTACAGGGCTCACTTACATCACCTCACTTTTTTCTTGAACGCATAGCATATACATCATAACATCATACCTTAACATTTCCTTAACCATTTCAAGGATCTCAAGGGTTTGTGATGCAGGTTATGGTAAATCAAAAGTCTAGCAAGGGGCAAAGGGGATTTATTTTCCTCTAGCCAATACCATCTAGAAATCCAAGTACGATAACTTGAGTTAGGGGCTATGACCCACTCGATATGGTGAGCTTTGACTCTTGAAGAAGGACTCTCAACAACATGAAGTTCCTTCAATCAAGCTATGAAACTCAAATTCTAACAATTTTCTTGTTTACCCTGCGAGATCCATGAAAACATTGCATGCATACATACACATCATTGCATAACAGGTACCCTTGTTACGGGTCACTTACCTTCTTCGCTGTTTATTTCAGCAATGGCTTCCCAACAAGACAACCTGGATCTTCATGCTCAAGAGACTCGGTTCGGGGAGATCCTCCTAAATCTATCCAAGGGGCAGGAAGAGCTGAGAACACTCCTCATGGGGACTTTGGTCAGGAACAGTCCAGAAGACGATAAAGACGAACGGCTGAAACGTCTGCAAGCTGAGGTAGATATAATGAGAACCCAGATGCTGGGGCAGATGGCTCTCATTCAAGACTTAGCTCAAAGACAAGAAGAGCTCAGGGTTCTCGTCAACCAACTGCTTCGGGATAACCAACTGGGGAAAACATCTAAGGTTGAAGATCAAGTCATCATTCAACCACCTTTGGGGCAAGAAGACAAGGAAAAAGCTCCTC
Organism: Vicia faba; assembly: GCA_948472305.1. Classification (NCBI taxonomy): domain Eukaryota; kingdom Viridiplantae; phylum Streptophyta; class Magnoliopsida; order Fabales; family Fabaceae; genus Vicia; species Vicia faba. Next base: position 1,701,286,232 of record OX451736.1, on the reverse strand, counting down.
AGCTTGCTTCAGGGTCACAAGCCCAGCATCAACCTCACCAAAAGCAACGGGCTGACCGAAGGCAATTTACCAAGCTCAACATGCCGCTGTCTCAAGCTTTACAACACCTGTTAAGATTGAATCTGGTGACATTAAGGGACCCTCCTAAGAATCCCAACACAGCCTCCCCAAGGTACAATCCTGATGCAAGGTGTGCATACCATTCTGACAGTTTTGGACATGACACCGACGACTGTCGGACTTTGAAGAACAAAATTCAAGACCTGATTGATGAGGGAGCATTGGAATTCACACAAGATGGTCAGGCTGAGTTCTTCTACCATCCCTCCAAGGTTCACCATTTTAAGTGACAAGTACTGAGACGAGAAGATTTTTGTTCATTTGAATTTTCAAGTTGTAATCTCTTTGTTATTCAAACAAGTATCCATTAATGCCAAACTTTGTTTCATTAATGCATCGCATATGTTTGTCTTGATTTGATCCAATCATTTTCATTATATTTAAACTATGCTTTTTACTCTCTTTATGACATTTAACTCTTGCTAAAAAGTTACAAGCCTTTAGAGGGAGAATGACGAAACAATGCCATAATCTCATACAGTATGCTTTTGAACAGACCTTGCTGACGATGTACATGCATTTCTTTCAAATCCTAAAAACTGGAGTTATAAGGAAGATAATCCCTAGTCAACCCCTTCGAGCCAAAGAAGTAGGAGTTTTCTGTTCTAAACAAATTGAAACCTTTGATTTAAACCAGGGGCAGGGTAGTCTCTCAGTTAATTCAAAAAAGATGCGCATTGAAGTCGCCAACTCTCAGTTCGTAATACAAAGAACGACATAAAAAAAACATTCCTTTGGAATCAAAAGACAGTGATGGTTCTCTATCTCATAGGTAGTCAATCTCACAAAAGAGAAAAACCCACTGAGCCAAAACCTACAAAGGAGGCTTAAGAAAGTTGGGGCATCCCGCTGACTGTAATCTCGAAAACAGGAACAGTCAGGCAAAAGTTAGGGATAACAAATCAAAAGAACAGGTCATTACAAATCCTCAACAACATGAAAAATGTTGCAAAAAAAAAGAGATGATGACTGCCTTCCAAAATTCAACTGATGTGAACCATTACCAAAAAGTCGTTCCAAACTCGAATGGAGTTCGACGTCCAATTAACTGAGTTTAGGATTGAAGAACATCACGAAGAGCGGGTGGGTAGAAATATACTTTGAGCCTTTATCCTTTGTTTCTTAAACCGTGAACCAAGCCACGTTACAACCCTCCAAAAGTCCTAACTGAAGCATGGGTTAGTTCGAAAGCATACTGTTACAAAAGGTATCCTGACTCCTGTAAGGCTTTGCCCTAAATCTTATGTTGAATTTGTCTCATAAAAAAAAAGTTTTCTGCTAAAAAACACACTTTTCAAAACTTCGAGACAAACATAAACTTTGCATTATTTGAATATCATTGTTTGCATTTGGCTATTTGTTTGACAGCGGAGAAATTCACACAACGAATATCCGATGAACGAAAACCCTCTCAGTGAACAAAATCACTTCAAAAAGGATGACACTTCCAATCAAGGGGCGTGGCATGATCATTGTCCATCACCTGGGGCAGTCCAATCAAGATTCCAGGACATCTCTCAAAGAAGTGCAGAGTAACCAGGGGCAAATCTCCATCTCCGTCACTTGGGGCATTGAACATCAATCTCAGTGAAGGGTTACATACAGTCAAACATTTCCAGGCAGTGCCACAAACGCCTGCTGCTAGGGGAAATGACAAATCTCCCCAGATCCTCCTCATAGGATGACTCCAGCAAGGGTTTAATCTCTGAAAACCTTTCCCCAACTGAATCCACCTCAAGAATCCTCGAGGACTTCCCCCAACGAAGATGTCACCTCTCTAGCAGACTGATGACAGGGTTTATTTCCCCAACAACACCAGGATTCCCCAGCTTGAGTTTTCCTCTCCGACTACTACAAATCAAAGGACCACAACTCCTCTTCCCCAGTAGACTACTCTGTAATCCCCAGCAAGTTACTGTGAAACCTGGACCCGACCAGATGTCAGTTTAACTTTGACTCCCCAATAGAGCAACGGACAACCGAGACTCCTGAACTTGTTCCCCAAGAACGAATCAATACTCTCCACAGAGTTCACAACTTTCCCCAACGGAGTTCTCCTCGACAAAACGAGGATCCTCAGTGGAAACATGCTAAGCAAAATTTGAAGACACACATACTCTTCAACAGCAATCCAGGATTTAACAACTCCCCAACACTTGTCAAGGATTTATTTTCCCAGACAAAAATACATTCATTAACATTTCACATTTCATACATCCTATTTACATACATGACAAAATACATATAACGTAAATCTCATTTATTTTGAGAACATCATTACACAATGCATACATCATGACATTGCATACAACTAACTCTTTACCTATTCAGGAAAGATCGATCGACAGATAAAAGTCATTACCTTTTGAGGTAGAAGTCATCCAAGATTCCTTCATCATCCTGCTGAGGTAGTAATCTTCCAAGATTCCTTCATCATCCTGCTGAGGTAGTAATCGTCCAAGATTCCTTCATCATCCTGCTGAGGTAGAAGTCATCCAAGATTCCTTCACCATCTTGCTGAGGTAGTAATCATCCAAGATTCCTTCATCATCCTGCTGAGGTAGTAATCGTCCAAGATTCCTTCACCATCTTGCTGAGGTAGTAATCGTCCAAGATTCCTTCATCATCCTGTTGAGGTAGAAGTCATCCAAGATTCCTTCATCATCCTACTGAGGTAGTAATCGTCCAAGATTCCTTTATCATCCTGCTGAGGTAGTAATCGTCCAAGATTCCTTCATCATCCTGCTGAGGTAGTAGTCATCCAAGATTCCTTCACCATCTTACTGAGGTAGTAATCGTCCAAGATTCCTTCATCATCATGCTGAGGTAGTAATCGTCCAAGATTCCGTCACCATCTTGCTGAGGTAGTAATCGTCCAAGATTCCTTCATCATCCTGCTGAGGTAGAAGTCATCCAAGATTCCTTCACCATCTTGCTGAGGTAGTAATCGTCCAAGATTCCTTCATCATCCTGCTGAGGTAGTAATCGTCCAAGATTCCTTCATCATCCTGCTGAGGTAGTAATCGTCCAAGATTCCTTCATCATCCTGCTGAGGTAGTAATCGTCCAAGATTCCTTCATCATCCTGCTGAGGTAGAAGTCATCCAAGATTCCTTCATCATCCTGCTGAGGTAGTGATCGTCCAAGATTCCTTCATCATCTTGCTGAGGTAGTAATCGTCCAAGATTCCTTCATCATCCTGCTGAGGTAGAAGTCATCCAAGATTCCTTCACCATCTTGCTGAGGTAGTAATCGTCCAAGATTCCTTCATCATCCTGTTGAGGTAGTAATCGTCCAAGATTCCTTCACCATCTTGCTGAGGTATTAATCGTCCAAGATTCCTTAACCATCTTGCTGAGGTAGTAATCATCCAAGATTCCTTCATCATCCTGCTGAGGTAGTAATCATCCAAGATTCCTTCACCATCTTGCTGAGGTAGTAATCATCCAAGATTCCTTCATCATCCTGCTGAGGTAGAAGTCATCCAAGATTCCTTCACCATCTTGCTGAGGTAGTAATCGTCCAAGATTCCTTCATCATCCTGCTGAGGTAGTAATCGTCCAAGATTCCTTCATCATCCTGCTGAGGTAGTAATCGTCCAAGATTCCTTCATCATCTTGCTGAGGTAGAAGTCATCCAAGATTCCTTCATCATCCTGCTGAGGTAGTAATCGTCCAAGATTCCTTCATCATCCTGCTGAGGTAGTAATCGTCCAAGATTCCTTCACCATCCTGCTGAGGTAGTAATCGTCCAAGATTCCTTCACCATCCTGCTGAGGTAGAAATCGTCCAAGATTCCTTCACCATTCCTGCTGAGGTAGTAATCGTCCAAGATTCCTTCATCATCCTGCGGAGGTAGTAATCGTCCAAGATTCCTTCACCATCTTGCTGAGGTAGTAATCGTCCAAGATTCCTTCATCATCCTGCTGAGGTAGAAGTCATCCAAGATTCCTTCACCATCTTGCTGAGGTAGTAATCGTCCAAGATTCCTTCACCATCCCATTTGGAGTAGCAATCGTCTCAGATTCCTTCATCACACATCATTATCAAAAAAGACCTCCTCTGGTTAGATTTATTTCTCCCAGTTAATGACCGGCAATCGGAGACCTTCAAATAACAGTCCAGATACGATCCAGATTCGGATGTAATTCTGTCACTCATTCAAATACAGTCCAGCAATCGCCCATGGATGGTAGCTTTAAGCCCGTCTCCAATGACTATCCATTACCTCTCCTGCAGATGGCATCTATAAGCCCATCCTCCTACCAACCATCTCCAAATGGCATCTGTAAGCCCATTCTCGACGTCACAATGTTGATACTACACCATGCGAGTGCAAATTTCTGGGCACTCTAGTGTTCAATTATCTTCC